>VXAU01004203.1:927800-940228 GCA_013399695.1 Formicarius rufipectus | reverse complement strand
CCCCCCCCCCCACCCCAGCCCAAGGAGGTCAGAAATGAAAGCACATCACACAAGCTTAAATGAGGCAGTGTCAGTAATATATTTAAGCAAAACTTGACTCTTTGGAACAAANGATCCAGGATCTGCAACCATCTGGAAGTCTGCTTGGCTTTTGTTTGCATCTCCAGCTCCGATGGATGGAAACAAGCTCCCAGTTCTTCTGCATTAACATAAAGACAACTAAAACAACCTTCCCCCCCCCCCACCCCAGCCCAAGGAGGTCAGAAATGAAAGCACATCACACAAGCTTAAATGAGGCAGTGTCAGTAATATATTTAAGCAAAACTTGACTCTTTGGAACAAAAAAAAAAATCCACCCAAAAACAAAAGCTCAGTTCAATCACAGAAAAGAGCTTTGTCAACAAGTTCCTGTGACTCCTGTTGCAGGGGAGAAGGTTCAGATGAAAGTCCAAAGGAGGACTCACTGCATCCCTCTCTCTCCAAAGGAACATTACCTTCTGCCTGACACAAAAGCATTTCTGCTGAGAAAGGAAACACCACAGGTGAGTATTAAAGCAATGTCAGTGTAGCTACCAAGCAATTAGCTGGGTGTTTCTTCTCTACAAGCAGATATTTCCTTTTCCAGAGCCCTGGTGCAAGCAGAACTACCACTTTGTTGTTTCTACAGTCACCTCTGAAGCTGCAGGTGACCCAATTTAGATTTTCCTTTCTTTACCACTGAAAGTGTTTCAACTACGGCACTGCACATTTGTTCACTGATTTATTTCACATTTTTAAAAGCTTTTACCTTGTATTTCAGCATAACTTCATCTTCTATAAGCACACATTAATCCAGACATTTTGATTTCTATGTATTTAAACTCCTATCTGTCTAACTCTGATCTTTTTACTGTTTTTTTTCCTTAAGCCAAAGCATAAACAAAATTTACCATGCATTCTGATTTTGTTTTGAAGCCTGTGATTATCCTGAAGTTAACGTGCTCCTTCCTAGAGATTAACAAAGTTTTGGATACAAATCTCTGGCCTTTACTCCAATAAGTGATCCACCACACTCGCAGTTTGGGAAAGCACCTTTATTGTTCTACCTGATGGTCAAAGCTCTTTAAAAGCTGCCCATCTCTTTTCCTGAAACTGTGCAACATCAAGACCATGCAATAAATCAAAGTACCAGTAAAAGGACATAGAAGAGAAATTCCACAAGGACTGCAGCCTTAATGCTCTTTCTCCACCAGCAGTGCACAGCTCTGCACACATGCAACTTCAGATGGAAGCAGACTTGGAAAAAAGTATTTGTATTATGTTAATACCTTTTAAAATAAGGATCAGGTTTATATACGTCGCTGCTGCAACGAATGCCTACAGTACTTTCACCACACAATATTCCAGCTCCTTTTCTGCTCTCCTTGAAATCGCTCTGCACTTGCACACGCCGTGTTCATATACGGGAATGCTACAGCCACGAACTCTTTGGTAGCCTTGCACAAAGCCCTGTACATTAAAATTACTTATGTCTTTCTGCTTGCTGCAAGATGGCTCCTGTTTGGATAGCTGGGCTGGTTTTGGACTGAGCAGCCTAATCAAAATCTAAAGGAGTTTTTATGTATTATCATCTTGCATCCCCACGTTCATCTGCCTGCGCCAGCTTTTGGCTGAAACAGTCCTGCACGCCTTCACAGTGTTTACCTCTCTGATGGACTCAGAGATAGGAAAGTTCATTGGAACGTTTTTCCTGTTAAACATTTCTCCATCTCATCTTACCAGAAAGGTTTTCTGCACTTCCAGTCATGCCTGCAACCCTCCCCCATAACTCCACCACTTCAAATTTGCCCATCTTTCAGTAATGTGGGTGAACAGAATGCGTACGTTTTCCAAAAAAAGTCCCATCAGGACTTGCAAAATAGTCATTAACCTCCCTTCCCATCTCTACTAAAAGCAAAGTATGAGTCCCCCCCTTTGGTGGGTGCCTTCTTTAATGGCTCTGTCACCACTTGCAGACTGTGCCCACACCACACTCAAGCAGAGCAAGGAGTTGCACAGCAAAGCCTCCGTATCTGGTTCAAGAAGCCTCAATGCTAATATTGATCAGTAAGGTCAGGAAGAGCTGATGTTGGCAGAAAAACAAAGAAAACCTTCATCTAACATACCAGAAGAGATGAAAATGGCCTTTTTCTTTCTTCCTCCCAACTGTGCACTTTGCATGTGATGAGAGATGAGTTGTTACTTCCCCCTCCCATGTGCCAAATCCCTTTGCCTTTTTCAAAAATGCACGAGTTAAATATTGCAAAATACTTTCTGTGGAAAGTAGGTATGTGCAAATGTGCTAAATCCATGATACTTTATACAGTATGTAGCTAATATACTCATTGAAGAACCAGTCAAACTTACTTCAAAGTTTCTAAGGACAGTCAGCTTTTTAAGTTTTCTTCATTTGAATCTCCTAACTTTTGCATATAGTTTCCCCAAATTCCCTTGCACTTGCCAGGCAGCAGAATCAGGAGGAAGAATGGTCCTGGCATCTCAGTGCAGCCCTGCCCAAGCAGTGACAAGGCTCCTGCACAGCCAACCCTCCTGTCCCTTCGGGCAAACAGCACACCAGAGTTACACCTCACTTGCTCCACAGAGTCAGGACACTTAAAAAAAACAAACAAACAAACTATATGTATATAATTAATGGAAAATAACTCTCCAGGGGACAAAATAGGAGGAAAGGTGACAGATCCAATCTGCTATCCCCCTACACTTTAACTTGAGTGCAAAACATCTCCTCCCTATATGAGGTTAGTCCAGGCACTGGGCCAAAGCTTTGCATTTCCCTCCCCAAGCGCAAGGACAGATCTCCTGCTGCCACGTCGCTAACCCAGAGCCAGAAAGCAGCACCTCAGCACTACCCAAACCTCTGCAGCTGCAGCAAAACCACATCAGTGCTGGGAATGAGACTGTATCCAGGCGGTACTATCACTGTTCAAGTGAACACAATCACAAGAGAGCATTTTATTGTATTTGTTTGTTTTTCACTAACGTCACAAAACCTTAAACTACAGCAATGCCACAAGTAATACAGTTGATTCACTTGCAAACTATTCCCTTCATTGCTATTATTTTACATGTCTTCACATATCCACGTTTTCTACCTCACAATTTTTACGTGTCAGAAAATACTATAACCACTTATTCACCTCCTTTTGCCCCCTTCCACTAACACAACCATCAAGGATGCAGCAAAATCAATACACTGTAATCTAGAAAAATTTAAGGAAGGAAGAAGTGAATAGAGGAATAACTATTTACCAGAGACAGACAAAAAAAAGGACAGAGATCTGCTAGTAGGGACAAGACTGGAATAGTCTAGGAAGTCTGAGAAACTTCTCACAGCAACTTTTGAGAGCACAGTATCATGCTGTTTGACTGAACGATCAAGAAATGCCAAAAGGAAGTGAAACCGTTGCTGTCTAACTTCAGTTTTATATCCACAAATATTGCCTTTACAGTAACATAGCAGCTCTCACACATCCACTGAAGCAACCTATTCAGGCACATAAAAATCCAAGTGTAGTCGCCTCATACATGACACAGACCGTGGTCACAGAAGTATCTGAATGACTTGACTCTTACAATCTATCCAGAAGCTAAAAGTGGCTGCTGTGGAAAAGATCGAGGACTCTTTCGGTTGCACTTGGTGGAATTGCCTAATTTCCACCACATCACCATTTCCTGCCCACTAAACAAGGCAGCTGGAACAGCTGGACAAGCACATCCAGCTCTGTTCATCAAGAGGGCAAAGGGTAAAGATAAAACACCACACACACGAGAGCTTGTAGAGAGAAGACACTTAAATTAGGTAACAAGACCATTCCCTTCCATTTCAGATAACCTCACGGAATGCTGTTTGCAGTGCTCACTGACCTGTGGGATGGGCTTCAAATCAACTAAAAGTTTGCACTGTATGTCTAATGAAGTCACAGAGGATGTTTACCTTGTGCACAGTCACTGAAAGCACCAGCAAACTTGACAAGCAATAATAAAGATCCGTTAGAGCAGCATACAGGGTTGCAAAAATAAATACATGCAGAGCAGAATCCAACAAGTTAATTCTGCCGCGATCTCACATACATGAAACAAGGATTAAGGCTTGGGTCATAGACACATGAAATAGTTTGGGTTGAAAAGTACCCTGAAGATCATCTGGTTCCAACCTCCCTGCCATGGGCAGGGACACCTTTCACTCAGCCAGGTTCCTCCAAGCACCATCCAGTCTGGCCTTGGACAGCCCCAGCAATGGGGCATCCACAGTTCCTCTGGGAAACCTGTGCCAGGGGCCCACCATCCTCATTGTGAAGAGTTTCTTCTTAATACCCAAGCTAAAACTGCCCTCTTTCAGTCCATTTTCTCCAGTTTTATATCATAATCTATAGACCTTTAGCTTTGTTGAAAATAACCTCAGAATTCTTCTTTAGCCAAAAGATTTCTTGGGTATTGGTTATGGTCAGCTATGAATAATGTAACCCATGTGTTCAGTACCAAGCCCTGTAAAAGTGTGGTTCTAGAGCCTCATGAAACTGGAGCCTGTGATCAAACAGCACAACACTCAATGAGCCAAATGCTTTCTTGTTTGGGCACTTGAATTTCCCAGCACAGCAAGAACATCTTAGAGCCACACAGTGCTCTGCAAGAGTTCTCCAGTCTGTGTCTCTGATCAAATCCATAGGGTATTTCTTACTTCTGAACATAAGACACTATTACCTCAACAACATTGAAGCTAACCACAGTGTGAAATACAAAGTCATTTTGGTTTGGCCCTTTAAGGTTTCTGTTTGTTGATTTCTCTTGCTGTTTTGAGGTCCTGCTGAACTAGAATTAGTAATTCAGTTTTATAACAAATAAACCAAAGGGATAATATACAGATAGTTACACAATGAGGCACGGTGGGTATGAACTACCTGCTAGAGTGTCAACAAAACACAGACATACCGGAAAATTAGGCTTCACTTCAGCTTATTCTCAGTATAACTTTCACCAATATTACCTAAGACCAGGAAAGCATCTACAGTAATCTAAATCATTAACATCTAATTGGAGAACAATGAGAAAATGACTGTGTCAAACAAGTTGACTTAACATTTCAACATATATACTGAACTGCTATAAAATTAACCCCTTATCCTCAAAATAGCCAAGATACATTTCCTGCCAGTACAAAAGAGGGTTGAACTCCTCAAAGCAGAGCTGACAGTCTGCAGGGTCACAGTGCACAAAGCAAGCAGGGGCCACTTTTTTGGCTATCAAGTAATTTCACACTGATCCAGAATCTTGAGTGTTGCTTGACCTCAGAATATATATAGGGGATAATTTGTGACACTGGTGACATTTTCTTTCCTACTCCAAACCACAAAAAGTCACTTATTTAAGAGGAGACAACACATGAACGTGTTCAGACATCAACACAGACAGAGTGAAGCACCGTTCTCTCACGGAAGACAACTTAGACCTAACACTATGAATTACACGGAATTTAGATTTATTTATTTTTGCCATCCCTTTTCCCATAAAGACCACTAACCTTCCTGCAGCTCAGACCGCTCCAGGGTTACTGTCCAGGCTCAAGATCTCCACAGACTATTTGCAGCTTTACTCCTTCCAAGGCTGCCACATGATGGCCAACACAAGAGGCACCTCACTACATTTCCAACACCTCATTTCCTTCCCTGAAATTCCTCACTCATGAAAGCCCTTACCAACCATGCCAGAAGAACTCTGATCCATTCCTCAGAACCAGCTTGTGAAGATGTCCATGGATTTTCTCTCCCTGCATGCCTGGTTGGCAGATACCATCAGCAATGTATGTACATGGTTGAGGAACCATGATCCAAAAAGCAGCACTCCGTGGTCCTGTTGGATCAGACCACTTGGACTGTTCTGCAGCGCTTGGTGACCACACACCACGGCCCTCCTGGGTCATTTGGAGCCAAGACACAGCCACCTTGGGCACAACGCTGGGCACGCCCCCACTACACATGTGGATGAACATGTCCCTCCCAGCCAACAGCCTGGTGTCCACATGCTTGCACTTCTAGTCATGCCAAGGCCACGTGTCACACCCACAGCATGAACCAGAGCAGGGAGCCAGAAGGCAGAGGACAGAAGGGAATGCAGTGTCCCACAAACACAGATCTGCTGCCCCTCCCACGCCCACATCTGAAGCATTCAAGACAAGCCAACAGAGAGCAAACACTGTGCCAAATGAAGTATTGTGACTCTGGTTGCTCAGTTCCCCCAGCACATGGGTTGTCAGATGGTGTTGGCTGCTCAAGAGGTGCTGCTTCTGCAACACTAAGTGCTGCACCCTGAGACTCCAGTGCAGCCAACAGAACATAAATTATACACACACGTAACTAGAAGGAAAATGCTATCACAGTATCAGGAGTCATGGGTGGCTAATGAATAACTGTGTTAAAGAAAGGACAGGCAAGCAGGACACTGAGACAAACAGAAGACCTACAAATAAAAAAACCTCATTAAAGCAGAAGCCAATTCTGTAAAAACCCAGTGTAAGAAACAGCTGTTTTCTTTCACTGGCTTTTCTTTGAGCTGCCACAGCTTCTAACACTTTCCAGCATGAGAAAATAAAAGACTTGTTGCTCTCTCCTCACCAAGGCAGGCTTGGAAAACAAATTTCTTAGTTAACCTGCCAAAGCAGAAGATGTGACAGGAGCTGAGTGTCCCTCTGCCCTGCTCAGGGGATGACTCAGTGGAAAGCAGCCCTCAAGAAATGTGTTGTCATCCTTCAGTCAGTGCAACCGAATAGGAACAAATCCCTCACCATAAAAGCCACGGCTTCCAAGGTAGCCACAGTTCAATACAGCATTGTGTAAGAGAAGAACAGCACCAAAATACTTTGGTGAAAAACAACAGCTTATTTTCAACCCCTTTTTCAATTTTTAGTACAATTAATAAACAGGTATCTGTTCTAAAAGACTGTAAAATCATTTCCTCAGAGCTTTAGAGCAGCACAAAAGAACAGGATACTAATATGTGCTAAGTAAAGAGAAGCAAGAAGTGGGCAAAACAAGAGCAACACTTCAATTGTTCAAGCCAACCAAATACAAAGTCAAACACCAATCACAGTCTGCCACAAGAACAGAGGGACACATGCCATGTGTGCAACTGGTTCTCAAGCTTGCATCCAGTTCAAATACATCTGGAAGAATCATGTACATGGTATATCCCAATTTGCCTTATCTTGTCACAAAAGGAGGAATTTTTTCCACTTTCCACTTCAGTCTAAGCCATTATTCATGATATTTTAACACTAAATGAAAGACAGACTAGTGAGTCCCCTAGTAAAGCAACACCCTTCGTGGAGTCAGTCAAGCCCAAGCTGTGCCTTTGTTTTTCAAGCTCACCACTACTACCAATAATTATTGACCAAAAAAAAAAAGCACTATTTAGGCATTATACACTCCAAATAATCCACAAGCTCTGCAGTGGGTCCCTTGTGCTCTGTTAATTTATTCTAATGAAGTGATGCTTCTGGTCACCATACATTTGCTAGTAACAAGACACTGAAAGCAGTATTTTGTCTTCTGTGAGTTGACATTACTTAATTCCCCAAAAATGCTGGCTGACCTGAAGGAAACCTTCTCAATGCTCTCATTATCCACAAACTCTATCATCTTGTTTCCTCTGCTGCATTATTCCACATCAATAAACACATAAGGAACAGAGCAATGCATAATACTGAGTAACATACTCAGGTCAGTTCAAGTGTCTACAAGCATAAGGCCACTTAAGTCACGTGAATTGCCATTGAACAGTCACATACTTCACAATAAAAGGCGACTTATAAAGTGGAATAAACTCTACCAACTAACCAACCTTACACCAAAGAAAAATGGTAAGGTAATCCTGAAACAAATCAGACATTTCTCTGCTCCCACACTGCTTCTGCTACCAAGGTCCAAAACAATCACACCCTCTTACTTCACTACAGCACTGGGTTTGACTTAAGAATCCTGCAGAAATATCTGGGGCAAAAGATAACACTGGGATATAGGTTATGAACACTAACATTTTATTAGTGGGTGAGTGGGGAACAGGGAGCAACCATGTAAAATTGACAGAGCTGCACAGAGGCCCAGAGAACCTACAAACTAAGCAGAACACATTGATTTTGCTAGTTCAGATTAAAAGCGTGGGGAAATCTGTCCACAACATCCCAAGGATCTCAGAGGGTGGCAAGGGTCATCTAAAATTGTTGCTTATTTAAGTCTTTATTAACCTCTTGAGAGGAATTTCTTCTTCTCCTCTTTTCAAAGCATTCTAACACTCATGAAAACATGAAGTATTTACATACATATATACACACATACACACGTGCTATTATTGCAGTCCTAATAATAGAAATGTCCATGACTACGTGTAAGGCAATGATAAGAGCCTGGGGTGTAAAGCATGCTTTGAGGTATGTGCATTGCTGCCACGGAATTGCTATACACCAAGTCAACAAAGAGAACTCAGACAAGCCTATCACCATCATCTCCAGGGAATTCAAGTGATAGATTTAGGATGACTGAAAGCAAACAAATAAAAACAAACCACAACAGTGGAAACTGTGCTCCTGAACCCCTCCTGTCGTTCTACTGAGTAGCTTCTAGAAGTAGGAGCAGATGCCAGAACAAGCAAATGCCACGTATCAGTATTAGCTGCAGTTTTTGTCCTCTTCAAAGAAAACTATAAAACACATCCTTAATTACTTAGGAATTGTTTGTTGCTCCATATTCCAAAACTAACATTAGACGTAGCTGCAGTTTACTAAGCAGACCATGCACATGGTAACTTTCAGTATATCACCATTATAAACTGTCACCACTAGAAAAACAAATAAAGAATGTTTCTTATACAGCTGGTGTTGCAGTCTGCTTTTTGTCTGTTATCCACTAACAAACACCACAATTTACTTGTAAACAAAGGATTCCTCAGATCAGAGGCAGACAGTATGTCACTGGAGAAGCCCTATGTTTTAACCTCTAAGCTCAAGGAAAGCCATCCTTTCCCAATTAGAGGCACGGCAAAGATTTACTCCAAGCTGCACTACCTGGGATCTCCAGGGAATATCTGTGCTCAGGAACAGACTTGCACACAGACGACGTGTTCCTTGTGTACTTGCTCAACAGCACAGTCATTTTTCATCCAGCGCAGAGCACAGATTTAACATCAGCAGCAGCATTTCTGAAAGGCAACTCATCTCTCCAACACTGTTACAAATTCCACAATAAATCATGTTTAATTAGTTTGTGCTTTTTTTTTTTTTTCCCGGCTGTCTGGAATCCAACAGAGAGGGGGCTTCCAATTTTAACTTCGCAAGGAGATGCTCAGAATAAACTGATGAAAACACAAGCCACCACATCCCCACTGGAAGCTGTTTGGAGCTACCAGCTCCCTGACACACCAGCATTCCTGCCTGTAGATGGCCTGTTACCGTTGTGTACCCAGCGGCTCCTATTTCCACCGCCTTGTTTGAAGAACTTCCCTCTTCCCACATACCTTCCATCTCCAGGGACAGATCACACAGGGACACTAAACCTTGGCCATAAACAACGCGAGTTTTGATACTCCTGTTTCTGAAGGATCCCCCGCCGCGGTTCAGAGACGACCACCGAGCCACAAATCCTGCAGGCAACGCTTGAGAAACCCTTCCCCTCGCTGGTGTTGTGCACTGCTGAGATTTACACAGGGCTCTGCTGGCTGCCTCTGCTATTTATTTTATTTGCTGTACACTAAAGGCTACTGCAAACAAATGGGACTCCCATAACTTGCGGCACATTGCACACAACCATTCCAGCGTGCTGGGACAGTCCTCCCAGACCTGACACCCCTTCGCCACATCCTTGGTGTGGACACGGGATGCTCCCTCAGGGTGTCCCAAAGTGCCACTCATGCTGCTCCAGAGAGGTCACTCCATCTTCCCTCTTGTCCTTCCGAGGGGAGTGGCAGACTGAGAAAAGCACCGTGGAGAATAATTTGTTTTATTCAGCTGTGTTTGGGCTCTGGGCCTTTTACGCAATTAAATGCATTTAGTAGGAATTGAGATCCTCACACTACAAGTACTTCTTCATACTGCAAACTTTGGTTCTGCACTAGCACTCACTAGACTGACGGCCTACATTTTTAGGAAAAAAGGCAATTATACTCATCAGAGAGTTCACGAACACAAACACACGCAGAAGTTTGCTATGTGATCTGTACATATTTCCTTGTACAGATTTATGAACTGCGTAATTTTGACTGCGCTTAACTGCGCCTCTCTCTCTCAAAAGGACTTAGAGAAATCTATAAAGTGAAGAAAAAAATATAAACTCTCTGCTTAGAAAGAGATATAACAGAGAAATCTTCTTCCAGTTCATGAAACATCACATGTAGGAAAAAAAATGCCAAGATAAATGCACTTCAGATTGGAAGTTAGAAACTTTTCTGAGCAAAGTAGTACAGAGTTACAGCTCTGAGCTTCTTCGCTACAGCAGAGTATCAGCTTATTTTGGCTGCTAGCTTACTGCATTTCTTATCCTTGGGCCAACCATAGGCTAACAGTTTGAAAAACCCCCTCTCACTGCTGTCCCAGCAGTGACCTTAAACCCAAACCCCAAAAAAAAAAAAAAAATCTGTAAAATAAGTTAACTTATACACAGACTCATCCCTGAGCTACATTACAAGCATAAATGTAGCTGGGAAGAACAATACCCAGTCCTTCTGGGGCAGCAGACGTTTCTGCCACAGCAGGGTCCCGATACAACCACAAATCACAACTCCTTTAAAACTAACGAGAGGGAACCACAGAGCGCCGAAGATTAAGAGAAAAGCACTAACAGACCGCTTCTGTGCGAGACCCGAAATGACCCCGGGAACACGGCCAAGAATCATTTTCTTACTGGTAGCACCGGCAGCGTATTCTCTCACAGCCGAGAAAGGCACACAGGTGGTAGGTGGGCGAGACCAGCGGTGCTCGGGGAGGCAGGAGCACGATGGCTCCGCTCCGGAGGCAGCCCAGAGCCCGTTCCTGAGGGTCAGGGATGCAGTGCTCCTATCTGGATTTCCAGCCAGGCACACACTGTGTCATCCACATCCAGAACATCCCAACGGAGCTGAGCCCCACACCAGCACAGGCACCGCCAGGCCGGGCAGGTTCAACCTTTGTTAGGCAAGCTCTGCTGCAGAAAAGGTTGAGAAAGAGTGTTCTACACTTAAAAAAAAAAAAAAATCTGTGGAAGTTCGAAATCCCATTACCCAGCACATTGTTAAACTCGGGTTAGACTGGTTTGGCACCTTTCAGGAACGTAGTAGGTGAGCCCCCGGTTGCGCAGGGTGAGCGCTTAGGGGATGCCGCAGATGTGGTCAGGGCACGGGGAACTGGGATACGCGAATCCTCCTCTCACAGTCCTACCTCGGAATTTAAGTAACAAAAAAACCCCAAAAAACAAAAAAAAAAAACAACAACCCCCAAAGTAAAGAAAAAACAGCCGACGAGAAGCTCCCGTCTCTCCCTCTCTCAGCTCACCCATCCGCGATGGGGTGAGTGCCGATTTACGGAGTCAGGCCAGTACTTTCGGATACCCCAAGGACACAAAGAAATGCAAATGAAATACAAAATTACTAATATGGAGAGAGGCGGGCTTGCCCCGCGCCCTCCATTCTACAAATATAGATGGGATAAATGGCTCGTTACATTTAACTCCAAGCCGCACTACCTTCGCCAAAACCTTATTTAAACAGAACATTTCTGAGAATCGGGGAAAGGAGAAGGCATGCAGCTGTGGTCTGAACCTAAGAGAGGTTAAAGCTTTTAAAAGAGTTGTTCTTTTTTTCACTCCGTCTGCTGGTCGCATGCCATTTTAAAAAGGTGTCTGGCAAGCAAAATAAAAAGTTTCCAGGGCTTTCCTTCCCCGAGCCGCCTTTGCCAGCAGCCGGGCGGGGAGGACGGGGCCAGCAAAGGACGGGCGCGCCTTTCCACGGCTTTTTCCTCGAACATTCGTCCCGAGGTGGGGTTCTGCATATTTGGGATGCGGAGGAGCCCCCCGGGACACACACACACACATACACCGCACCGAGCCCCGGGGCGGTGGCGCTGACAGCGCTGGGACCGGCACTCCCGGGGCAGCCGGGCGGGGATGGAGCGCCCACCCCGCACCTCTCCCCGCACCGGGGGGGACCCGGCGCGGCGCTCCCGCAAAGTTTCCGCGGCGCTCGGCCGCGTCCCGGCGCCGAACAAAAGAGCCGGGACCGCCGGGCGGGGGTCGCGGCTCGGCGGGGCCCCGAGCCCGGCGCGGCCGCGGGGGCTGCCCCGCACCCGTGCCCCGCATCCCCACAGCGTCCTTACCTGTGCGGAGGGCGGTGCGGGTTATCCGGAGCGGGAGCCGGGAGGGCTCGGCGGGGACTCC
>VXAU01004203.1:798555-927586 GCA_013399695.1 Formicarius rufipectus | reverse complement strand
GCTGTCCCGCATTTCCCCGCAGCGCCCCGGCTCCACATCGCACCGCATCGGCCCCACACCGCCCCGGCTCCGTCCCACATCGGCCCTCGGTCCGCACCGCCCCGGCTCCCTAACCCCCGGCCCCGCTCCGCATCGTCCTGCATTACCCCGGCCCCACACCTCCTCGTACAGGCTCTGCACCGCATCACCTCAGCCCCACACCACCTTACATCGTCTCCACACTGCTCCACATCGCCCCAGACCCACACCACCCTGCACCCGCATCGTCCCGCACCGCCCAGCATCGTCCCACATTGCCCTGCCTGCCCCAGGACTGGGACACGTGGGGTGGGCTCTGCCCGGTCCCCTTGTCCCCCTACTCATTTTTTGCTCCATCTCCCTCGAGTCCCTCCCAATTCACTCCTCACTACTTCGAATCATGGAATAATGGAATTGTAGAATGATGCAATTGTAGAATAATGGGATCATAGAATAATGGAATGGTAGATTAATGGAATTGTAGAATAGTGGGATCATAGAATCATAGGTTGCAAGAGACCTTCAAGATCACCCAGTCCCAGGGTCAACCCCACACTACCATCATGACCCCTAAACCACATCACCCAGATGCCTCTTGAACACCCCCAGCGATGGTGACTCCACCACCTCCCTGGGCAATCTGTGCCTGACAACCCCTAACACTGGGAAACTTTTTTCTAATGACTAATCTGCACCTCCCTGGCCTCAGATCAAGGCCTCCTCATCTAGTCCTCTCACTGCAGGTATGGTGGAAGAGACCATCTGTCACCTCACTACAACCTCCTCTCAGCTGGTTGTGGAGAGAGATGAGGTCCTCCCTGAACCTCCTCAAAACCAAACAAACCCCTTAGCCATTCCTTACAAGACATATTTTCCAGGCTCTTCGTTTACTACCAAGTATCACCCTGGATGGTACGTGGATGGTGGATGATCATCCACCCTCCTGCCTGCCCCACAGCCCCCACTGCCCTAGCAGGGGTGGGTGGCTGTGATGGACATCGTACCACTTGTCACCAAAATGCCACTTCCAGCAGGGAAGCCCCTCGCCCGAGCAGTGTCAGGCTGGGGTCAGTGTGTGTCCCCAGGGCTTCTCCCCGTGTCCCCTCCTTGGCATCTGCTGTGGGTTGCTGTGAAGACAAAAGCCCGTGCTCCCATCAGTGTGGTCATTTCTAGGTTCCCATCGGTTGGAAGCGAGGAGAAGGAGCTCTAGACAATGTTTTTCGAGGCTAAAGAAATGCTCTGACTTATTAAATTGTGCAGCTCTAAGGAAAAGGAGTTTATCCCCTGCCTCTGGAAGAGAGCTGTGGGGAGCCATGGTGGTCATTCACCTCTCAGCACAGCTTCCAAGCCATGTGGGAATCATGACTGGAGCTTTAACCTGGTTACAGGAAAAGCTTAAAATAGGAATTGGCCTCACCCCCACCATAGATCACAGCCATGCTGTGAAGGGCCTTTTGATTTGGCCTTGGTCCTTTGGGTAGCCAACCTTCCTCCCCAGGAGCTCATTGCCCACACGCCCCGTGCTCTGCCTCCTCTCCATTGCTATATTCCTCAGGGTTATTTTTCCCAACAGCTTTTATCAGTGATTGATCCACTTTATCCACAAGACCAAGATTTCCTTTCAGAAACTGGAAAACCCTCTGGAGTCTGAGGCAGCCCAGGTGTATTTTCATCAGCTTCCATTACAATATCAATGCAAACATTTTTTCCCATAGGACTCTTTGATGTTCTCCTCCTGGCTGAAACACACGCTTTTTGCCATAAAAGCTTGGTTAAACCAAAGCATCTTGGCCAGCTAGGCTGGGTTTGGGGTAATTTTCTACATGACCAAAACACAGAAAAATGAAAATAAAGTTATCTGAAATAGATAATTCCTACAAAAATAACAAATAGGCATTTTCTCATGGGAAAGATTTTTCAAAGTGAAATGGTTGGCCAGCACCAACTATTGTTTGTTGTTAATTGCAAAAACTTTTGTAATGCATAAAATCTAAAAGTAGAAAAATGTTTTGTTTTATTAGTGACCCAAAACATGCAGACTTTTTGATGATCCTGGATGGAGTTAGAGAGCAGATGAGATTAATTATTCACTGGGGTGGTAAAGCCTTTACTTGGTCTCGTAGACTGTTCTGTGAAAAGGAAAAAAAAAAAAAAAAAAGATAGAGAAAAGAGACGGTGAAGAACTTAGTTTAGAATGGAAAAAGAATCACTGACCCAAGCTGGGAAGTGCCATGAAAAAAATACAAAATTTAAATTGAAGAGTAAACAAAATCAAACCCAGAGAATGCAAAATGAAGAGAAATAAAGAAGAGGAAGGAAGTGGAACCACGGGACTGATTTGTATCTTTTCTCTCCCATGGGCCAAAGGCTGTGTCCTCATTTGGAGAGCCAAAACAGAGGCGCCAGGCACGAGGACATTTCCAGTCTCACCTGCAGGAGTGGGCAGACTCACAGAAACTAGAGCAAGGCCATCCTGGGCCTGGAGCAATTGCTGCCTTCTCCTTGGAGCTCCTTCTCTTGAGCCCTGCTGCCCTGCTGAACTGGATGAGCAGATGGTGAACAGCAACCATAAAGTGCTTCAGTGGAGACAGGACACGGCTCAGGAACCGAGGGAGAGCACAAGGGACAGTGAGCAAGGATTGCTTTCCATCAGAAAGTTCCTACATAAATAACAGATAAAAGTATGTCTTTAATGGTTTACTCCCTGAGCCAGCTCATCTAGGAAGAGAGTTAATCACACCAGGAGGAAATGTCTTTTGCTTCTGAAAAAGGAAAAGGATTAAGTAAAGTGGTGACACAGCAGGGACAGGCAAATCACGCTGGAGAAAATGACTGACCTCAACTATCATCCAAAAAAATACAGACCAAAGCCATGAACTAACTTTTGTTTTGATGAGTCTGGGTTTTTTTTCAATAACACACATATTTATCTTTTATCACAGTGAGATCTCTCTGTTTATTCAGGAAGCAAGTGGCGTCAGAAATGCATAGCGCCTCTCTTCCATCTCCCTTCCCACATGTGCCTGTTGCAGAGGAGCAGGACAAAGGGACAGTGCTGTATCCTTCTTTGGTCTTTCTCTTGGATCCAGGTCCCCAGCACAGTCATTTCCAAGCTGCAAATGCAGCAGGATTAAACAGAGCCCCCTAACTTCTTTCAAGCAGGAATTGTTTAGCCATCACAAAGTAGCAGTTTTGGCACCGTTGCCTGGGGCTGGATCCAAACCAATTCTAAATCCTGTATTCTGCCATGATCTCCATCAGCCATCCCCTCCTATTTAGTGACAAATGCCAGAGAGGGGCCCTTGGACCTTCTCTGTGTACAATGGAGATGTGGCCTTGGAGGTCAGACATCATTGCAAAGGCTGTGAAGACAGTCTTTATTCTCTCAGGATACTTTCCTTCACATTCCTGATGGGATTTGAGTTAAACTGTTACTATTCCCACTAGCTGCATCTTCTGTATCCTGGAGGGCGGGCAGGCAGATATCTTGGCCTCGGTGCTGTTTGACAGCATACAGAGCATGCTTTGATTGATTTATTTGCTGAACACTGTGTTGTTTTTTACCTGGGATATACTGCCCTCAGTCAGATTTAACACCACATAGCACCAGCATGTAGGGTGGATGGTTCCACTCAAATGCTGGCTGGACTGTAGCTGCAGGACTTTCTCTCCATGGGCACTAATAAACCTCTGAGCAGTTGTGAGGTGGGCTGGATCCATGTACCCATAGCATGAGCTCCAGGTTCATACTCGTACTTTTGGGGCCAGCAGCAACTTGGATGGAGAAAGACAGAAGTGCTCAGCAAAAGTACCTTATAGGTGACCCCACAGCAGCCTGAGAGTCTGCCCTGAAGCATCCCTTCCTTGGACCCCACACTGCCTGGTGAGAGGGGGATAGACAGGATGCTCAAAGCAAACAAGCAGAAGATCTCATTAAAAAATATCCAGAACAATATTATGTACCCTCCCCCTTGTGATGACATAACTTACTCCTTCACAGAATGAAGAAAAGACCTTATAATCTGTTAGTTATTGTTAATAAACAATTTTTTGGGGGGGCCCTTGTCTGTATGCCTCACAAACCAATAAAGTCAGAACAATTTGCACAATTGAGTACTCAAAATCCCACAGTGCTATCTGGTCATGGTAGTCTTTTCTCACTCCTTTATATGGGGGGAAAAAAAAAAAAAAAAGAAAGTTAAAGGCAAATTAGATTGTACAGATTAAAATATATTGAGTTCCTTACAGTGTTTTAGTTTCAAGTTAGAGCCCATGGAGACTGGCACGAGCAAGAAAATCTTAGTATGTAAGTGTATGGGGTTCATAATAGTCACTTTTACAGCAGGGAACCCAAAATTCTGCAGGACACTCTTTTTAAAAAAGTAGGGCATGTCAACATTAGCATGAATCAGGATTTCTATCTGTACCTCTCTATTTAGAGGAAATGAATGCCAGTTATTCACTCAGCATATATTCACGGTCTTGCATTCATGAACAGACTGAGCTTGGTAGGGAATTTGTATTTGTGGTATTAATAAGCAGATTTTCCCCTTTTTAGGACAATACAGGTCAGTATTTCTCATGCTCAATAATGTGAAGAAATTAAGCCCTAAAAAGATTATTTTTGGTATAAGATCAAAGGAATAACCTCTGCATGATTCTGAAATAAAAACTCTCTGCCTCTTGTGTTAGTACAGTGCATGGTCTCTGCATTGCACATCAGCATGATAAAAGCAGTTACCTATTGGACATTATTTTACTACACTTGAGGGGCAAGTCTAGTAATTCTGCTAATAAATAAATAGAGTTACTACTAAGCAACAAATACGTCCAATTATTCTGTAGCAAAATTCACAGAAGACAAGAGAGAAATTCACCAGCAGCTAGAAGAGGCCCTCTAAATGACAGTGCCGTTATTCTAAAGATGTGATTTCTGACACACCAGAAGTTGTTGTTTGTCAGGAATATTATTCTATTAGCTGTTTCTTAATCTTTACAAAGGCATCATGGCAAGAAAATGTTCTTGCTGCCCTCTCTTCCATGAGAAGCACCATTGTCTTCACAGTTTGTCTGTTTGCAAGCTGAGGACTTCCACAGGGCATTTTTTACATTTTTTCGTCTACGTTGGTTTTATAAGTTTAAATAAGTTCCCATCTGCCAAAAAGCATTGGCATTTCACCAATTCAAGTAGCTCGCCGTGAAGATTATACACCAGTTGTGCTTATGCAAAACAATAACTTCTGACCACTTCACCAGAAGAAAATACTCTCATTTATTATCTCATAATCATGCATCTCTGCAGTGTTAGTTCCAGTTTTGCCAACGAGAAGGATGTTCCTTTTGATTTTTCACAAATATTTCAGCCGAATCTCCTAGACACTGTGCAGCTCTTTGGCTCATTAGGTTTGCTTGGGGTTTGTTTTGTTGAAAGCTCTTGTTTCAGTTCAGGCTCTAAAGAAAACAAAGCAGTATTGCTCACATTGTTAAAGCCGAAAGTAGGGCCATGGAAAAAAAAATGTTCTTCTTGGAAGAGTTTGGAGATTGGTATTCATGAAACAGCTGGAGATGAAACATACAGCACTAATCCTGTCCAGTTGCTCCTGGTCATGTTGCACATTCAGGAAATTCATAATTAGGTGGTTATATCCCCAGTGTTTCCCCTGCAGCACTCTTTACAACCAGCAGTTTATCTTCTTGTCGTTGGAGAAGAAAAAAAAAACTAACAACAAAACCCACAACTACAAAGAAAGAAGAGGAGGAGAAAATATAAGCAGGAATGACTTAAAATATGCTTAATAGTTTCTTCTCCCTGTAAAAAAAAAGAGAATAAATCAGACATTGTCATTTCTGCACATGCCAGCAAACTTCTGCTGATCCATTGCCCTTTTCTATCAGAGTAGTTTTCCTCTCTGCTGTATCTCCTTCCTCTTCACAGTATTTATTTTTCCAGTTAATTTTTTCTTTTCCCTTGCCAGTCATGAACCCGCTTTCCTGTAAAGGGCAGCCACACCTGACAATTTAGAAATAAATGCTTTAGTAAGTAAACATTTCTTTTTCTTGCCAAGTGGAAGCACTAGACATGGGGCTTTTATTCCTAGCTCCCTCCAAGGTTTCTAGTGAATGCCTAAGTAGTTTCTGCTCTTTATTTTGATTTCTCTAGTGGTATCATGAAAGCCTTGCCCCACACACTGGCAATCTTCATACTGCATGTTACAAAAGATGTTTTGTCAAAAATTGATCTTCATTTTAAATCAGTCAGGGCACAACTTGAGGGACTTTTCTTCTTTTCATAGCCTTTAAATCCAACAGCCTTATCTACTGTTAATTGCACACATATGCAATGTGGAGATTTTTGTGTAGAGGGCAGTCCCCGAGAAATGTTGCCAGCTTTGGAATTAAACTGTTACCAGTGACTCAGCAGGTTTGCTCTGCAATATAAGCTCTTTAAACAATCACAATTACTGATTTTTCCCCGAAGTAACTTAAAAGAGGACTGCTTAGATAACACCACTAGTTAAAGTTCAGGCGTTCCCATGCCTGTGATTAGGAAGCTACGCCGGTGGCTGAGAAGTCTGGCTCTTCAGAGATAAAAAAACCCCACAGCCATTTCATAATGCCAGCAGTGAATGCACAAATAACTTTGAAACAACAAGACTCATAAACCCCTGTGGTGCTGGAATGGCAGTTCCAGCCCCTGGATCCCGAGTTGAGCATAAACCCCAGCCGGAGCCGAGGCAAGAGCCAGCCCTCATCCCAACCTTCCTCCCAGTGCTTCTTCTCCGGGGGAGCCTTGGCCACGTCGTGTGCACCTGTGGTTTCCTCTTCCTCTCAGAATTTTGCTAAGGGTGGTTTTAGTCACAAATGCATTGGAAATACACCTAAATAATGCCTTTTTTTTTTTCTGCCTGGCCACCGTGAGCATCTCCCACTCCTTGGCTGCCAGCGTGGAACCAGAAGGCTCACTGCTCCCGAATGGAGATGCCCACATGCAAATCCTCTCCAAAAATATCATGGAAGTGCGTGATCATTTTCAAATAAGTGAGAAAGGTTCTTCAAAAGCTCAGTACCTCTGCAATAAAACAAAATCCTTTATGCTGAGTGGGAGGCCCTTATGAAAATAATATCACCAAGCATTGAATGGTTTGAGTGTTTCACGTCAGACTCCTCTCCATCAATGACTGTTCCAAGAGCTTCCCCTAAACTGCATGGAAATACATCAAGAGTTGCTTTGAAAAGCAGTCACGTTTTTAAAATTATATGCCAAGTTGCTAACTTTTCCAGACTTCAAATGTGATACCTGAGATTGTTTATCAACATGGAGTAGGATACATTATTGAGTCTGGAATAAAAATGTTTTGGTAGGGCCTTGGAAAAACCTCTTCAGCTAACCCTGCCTCAGGCTAGAATGATTTAAAAAATAATGTGTATTTTACAATTCTATTACTTTTTTATCTACAATAAATAGCCAGGCTTAACCTCTCCATCATGCTCTGTCACACACACTATCACACCCTAATTCTATCCACTTTCAACATTTTTTTTTTTAACAAAGTGAAGATCTAGCAGCATGCCCTAAAAATCAACAAAACTGGAACTATTTCTGACTAAGGGAGGAGCAATTGTGACAAACAAGGTAATATAGGCACTGTGATGTCTGAGCTCCTGCCTTGTGTGCACCCCAGCAGATCCCAGCTGTGATACACAGGGATGTGAAATTGTGTCCTGAGTCATTCAGTGGCTCATAGGTCAAAGATGGACTTAAATCTCTCTTGCAAGCTGACCACAGAGCTGATAGAGGGCTGGAGGAATGATCCTAGCACATTGAAGTAAGAAAGCAGATGGATTCTTCACAGGTTACTGCTTCTGTTTCTCTTTTAAGTCTCGAAGATTCATGTGATTTAAACAAAGCTTGAAGGGACAGGAAAGCAAATAGAATTATTTTCATTACCCACACAATGATTATGTCAGGATTAATTGATGGGTATTTAAAAATACGCTTTGTGATTCCTGTAAAATAGTTGTTACAGAGGAAAGATGCCATAAAAATGCTAGTTATGATACGAATCTTATGCCATGTACAATTAAAATAAATACAATAGCCATTTTAGAAAGGTTGACAAAAGGTCTTATTCACATATTTCATATTCTTCTTATTCCCCTCTGCCTGCATTACTTCAGCTTTAAAAGCGGAGTTGCAAAATTCAGGAGCAATCTTCTTTGGGTCACACTCTTCCCCAGTTCCTCACCACAGAACATGTATTTCTGTTTCCCTGAATTATATTTTCTGCAGGATTCTCAGAGCTGAGTGCCAGTGCCCACAGCCTGCCTCCATCTGAAGCAGGGCACAGTGGTGCCCCTCTCATCCCTGACCCCCAGCCCAGAGCTGCCAGCCCAGCCAGGCTACAATGACTGGGTTTCACTCAGGTTTTGGACTCTTGGAATGCCTTCAGCAATCCACTGGGATTTCCTGGGTCCATTTTTACTCCTGAGCCTTTTTTACTGTCCCCAATTCACAGATATCCTCAGGGTCTCACACTCTGGGGTCCATCACATTGATAAATTCCCTGGTCTCTGCTTGCTGGGATGAGGATGGGAAAGGGCAAAGATGTCCCAAAAGCCGTGGTCTCCCTGACCAGACCACATCTCTTCCCAGTCCAAACTCTAAAGCCATGGTTATGTGAGCAGAAATACTGGATCTGTGTACTCCCAGATCTCTTCTCAGCACATTTATCCCAGAGCAGGCACGTGTGTTGAACTTGTCAAAGTGCATGATGCAGTTCATGGCAACGTGGCACCTTCATGGTAACCCCACATCTGCTCTGGGATTCAACGTGTGCTTGGGATGGAAGCGATGGACAGGGCCTGATCTGGCATAAAGCCTGGCTGTTCCGAGTTAACCCATTAGAATTTTTAAAATAAACTGGAACTGGCAGGGAGTTCAGACCACATAAATAGTTGGTCTCATATGGCAGCACTTTTTAATCCTGTCCTGTCCAAAGAATAAATGTATTTTCTTGTCATACCACTCCCTTAGTCCTTTGGTGTTTTGCTTCTTCTGTAACTCTAAAATAAGGATCTCAGCATTTCTATAATGGGATTCATATAAATTCCTCGTGGAAGTGCACACCTACTTGGAAGCAATACTGAACTGATATTCATCATTTCTTCTGAATGATATTAAAATCCTCAGAGATTAAACTGAAAATGCATCAATCCTTCAGAGTGCTGGGGGCATGTATTTATATTTGAATTAATCCTGAGATTAACATATTTAAAAATAAACTTGGCAGTTCATTATGAGAGAGCTATAAAAGTACTTGAAGTATTCAGAATAATCAAGTAAGCACATGCACTATCAGGGTCCAAGATGGAGTTATTTGGAAAAAGCACAGTTCTGTCTGGCACAGAGACTATTCAGAGATGAACAGAATGCTAATTTCAACAAATACTCAAGAAATACCAGTATCTTATTTTGTATTTCTTGTATAATGCTACATGTGGAAAGAGAGAAAGAAAGATATGACTCTATTCTTGTTGGGAAAAGATTTGAGATTCAGAGAATTTTTATTTTTTTTTAATTTTAGTAACTCATCTCTTTTTACAAGCTTGAACTCAATCCTGAAAACTGCTCCGTGCTGTTCATCAATTGACTTTATGACTCCATTTTAGTAATAAAAAACCCCTACACCTGAGTACTTTAAACAAAAGTAATTGAATTTAAAAAGAGAACTCTTGCAATCTGTAAATCATGCGACCAACACTTGAGCTTAGCTGTGTTAATCAGGGGATGGAGGAAACACATTTAAAGTGAGCTGATGCAAATGCTACATTTTAAAACAGCCAAAAAATATTGCTAAAGAAGGGGGAAACGAGTACTTTTTTATTTTTCTTGTGATAAATCAATTCGATGTTTTTTGACTTGGAACACAGGGAGTAAAAGCTAAGAAAGTGAGAACATGTAACATTTCATATAATCCTGTTAAGACCTGATTTCTTTCAACAATTTAGTATTAGAGGGTTTCTTTAAAGGAGCTCTGTTGTTATCACCTATAGCTAAAAATAAGAGATGTAGGATACCCAGATCACACAGCATGTGGGAAAGGGCCAGGGAAGAGCAGACAAATGGAGTTTGAAATCTGGGATGAAACAAAGTGTTTTGCCATCTTCTGATTAATTACCTTGGCAGAAACAAACTGCTTAGTAAGGTTTCTTTGGGTGTAAGATGCAAAACTAAATTTATGCTGCTTAATTCAAAGACAGAGGTGAGAACCAGCTAAACCTGTGGTTTAGAACAGAGATTGGATTAGGCTGAGCTTTGTTCCCCAAACTGTGGCTCCACCTCTGGGGTTGTGATGCAAAGTCTTAGGCAGTAATTCAGACTCGAGCTATTGCTGCCCCTCGTTGCTGGTACCCCTGTGCTCTGCCCTCTGACTTCTGCTGGTCCTCCTGGCTTTTGCATCAATGCTCTCAATCAGGTCAGGATATTGATCTGCCCGTAAATCAGCGTTCCCAAAAATGCTTGGGTTTACTTTTGCCCTTCAAACCAGGTGTCTCTGTGGCTGGTTTCCACTGGCACCAAAGGTAGGGGTGGTGGGCTGCAGTTTGGAGGTGGGCACAGATGCCAGAGGAGGACAGCAACATACTGAGCCAGCACTGCTGCCAAGCACCTGCAGCAACATGACTTTGAGCCACATCTCGTCCAGGCACGTCGCATTCCAGCAAAAGGAGACAATTGCCCTTCAGTTCATGTGGTTTAGCAGAGGAAAACCTGTATTATTTCCTCTCTCACCAAATGATTCTGAGCAGCTGCAGTGTTCACCCCATCGGCAGGTGTGAAACTCTACCTGGTCACTAATCCCTTACCTGCTCCCGTGGATAATTAACCAGTGAGCATAAACCTTGCCTGCAGGGTTTTCTGCTGGGAGGCAGCCCAGCTGCTGCAGAAGGAAGATCCAAGCTTGCTGCAATACTGGGCTTATATTACCAATCTCCACACACCCTGAGTCATGTGTCTGCTGCCTCAGTTCCTTCTTTTTGCTTCCCTGATGGGCACATGCGTGCACTCACATGCACATGTGCATAAAGCACACGCTGTGGGGTTCAGGAAGGCTTCCTGCATTCAGATTTCTGCAGTCCAACTTCCAGCTAAAGGAGTTTGATAAGGCTTAAATTCTTCTGGTTGCTGAGATGCAGTTAAAACAAAGCACTAAAGGATCTCAGGGGAATCTGAGCAAGAATAATCTTGGCCATGGGGGTCTGGCCGGCTGTATGTAGACTGTAAGTATAAATAGTTGCTTTTTTTGCACAGAAAAAAAAAATCCATATTTTGTCTGCTTCATGAAATCATAGAGTGGTTTGGGTTGGAAGAGATCTTAAAGATCATCTAGTTCCAATCCTCCTGCCACGAGCAGGGACACTTTCCTCTATACCAGGTTGCTCCAAGCCCCATCCAACCTGGCCTTGGACACTTCCAGGGGATGGGGCAGCCACAGCTTCTTTGGGCAACTTGTGCCAGAGCCCCACCACCTTATAGGGAAGAATTTCTTCCTAGTATCTAATTTGAACTTGACTTTTTTCAGTTTGAAGACATTCCCCCTTTTCCTATCAGTCCGTGCCCTTGTCAAAGGTCCCTCTTCAGCTCTTGATGAAGGTTCAGTTTAATTATGAATCTCTCCTCTGATAGCATCAATGGTGCAGCTATTTTATGTTAATTGCCTTATTACATATTTGTGAACCACAGTGCACCTGGTAAGCTGGTGGTAGCACCAGCTGGTGACAGAGTGGTGCCACAGCCAGCTGCCCTGGGTACAGTGGTGACGAAGAGGGAAGGGCCCCAATTCCATCGCTGTGAACCAGCCAGTTCTCATCTCCTGCTCTGGAAGTTCAGTACTTCTGTCTGTTGGTCTTGGGCTCTTGCTATCATGAGCCTTATAACAAGGTCTTTTCAGGGTATGTAAAGAAATATTTGCTTTCCACTGCTGTTTTCAGGAACGTTCATTTGCATTTGCTTGCTTTTTCTGCACACTGACATGCAAACATCCAGAACACCTCAACAGATCTCCATTCAGAATTACTCGTGTTGGTGTCTAAAAAGCAGCTGAGCATCCTTCACTTTGTGTACAGTTCTCTTTCTTCTGCAAACAAGGCTGGAGTTAATTCCTTCGCAGGATAAATGCTCTGCAGGTGAAAGCCTTTCAGAACCCAAAACATCTGGAAAAATTAATACAGCAGCTTCCCTGAACATCTCAAAATCTTTAAAAAGAGTAAAGATGAAGAAAACCCACTGAGAACAGCCAAGAGCTTTGAAAGGAAGCCTGTGTGGAACAGTGGAAGTACTTGGAAGGGAGACTTCCCCAGGGTGAAGAGTGTTGCTTAACTGCAGGACAGTTTGAAATGACCTGTCTGTGCTTAAACTCCAGATTCAGTTCACCCAGGCATGTTTGTAGCCAACATCAGTCAGAGCCAGCATACTGACTTCTCAGGAACCATTATTCTTTTATTTTCCTTTTGTTTTTGGAACTGTTTCAGAATTAGTTGTGTACTCCGAGTTTGAATTATAAATGACTAGCAGTGATAAGGGACATGCCTTACTTCTCCAATACGCACGCCTGTTGGAGCCATTTCCCCCTGGGGATTGCCCTAATGTAAGTTCTCCTTAATGTCCTCTCCCACGTTTCTTCTTTATGTGTCTCAGAGCCGTTTCAGGAGGGTAGAATCTGGCTACATCATTTTTCTGTACTTTGTATATGTAAAGAGAGAAAGATTTTTATTTTCCTCAGATGGTATATGAGGTGCTAGTTGTTGGCTAGGTTGTATTGTGTTTCTTCTTTGGGACCTCTGGTCTTTCTTCGACTCCTTCATTGCATACCTTAACTCCTTTCTGGTGCTCAGGGGTTTTCTGAAGAGTTAAGTCATCAGGAGGATGAAGTGTGACAGGTCAGTGTTTTGGAAGGACTTTTCAAGGCATCCCTTGGGGCTGTCAGGACACACCGTGTCAGCTCAGCTCTCCATCTCTACTTGGGTCTACAGAAGACAAAGTAAGTCTGTGAAGCCAGGACAGTGGCAATGGGATGAAGAGGATGTGATCTCTTTACAGAGTTCTCAAATGATGGATGGGTTTATCAACTGGACAAGAAACTTCTTGGATGATCAGGAGTCAGTAACCTTAGTTACAAAAGTAAATAGACGGAGCAAAGCTGAGTCTCTCCTTTGGTTTTACATTGTGGAACCAGAGGCAGAAACCTTGCTGGAAACAGGAGTTTCTTCTCCCTGCTCCAGAGGGTTTGACAGAGGAACTTTTCTACAGTGCAGAGACATCTTCCATCCTCTCATTTGCAGCTTTTCTGACTCTTGCCTGTTTCCCACAATTCAAGAATGAAAAAGAAGAGAAAATATAAAGCCTGGGTTTGAAACACTTCCTTCCGAACTCTGCTAGCTGTGCTAATTTTGCTGTTCTTGGGTTTACTGTGGTGTTTTGCTTTCTTTCAAGTTTCATGGATCCTAGAGGCCCCTTCACCTGTGATATCTGTGAGGCTCTTTCCTCTCAGGATTGTGTGTATCCAGAGCAGAAATCTTTGATCATATTATACCTTCTACAAGGAGCAACATCACTGGTGGTGTTTAGACTCCCACTGACTTGTTTGGGTGTCCCAATTCAGGGAAAATGTGCAAAAGCAAAGACAGCATTAGCTTGGTTCCTCTTGACCTTCCCTTATCTGTAGACAGAGACATGGGTCCATAAACTCAGTGTTTAGTTAACACATAACTGCTGGTACTGTTAAGTTGTTAATGAGGAAAATGAGGCAGAGATCAAAAGATTCGCTTTTTTGTGGATTTAATTTTCTTCCTCATCTTTGCACTTTGGTCGTAAACACTGCCATTCCCCCTCTGCCCTCCTGTTCCATACACTGAAGATTAAGTTGGGAAATACTTTTAGAAAAGACATGAGTATACAGAAGGGAGTATTAGACTGTGACCTTATAGCTGCTTTTGAAGTTTTTGAAAGCTACATGGCAAACGTTCCCAGTATTTCCAAATTCTCAGAAAAAGGAGATTCGTAGGTTGCTCTTCATTAATTTAACTAATTGGCCACATGTATGTTTATTCCCTTTCTTTCATGCAGGCACACACAGAGCAAAGCCAACACATATATTCCAAGATGCCTAAAACAAATAATGGACCCACAGTATTGCCTCAATCGCTACTGGCATGGAAAGAAAAGTAAACAGCAAAACAGGAAAAGGAAGGCTAAAACTAGATTAAACAGATTGCTGCATTCAATAGTGTGCAGTCAGCTGGGAACTTAATGAAAAAAAAAAAAGTTGAAAGGAAAAGTTAAAACAAATAACATACAGGCCTCTCTTGTATTTGTGAAAATCCCTCACCAGCTGTGTGGTAAAATGCCCTTAAACTAGCATGCAGTATAAATCTTGGATGTACAGAATTAACCTTTCATTCACTAAGGTAAGCAAAATATCAGGTTATTCCTCATCACTGGAATTCAAATTAGGCCCAGATTGTTCGACAGGAGCTGGAAGATGACAGGGATAGAGAAAAGGAGCTTCTTTGTCTCAGTTACAGGAGAAAAAGAAAAAAAAAAAAAAGGTGATTTCTCAGCATAAAGACATGTTACCAATGGAAATTCATGCTGTGTATATGTAACACAAGATGGTTTCAATTATCTGTAAGAGGAGGTGTGCAAAAATCAAGGTGATTTAAAAACCTGATCTATCACCAAAGCCAGCAAGATCCCTCACTGTTTCTATCATTTGAAGCCAAAATCTCCTGCTGAATACTCTAGTCTTTTTTAATCCTGGTTTGGATTTGAACTTGAACCCCAGCTCCTAGAATAAATCAAACCCACATCTTAATATACTTTTTCCAGACCATTTCTGATGATAACACAACCTCTATCAAAATAACCTGGCTTTGCCTCTGCAATGATTTCCAAGAGCTACAACCAAGAATTTTTCTGCTTTCCTGACTGACTGCACAGATATACCTTTACAGGTTGGCAGATTGAGCCAAAAAAGAAACCCTAGCCTCCTTCACCAGCATTTTAGGTTTTTACATTTGGAAATATGAAACTATCTTAGAATAAAGACTCTGTTGGGGCAACTCATCATGTCAGTCAGGGAATACTTTTCCCTCCTGTCTGATCTTCACAGAAGGTTAATCAACTTGTCTGCAGTATTTCTGAGTTCTCTGCAGCCTCACAAATGGAAAGAATTTTTTGGAGTGAAATGTATTGCTGCCCACTGCACTGAAGGCACAGAAAGAGACTTTTCAACTAAGTTAAGCAGAAACACATCTGTTGATGCCATGACAGCAATGCCCAGGATGCCCAGCCCTGTGACTTATCCAAGAGACTGTTTTCACCATGACATCTAAAAGCAAGATGTTCTCCTATTACGCTACCAGGGGTACTGCTTTTGGGCAAGCACTGTCTTTCTGATGGATTATTTAACACAGGGTACTTCTTCCTTAATCACAAAGCCTTCTGCTCCAGGCCAAGAAAGATCTTTCCATTTGATTAGCCCAGTCTGGGCTAGTGAATCCCACAGGTTCACCTACAAGTAGTTATCACTGAACTAATTCAAGAGACAGATATCCCTCATGAACTCAAACTCGGGCAGCTAAACCTCCATTTCAAATGATAGTTCTCATTGGACATTACTTCTTCTTTATCCTTAACCAATGTCCTGAAGCAGCACTTGGCTCGCTTTCTAAAATAAGCTGTATTTCAATTTTCAAGTGATGGAGATACAGATAAAATTATGTAGTCTCCAGTGCTTCTAAATTACAGGTGTTATACCAAACACAATCTGAAAGGCAGTGACAATCATTATTTGTGCTGCTAGCATCAATGGTCATTAAAACAGAGGGGGGTGCTTATAGAAGTCACTGCTTCTCTTAACAAGCCAGTCTTACTGTTCTCATGTGGCAAAACATTTCTCCTGTAGAAGGATCTGTTGATACATCCCTCTACATGAAGGATTCACTGCTGAAAGCCATTTACAGCGTAACTCTGGACAGAAGATGCTGAGAAAGCCGGAAGCACGGGCTCCGGGTTGAGCAGGACCTGCTGCTACACCAGGAGAACCCAGATTGCTGTGGACAGTTTGTACTGACCTGTATTAGCCCACAATCCATTGGATTGGGTCACTGTTGGGAGCACGGGCGAGCTGAGGTCTAGCCTAGCGTGGTTTGTGCTGTAGATGTCAGGTCTGTATCTGACCTGTAACAAACAGAAGATTTGAAGTTCTAGGACAGCCAGTATATGAAATTTCATCTGTGTATTTGTCCAGAAAAGTAGAACGCATGCTAAAAAGAAGAAAGAAATTATAAATGTATGTGTTATTTTCCCACCTGTATGAGCCATAGACACCACAAGTCATTTCACTGAACTGGAAACACCCTTATTAGATATGAAGCCATGATAACACAACAGAGGGCATCTGTATATAGAAGTAGGGCAGTGGCTTTGTTGCTATCATTTAATTTTATTTTTATTTTCCTGAAGATTCCAGGTACTGGTACTATAGAAACAACATTAAGATACTAAACCCCCAAGATGTAATGCTCATTGCTCTCTCTCTAATATTAGATTTTAGCCTTCATGCTCCACTGGCAGTGCAGGGAATGGTGCTTATGTTAGCAGAGGGTGAGTTTGCTGCCAACCTTGCCCCTTCTCCTCAGCTGCTCCCTCCAGTGCCTGAAGGGTTTCCAACCCCTGATCCATGAATTTCCCCCATGTTCCCTGTCCCATAAATGCCTAAAGGTCTGAAAGTTTCCAAGGAGGTTATTTCTCCTTGTGCTCGCTGCTGAGCCTTCAGCTGCAATCCCTGTGCCTGGTGGAATGCAGGTGGTAGACAGCCGTCTGGGATTACTGCAAGGACTGCAAATAGAGGGGGGAAAAGTACTCCAAGAGATGAAACCCTGGTCCAAATGAAATCAGAAGGAATTTAGCTGTTTACAGGAACAGAGCCAGGATTACCCTTCCAGCCAAAATGATAAGACCCTGAAGTTTATCTATACATTTACTCTTGTTTTCTGCCAGCAATAAACACAGTAAAGGGTAAGATAAAAGCTGTGTCAAAGAAGCTGACTGTGCTACAAGGGCTGTTCCTGCAGGCTTGGGGCTGCAGGATTATCTTGCACAAAGCAGCACGTATGAAAGTTGTGCAAACACTACACACCATTGTTTATTTTGTCAGATCGCAGCTAATCGTAACCCTTTCAAAGTGCTGAGAGGATCTGATGGAGAGCACCACGCTGTTACTGAGCAAGGTAAATGCTGCTGGAGTGGAGAGTTCACTTGAACCACTTCGGCTGTGGGTGCACCATTGTACAGGACAACAACTTGTTTGATTTGCAGAATGGCAACTGCTCAAGGACACAAATTCTTCTGAATATGAACCTTGACAAGGTCTTGGCAAGATCTGACTTATTTACTCTGCCATAAGTAGCACTACCATAGCTTTGAGATGATGTTCCTCCATGCTTTGGCAAGGGAGAAGGGCTCCATCACACAGCTTAATGATGTTTAGACATCATTAACACTGCTATTCCAATAGAGCCAAAAACTGGTGATTTTAAGACATTAGTGGTCACAGCAGTCTGTCCTAGTTAGGACAAACTCTTATATTGTCACAACTGATCAGGGGTACCCCAAAGGTATAAAACTCCCTCTTACAAGATAATGTAGAGATGAAGCATCCATTTGTTTGAGGTTATTTCACCTGGGATCAGCCCAGCACTACTTGTCGGTCTCCTAGAAATCATCAAGAAATGACCATGTGACCTCAAACAATCACTGATGGTTCACTGAACCAAGAGAATCATTGCAAGGAGAAAGAAGACAGGGCTGAGGAAACAACGAGATCATGTGTTACCTTGCTGCTGAGGTCTACTGCCTTCAGCTCACCTGTCTGCTCTGCCACAGCCTCGTAAGGTCTTTTCCAACATAAATGATTCTAAAATCACCGACTCCACCTCTAAAACTAACAAAGCCAAGCCCAGGAGGCTAAAAGGGCATCAGCTTTCCTGGTTCTGATGGATCTGACATGTTTCCGGGTTATTCCTTCCCATCGTCTGGCCTGACACAAGGGGAAGAGACAGATTTAGGCAGATTTACCCACATCCTCCTGGAGACCTCTCCACGACACCGTGCACCAGTCACAGCCCACGTGTCAGCAGGAGCCAGCCCGGCTTCCCTTCTCCTCCTTGTGCTGAATAATCTCCAGCTCATACCAGGCAGCAGTAGCTCAGTGGAAAAATTTACCTCTGTTTATCCCCCGCTGGTAACGTAAGGTTAAATCATCCATCCCCAGTCATTTGTGCCCCGAAGTTGGCACCTGAAACCGCAGCGCAGGTTGGGCACAGCTGCGATCAGCATCTGTCCCCTGCGCTGAGTTCGGGAGCAGCAGCAGCCCGGCTGCGGGAGCGGGGTCATTCTTCAGCTCTTGCGCTCTTCTTTGACTCAGCCACTGCCCCTGCTTTTACAGCTACAAAGCCAGGCACCGGCGTGTAAATCAGCCTGCTCCTGTCTCTCACTCTGCTAGACAAACTCCCAGCAGAGGTGTGAACTTCCCCAATTAATCTTAATGAAGTGTTAACTTCAAAGCTGAGTTGCAGCCATTTCTAGGTTAACAGAACCGTACAGAAAAAAAACAACCTCCCAGCTTGACTCGTTAAAAACAGCTCCAAGGGGACAGAATTGGTCAGATTTGGGGGTTATTCTGAGAGCTGGAAAAAAAATTCCACTTCACCGGCAGTCTTTGCTCATGCACTACTTCCATGGCCACTGCATTGTTAGGAGACCAAAGGGTCAGGCAGGCAGACTGGAAAAACTGTACCGTGAATGATGCTAAAAATATCCCTGGAAGGAATGGAGCAGATGGAGCAAGACAGGGAGGCCTGGATGATAAAGGCTGTAAGGAACTGTGTAAGCTCTTTGAGCCAAGTGATGACCTTGTTCATACTGTCTTTTACCTTATTCAGGTCAGTGAAGAGCAGAGCCACACTCAAGTCCTGAGCCCAGATTTGATCCATGTATTTCCATAACTCTCAGTTATCCAAAGATGCACACCCTTTATCCCCAAAACAATAAAGTGGATGCTTCAAACTGGTCTTAGATACTTGCAGTATTGCCGTTAGCTTTGCTAGCACTTTCAGCAACTGTGGTATTAGTTCAATTGAAAGTGTGAATCCTCATCACAGACTCCAAATACAGGTCTGTTGGAATAAGTCCCTCATTTGAAGAGCCTTGTACCCTGTTTTTCCTGATATAATGCCCCAGAAGTGGAGTATTTGCAAAGAAGTCTTCCCTGACACGTCTGGTTTGCAGCCAAGGAGCCCACCTAAGAACTTGGAATGTTGTCGTTTCAGGAATCAAGCTAGAACCCACCAGTATGCATTCACTTCCTATTCCCAACATGAACTGGTTGCTCTTTGTTCTCCTCTGTTAATCTCTAATAGGACAAACGTATTGAGCTGGTCTAGTTGTAGGGACCACATAAAGAGACTGGTAGCACCTCCTTTGGGGGAAGAGTCACCAGGTCACACTGGAATGACTTCCACACTTGAGGACTCCAGCAAGTGAACACTCCAGTAGCTCGTTTTTAACTGTCAAAGGCAATAGGAAAAGCATTTCCTTTGAAACAATATCATGGATCTATTTGATACAGCTCCCAGAAGCTAAAGCTGCTGTGCTGAGCAATTCAGATTACATTCTGGATACAAGAACTTAGATATAAAATGGGAAGATCCTTCTAGGAGCTTCATTACAAGTTTCCTTGGCGATCACTGACTCAGCTGATTAGTAATTGCCAGAACACACCAACATCTGTGTAAGCTTTTAAAATATAAAACAAAGAAACAAAACCCCCCAAACAAAAAAAAAAAAAAAAAAAAAAAAAAAAGTTAAATTAACTATTCCTGTTTTGAGAAGTTCAAGAGTGAATGGCTGTGTTGCCATGGATGCTGCTCTGTTTATAGCATTGTTTTTTCCTCATTATTAGCTACTGATAACTACCACGAAACAGGAGTTCACCTCCAGCACTGCACCATGGCTCTGACCTCCATGTACAGCCAGTGGCAGTAGAGGGGCACAGTATTTACAGACTTTCAGTTTTACTAGGAGATTGATGCAGAATAGATGAAGCAGAAGCAATAGTTCTTCCAGATCCTCAAGATTTTCTGCCAAATACCTCAAACCCATCTATGCTTACCAAGGTCAGGAAGCAGTTATTACAAAGTTGTTTCATGCTAGCAGCCACTGTGTGTTCTCCTTTCTCTGAAGTGTCTCATTAGAGAAGACAGACTAATAGTCTGAGTTTGGCAACAGCAGACACAGGCAATAGTGGAGCGAGGTGAGAGGTCTCACTTGTTTCAGGAGCTGTGGGTCATCAATGACAGGAATAGGAAGCAGTTACTTTAACTTACCCAGTTAGAAGGGAACCGGGGAGGAGAGGTCTTTCATCAGCCTCAGGCTGCGAGGTCTGTTGAGTTGCTGTGACACAGCTCAGTCATGAAACCAATTTATAGCTGCCAATAAGTTCTTTCCTAAGTCAGGGGGGCTTTATCTTTCCACTGGAATGGGAATACTAGCGGATATTTACCATGGCAGCCAGGCTGCACAGGCTGACAGAGCTCTGCACTGCTGCTCCCTGTTCTGTGCCAGCAGGAAGAGAGCAGTGGTGTTTGTCCCCAACAGGAGCACAGTGCTGATGCTGACCCATATCCCATCACCTCCTTCCCAAGGTCTGTGTTCACATGGAACAGTTTGGGCAGCACACATTGTCTTGTCTTCCTTAATCCTTTTGAACTAAGCTTGCAGCAGTTCCCAACACAGTATTTTTTTCCAACCAATTCAGTATCCAGCTTAAAAGTCTGGTCTGTGCTGCGTTTGCCAAAAACTGATCTCGATATATATTTATACATACAGGAACACAATGTAACAGCTGTACTTGGGCTTGATTTGTCAGATACAGTCCATGCCCTTTTCGGATTTAATTGCACATCCAGTGTGCTCCTCACTTAGAAGACCTTGTAGAGCCCAGAAACCAATTACTAACAAAAATAATGACTCTACATTTTAAACATCAATTATTAATGTTTAAAAACTTTGTGCTATTCCTTCTCTAAATTGTTTTCTCTTCCACAGTAACAGCAGGAAGGAGCACGCATCCTGCAGCAGAGCAGCCCTACTGCCGGGGAAGGAGCTGGTGCTTCCCCAAACTGCTCTCAGGGCTGCCAAGGCAGCTGTAAATAAGTGATGCTGTTGCACTTTTCTCAGCCTGATTTACATAACAGAGCGTGCAAGAGTTTAAACCCACACCAGTGAATTTGTGCTTTTGGATACCAAATCACTACAGCCACGGAGGCACAAGTTCTTAGGCATCCCTCATGTCCCAATTAATTTCAGTACTAATAAGCAGAAGAGAGCGTGCACATATGCTCGTGCCTACATCCATTTTGGATGCAAATATGGAATAATTATGTAAACTGTGACTCCTTGGCCCCAAAAGAGATGACTAGGGAGTACAGTAGAGGTTTACAGTGACACACAGAAGGCAAATAAGAACTGATTGTTCAAATTATACCACTTAATTAAGTGGGTGTCATACAGAGCTGGAAGATGCCAGGTTTAAACCAAATAAATGTTCTTGACATCATTTATTATGCCACTAAATTCCTTGCCACAGGACACTGTGAATGTTAAAGGTTTACATGGGTTCAAGGGAAGACTTGAAAAATCCAGATAAGGGAAATCCATTCACAATTATTAAATATAAAGGCACCAACTCTAGTTAATTGAGCTGCCCACTGATATGTTTCATGTTGCTTTAAAAAGGCAAGAAAATATTGCTTGATTTTAATATATGGACTCATGCAAAGGATCCTGTTGAATTGTCTGTTACCATTACAGAATATGTGTAATATGAATTGTTTTCAGACTCCCATAATGTGGCCTAGATTTTAACAGACTATGGAATGCCAGCCTTAATGTGAATCATGGGCAATCATGTGTATCCCTTCCCCTTGCATCTCTGATCACACAACACAGTCTGGCAGGGACAACAGCAACATTTATGAAAAAATAAGGGCAGTTATGTCACTAACACATTAAGTTGCTGAAAATAAGAACACCACCTCCAAACTATCCATCCTCACTCTGTGGACCATGATACGTTTACTAAATTTCTGAGCCATGGGAACATGTGGTCCTGTACTTAATAACATGAGTCATTCAAATGGAAATTCTCTACTCTGAAATTTTATGGCTCTAATTAATGGCATTAACAAAAATCTATACTTGCTTCATGATTTTTGTAACATATTCATTTTGAATATTACCTTTAGGATATTTCCATTTAGAAGAATCATAAAAAAGAAATGTTGCAAGTTCCACTTGCAAAAAAAGGACAGAGTTCATTGGCCTAAATTCATAAGTCAGTATCCCACACAGAGATCCAATAAAGAAAACATGTGTTTTTATTTTTTTCCCCACTGATGCAGCAGTGAACTCTGCAGAAATGGATGACGGTGATGACACTGGTGTCTGTAAGAAAATGGATTTGGCTCATCAAATCCAGCACTTCATCTCTGTTATGAAAATTCTCTCAGAATGGGGAAGGAAAAAAATGGGAGCGATGGACTGCAAGTGACACACTGCAGAGGCAGCAATGACAGCGGGTCTAAAATATGCTGCAGAAGACATTGCTGTCTTAGCAACTCCTCGATGGGAATGGCAAGACCAACAGCTGGCTGGAAATGGAAGACTCATTCAGACATAAAGAGAAATGACCTGAACTTCTACCCACAATTTGATCTTCGAACAAAGCAAAACCGTAGTTTGCATTCAGAATGGTCAGTGCTGTCACCACTGTGTTTGCTGGGCTTTTGGTTCCAGGCTGATGTGCTCTTCCCATAGAAGAATCATTGTACCCCTATGGACAATAAACCCCCATGAAAGTGTAGTTATAAAAGAGCATGGCCATGGAACAGTTCTCATTCAACAGCTTCTTGTCAGCTTGCACTGGATCATTGCACCTTCCCACGCCGCCCCAGCCTGCCCTGGCTACTGGAACAATGCAGTAAAATGTAGGTTATATTTCTATCCAAGGCAGTTTTCAGCCCTCAAGACATTACCTCCTGCTCACTCTGGCAGACTTGAACATGGAATCATAGAATCACAGAATCACAATATGGTTTGGGTTGGAAGAGACCTTAAATATCATCTAGAACATCTCTACTTCCTTTCCTAATACTGGACCAAACCATCTGCATGTGACAAAAAGAGTGAGTTATTTATCTGTTATTGTATACTGATAATTTTATTTCTATTATTAAAGTAATTTTTCTCCATGATACACACACTGCATCCAGTCAGCTTTGCAGGGGACAGTGTAACTGAAGGGGGATAAGGTGGGTTAGTGGCTGTGGGTGCTGTGGTGTGTTCTCTGTGCACTTAGTCATGGTAAGACCATAAGACAATTCCCATCCACACCAGGTTGTACTTCACATCCAAGCTTAGTCCTTCTGTCCATCAACTGTCCAGTGTTCTTCAGCTCAGTCAATATATTTTCTGGCAATAGTTTTATACACTGTGGTAATGTACCACTCCTATTTCTTTTCCATTTTTCCTCCACCACTTCCAGCCACCAGCCCAGTGTTTTCTTTAAGACTCAACAGTTTCATAGACATTCAAAATACTGCAGCCACACCATGTTCAAACAACATAAACCTGGAGCATCTCTGTTCTGGCTTTCCCAAACTGCCCCTTTTCTGGCTTCCTTAATACACCTTGTCTTAATTGCATGAGCTAGAGAGTTCATCAAGGAGGTGACTTCTGATTTCTGTGTGATTTAATCTGTGTCTTGGAGTGAGTCTCAGGGGCTCCTCCAGTTTGTGGCTGAGGACAGGGGTTTCATGAGGATTAATGGGAAGAGATCTGGGGCAAAGTGAGAGAGCATTGGAAACTGGGTTTTATCAGTTTTGCAAACTCTAAATATTAAAAAATAAAATTTCATTTTTTTTACCGATTTTCCCCATGTAAGATTTTTTTAATAAATTAGACATATGATACATGATATGTATAAATATAACATACTGTCATCTTGATTTATCATATAAACAGAGACACATTCAATGAGTCAAACTCAGAAAGGAACCTCATTTTCCTGCTGGGAACTGGTTCTTTCTTCCAATGTAAAGTGTTTTTATAGGTTAGCTGCTGTTGAAGTCAGCCTCCAGGATTGCTCATCAGCTCAGCAGTGCTGCTCACGTAGAGCATCCGATGTTCTCTGCATTCCCCTGAACACCAGACAATGTAAGAAGACTTTGCTTTTGCCCATTGTTATGTGCCCTCAGCCTCCCACAGCACCACCCGTGTTTCACCACACTCCTGGTCAAGTCAGGAATAAAAGATACCCTTTACAGGAACAATTTTTCAAGGAAAGTGAAAATTTTATCTTGAAGGCTCACTTAAAGAGATAAAATAAACTGTGAAACTTGTCACCTGAAGATACAGCCCAGATGATGCTGCTTCTGTGTCCTCACTGCTTGACAAAATTATCTTTAAAGATAACCCTTGATTTCAAGAGATGATGGACTTGGATCAAGTACCCAAGTCTGGGGTGAGACCAGTAGAAACTCCTCAGCCCCAGCCCTGATATGTGAGCAGCAGGACTGTCTGGAGAGGGAATAACTGGAATTTATATCAGGGTGATGGTGATGTAATTTGGTACAGCTGGGACATCACATGAAAGCCAGAGCAAAATAAGAAACAACACATCCACAAACACAGACACACACACACATTAGCGGGAAGTTTCACCTCAGGAAATCATTGTGGCTCCCTGTTCCTGTCAGTAATGTGTCTGCAAATGTCACCCAGCAGCAATGCATCACCCCAGGAGCAGCCCCAGAACACAGAGGCAACCAAAAGGGTGACGAGGAAGAGCTTGCCAAATACTTTTGGAACAAGTCAGGGATTGGACCCATCGGGAGAAAAATTGCACAATAAAATAAACAGCTTTTGCCAAGAAAACCAAGACTCAGGGAGGAAGTTGCCTGTGCCAGTCCTGGCCACTGAGGAGAAAGCTGTTTCTCTGGGAAGAACAGTGAAGTCGGACTCAGTATTTGCTTCTCCTCCTTCTCCTTAACGTCCCAGGCAACAAACCTGGTCTCAGACAAAATCTGGTCCCAGCTGGTCCTCGGACCAAAGCTCTCCCATGAATGGTGTGTGTCTCACACAGGCTGCACCTTTGACACCATCAAACTGGATTTTAACAAATATACAAGGCACGGGAGACTAATTACTCTGGAAAAGCCCCACTTTCTTCTTTGACCTCGCCTTACAGCACGCTCTGTGTTCTGCCATTGGAAGAAATGCCTCTTTTGCCCTTATTATGGACCAACAATTAGAGAAGGAGAAAATCCCAGGTCCAGGAAAACCTAATTCCATTCTCTGTTCCCTGTGAGCACACCTTCACTGCTTACTGCAACAACAGGAGGGTTTGGTAGATCAAAGCAAAGGATGCACTTTTAGATGCAGATAACCAAACCCACCATGGTGCGTGGCTCTCCCATTGGAGCCTCCACTGACCCAGCACTGGGAAAAATCTCTGGAGTTTCATCTGCTGGTGCCCTGCTGGTGGTGTCCTGACGTGGAGCCCACCCTGTGGAGGTCCAGTGTCGCTCCTGTGGATGCTCAGCTCTGCTGGCACTGCCGGCGGGTTTGCCAGTCACGACGGTGATCGCTGGTCTGCGAGGAAATGAAGTCACAACTGTGACTGGAATAACTGCAGCAAAGCCTTCCACAAGGCAGCAGGCACTGAAAACCATTACTGACAAGGGGTGAACGAGAAACAGTGGAAAACTCTGTATCTCATTACCAGTTGCCACAATACAGGGATTAGAAGCATTAATGTGGTCGCTGGTGCCATATGCGGCTCCAGGTGGGCTGAGGAAGGACTTGGCTCCTTTGAGGGCTCAGAGAGTTTTAACAGGTTAATACTGGCAACTTCATTTAACGCTCTGAGCTCAGTTCCTGTTGGCTGATGTTAGTGTTGGCACAATTAGGCTGATGAAAACACTGTGCAGATGTCCTCTGGTGATCCAGTCCCTCCCCACCACTTGTAGTTATCAGATAATAAGCGCTTTTTCCGTGGTGGCTCCGGTGGGTGATTCACTGCAGATTACTTACACTGGTTCTCCACTTCCTCTCGGAATGTGTCTGGACTCCTTACCTGACTCAGTTCTTTCTTCTTGGCTGCTCTCCTTATTGGCCAGTCACCATTTCTATGGGATTTCTTGCTGCTTGCAGAGAGCAGGGCTGAGCTAGGAGCAGTGGGAAGGCTCCAGGGGAGCAGTGGTGATCATTTCTCATCCCACTGATTTATTTTAAACTGCTACAAATTCTTCAGCTGGCTGGAATTTTTTCTTCTTCCTTTTTTTTTCTTCCTTTTTCTTCTTTAGGAGCTTTTTCTCCTAGTTAAATATCTTCTCTATAGTCTATTCCATGTTAATATTCACTGATTTGTTATATATTAATGTATTATAGTAAAACATATTAATTACATCTATATTCAAGATATAATAATATATTATAAGTAATTACTATTAATGTAGCTGTCATTTATGCAACTATTAACACTGAAGCACAATGGAAAATTTAAGCTCCTGCCTTATTGAAACCTCCATTTAGAATATTCAGAGCAAATACCAGTTTTCCTATAGGAGTTTAATTAATTCTTGTCCATCATTTTTGCTCCTTACACATCAGTTCCACTGTCTTACTCATACTTGTTTTTCATGATGCTCATGTTTCCTGTGATTATTGCTCAAGAACAATAGGAAAATGAGAGGAGGATTTAGAAAAGACAATGGCTCCTCATAGGTGCCAGTGTTGGAGTGGAGGTATGGAAAAAGCAATCCACAGAGCAATTACTGGCTGTAGGAGTTTGAAAGCATGAGGAAAGAAGTCAAACTTTTGTTCTCTGAGGAGTGGTGGCATCTCATGGTGGGGCCACTCTTCTAGTCCTCTTGACAGCAACCTCTAGTATCAACATGAAGTCCAGAACAATTTTGGTTCCTCTGCTTGCCCCCCTAAGTGCTCATTTCCAGCACAGGAATAAATTCTGAGATCCTGAAGCATTTCAGCTTTTTAACATTGCTTTGCAGATTTCTGTATCTATGGGATGGAAAGAAGACTGTAAAAGGACATGTTGCAAGCAGTTTTATGCCTGGAAGGAGGAATATGGGTTTCACAGCATCCAGACAACTCCTCAGCCTGGGTGTGTTCTCTGCTCAGTGCCCGAGTTCCAGGCTTTTATCTGTATTTTTCTTTTCTTGGCAAGGAAATCTTTATATCTGGGCCAGATTAAGGTCACTGTGTGGTGTAATCAGATTCTAGGGCAGGATAATCAAGGTCCAAGACTGTGGAATATCCAGTGGTATGTCCCCACAGCTCAGCTGAATTGTCACCTGGTAGCAATTCTTCTTGCCTTGGGGGGACAAAGCCCTTGATGTGATGTGCAGAATCCAGGCTGCTCCTGTGGCACTGACTTTTCTCTGATTTTCAGCTGCTGGAGCACATTAAACCAGCCTCTCCCCAGTGTTACTCTGCTTTAGTTGCCATAGGGATGGCTTGTGACTGCGACTGGCAGGGATCTCATGGCCATCTCTCTGGTGATGTGATGTCTGCTGTCAGGGAGTGAAAGCCCTGACTCATTTGCATTTCACAGCTACAGTGATGTTTATTGCCAGCATCGGAGCAGAAGAAAAGAATGATTTGTTTTACTTCATTTATTTTTTTCTATCAGACCAGTTACAATTCTATTTTATACTCCCTTTCGACAGCAGTCGACATGAATCAAGCCTAGAAACTCATAATTTGAGGCAAGGAATGTGGTGGTGACCTTCTCTCCAGTCTAAAGATGTCATACAGACTTCCAGGAAACATAAAGCCTAAGGACTGATCCATGCATGGAGGGAATCAGAACTGATCTGTGCGTGGTGGGTGGCAGTGGTCAACTGTGTGCTTCAAAAGGCACCCTCAGAATGAGAACAGCATTAGCCATTTGTCTGCAAAGGAAAATGAGAAGTGCAGCTTTCCTTCCACTGCCTTGTGTCAGTTTGCAAAAGAATGCAGTGACAGCATTGTTCCTTAATTAAAAATACTTCGAGTGTGAGATGTTGTAAATACGAACCTCTACGGAGAGAAGTAAAGCAAATTTTCTAAGAATCATCCAAGATAAGTGTGATTTGTTTCAGCCAACAGTTCTGGGGAATTTGTCCTTATTTGTGAAACAATACTACCAAAATAGAAGAGAAATATTCCACTTTTGTGCAAGACTCTTCACTGTAACCACGGAGCAGTGCTGCACCTGGCACTGCAAGGGCCACGGGCTTTCCCAGGGACCTCTGCTGCCTTCACTTGCAGTAGGGTGGGAAAAGGGAAGGATCGTTTCAGCAGTCTTGAGTCAGGGAATGAATTTTCCCTTGATGCCTTTTCCCCAAAAGTTAGCAGTTAAGGGGAATTTTCTTCTGCAGAGCCACTGCACGTAGGAAGGGCAGGGACCAGATTATGAGGCTGAGAAAGAAAGAACAGGGATGAGCAGTTTCAGCATGCAGAGACCCTTCTTCATGGAATGAGGGAAAGGACAGGGGACACGTCTATATATCCCATGCCATCCCTCTCATGCTGGTTTTGTAGGGATCATGACTGTGAATTTAGAAAGTAATAAATCTTAATAATGCCTAGTTCAGGGGAGGCTGAATGAGTTTTGTAGTTGAGTGGTTTTAGCTGAGCTCTTCCTGGAGGAAGAGAAGTGCAAATTGACCTATGCTTTCATTAGGAGTTTGTCTTCCACATGAGTCCCTGAGATGATGGAGAGGACAAAGACTAATTGGAAGAATGGATATTACTAGTGACCCCTGAAAGCATCTTTAAAACAGCTTTCAGATTAATTCTCCAAATTTGCTGGGCAGAGAGTAGGACTGCCTTCCATTCCTTGTCCATCTGAGCGGATTTAAGACAGACCATGTCTAAACCACAGGACCAACAGTGCTTTCTAATTGTGGGCTACATCCAAGCATGCAGTTTTCTACTCTTCCCTGTGTTTGGGTCTCCATGGAAAGGAAATGCAGGCAAGTACTCTCCATGCAGGTTTCCAACTGAACAAGACCCCACAAGAAATGGGTAAAGAGTATTTCATACACAGTGTGCACATTACCAGAATCAGCACCACCCCATCCCTCCTGTGAAAACAGTTGTCATCATCTCTCTGACACTCTCTGCTGGTCCTAATCATTGCATTCCCCTTCATTCACTGCTTTCTTACTCCCTTGCTATCTCTGCTTTTTCCTCTTCCCCATCTCATTTCACCTCCTGCTCCACCCTGCTCCTTCCCTTGCTTCCCCCAGTCTTTACGGTGTTACTGCTCCCACGGGTGAGAAATCCTAATGGATGCAGGCAGGAGGAACTGGCAGAGGATAACTGGATGTACAGACAACTTCACACTCTTACAGTGCCCCTGTCAGCAAGCAGCAGGGAAACAGGGGCTGCATCACATGGCAGAGCAGAAAAATAATGCTGTACCAATGAATCCAACCCAAGGCTGCCAAGGCTGAAGTGAAGAGCTTCAAAACACCCACGCTATCAAAAGTGAGTCCCACCGACTGATTCAGAAAGGCAAAAAGCTCTCAGGCTTGACAAATAAAAATGTAAAGTGACATCTGTGAGAAATGACACGGCTGAGCACAGTGAAACGCCCCGAGGCTTGTCCTGCTCCTGGTGCTCTGTGTGTGTGTGCTCCGTCCTTGAAAACTGCGAGGCCCTTCTGAAGCAGGAGAATAAACATTTGTATAGTGTGTGACTCACATAGAAACAAAACTGTCCTTGCTATTAAAGCCCGGGAAAGCATCCTAAATCCCTCTAAGTATCTCAGGATAGGTGGTGTGCGCTCAGTAACTGAGCCACGGCTGCTGAGCGCAGGCTCTGGGCTGTTCTCTGCACCCAGCCTGCTCAGTGCTGGAATAGAAGACACGGGAAAGGCATGACAACTTTCCATTGAGAGACTTCACATCTTGCTGAGAGGCCCGTTTACATTTTAACCCTACTGACTGCTGACATCTTTGCCCTAATAGTGTTCGCAGGCCAACCTGGGGAGCTCGGGGAGCTGAGGGTGCTCCTGGTTTCGTGTGGGTCGCTGGCACTGGGAGCAAACACTTGCCAGCAGCTGGGAGCTCGGAGATACAGCATCCATTCTTCCCTTTCACATTTGCCTACAGAGCTGTAAATGTCAAAGCCCTTCAAGTGCCCCTCAAACAAAACGAGTTAGTAAATCAGCGAATGTGGCACCGCACACACTCATGCGGTGCATGTTAAGCTACTGTACTTCATTCACTGCTTTATCTGATGGCTCCGTGAGAAACGGAGCTCGCGGAGGCGCCAAGATGCCTTCTAATTTTGTTTGTTTTTTTTTTTCTCACATGGCTACTGTTCTTGTTTTGTTTTGTTCCAAGAGCTGCGTCAGATGTGCTTAGCATTCAACTCAACTCGATACATTGGATGAAAAGGCCATTTTCTCTTCACTGATGAAATATAATTGAACCCACTTATAATGAACTCACATACCAGAGAATGAAACTCCATTTGTGTGGCGGGGGCTCTTTTCCGAACCCCACAATTCCCAGTCCCCTCAGGGAATGGTTTGTGTGCGTTTCCACCAGTTTCCCTGAGATCACAATTTGGCACATAGGCTTTTTGCTTTGTTCTTTATTGTCTCCATACCAGAGAGAGGCAAGTTCGTAAAAAGCAAAGATAAAGAGGGGGAGCACTTTAATTAGCAATTTATTTGAAAACCATCTCTTTAGCACACAGTTTTTTCCCAGTCTTCTGTTTTAGCATTCCATTTCGCTGCAACTCGTGGTTTCCTGGGTGTCTTCTTCACCTTCAACCCATTTTAAGCTATCCCCTGCAAATTCTGCAGGAAGCTGCCAGTTTTGGCACAGCCCTGCAATCTCTTCCCTTGAAAGATGTAAGGGCCTCGTTAAGGAGTGGAGCAGCACAAGGCAAACACTTGTATTGTGTCTTCAGGGCTCCCACAGAGATAAAACTCTCCCTTTGGTTCAAATATGGGAAGATGTCCCCAAACCTCCTTGACGTGCAAAGGTTGTGGATAAGCAAAGTACTTAGTCAAAAAGTCTCTGCCTGACCTCATGAGTGTATCTGGAGAATATCAGAGCTGCTGGCTGAAGATAAGGAAGAAGACTCAGTCCCAGAGAGGGAAGATGTGGAAGGAAGGGTGGGCTACACTGCCTATACATGCTGGAATTTAGGAAAAATAAATTTATCGTGCACTTATTCAAATCTGACTGCCTCACACAAGGAATTTCTGTTCCTCTGAGCTCTGCCCCAGGGGAGCTGGTATGTGAGAAAATCAAACCATCTGAAGGAGGCTCGGGTTGTAAGTGCAGTGATGTGTTTTTCCTAACGTGACATTAACCTGGGAAATTTAGGGACTTGTAAAAAAACATCACTGAAGTTTGACTCCACTGCCACTGCCTGCTGCCAGCCCGGGTGGCTGACAATCCCAGGTAATCTAGGAGGAGGTTTCTCACCATTAGAGCCCTATGGTAAAGCAGAGCCACAGGACTTTATCACGGAATCATTTCGGGAGGGGTCCTGATATGTGACTGTTGTCTGCCTTCGGTCTTGCACAGGAATAAATTTGTTTGGCTTCATGCAATGTGTTTAAAACTGACATAATCATCATCATCATCATCATCAGGTGTATTTGTTGGGCCCTCATGTGAACATAATAACCCTGAGCAGCCTCAGCTGGTATCTCACCCCCTCCTGACCACAGACCCTACTTAGGCTCAGCTCAGGGCCCCTTTCCCCCTTTGAGCTGTGCTGCTGCTGCCTCTGCTTCTTGGCCTGATGCTGTAAGTACCCATGGGAAAGAGCATCAAATTTTTGGGCTCTTCTTGAGTGAAAAGTAACACCTAATGAATTCTGGTTTATGTGGCACCTCATTCCTGCTCTCAGGTGGCCATTCTGGCACAGGCATTTCTGTAGCTGTCGCTCTGCTTTCAATGAAAAGCAACAGTTCTCAGCCACATAACTGGGGTTTTTTTCCGGTTATAGAAATGACTGTTTACAAATGCCTCTCTTGTAGGCCCAGACTTTAATTTCTGCAGTGAACAAATAATGCTGGTTAATAGGAAAATCATAATTTTACCAACTGAAGCAGATGTCTATATGAGTGAACCCTGGCTGCTCATTAAACCTGCACTGTGGGTCTGGTTGGTGACAAACTATCACAGCGAACAAGTGGCTGTACTTCTGTTAAAGCAGCACAGCTGAGGAGGGCTATTGTTATCTATGCCAATCTGAGGAGGAAATGGAGATGGAGGCAAAGAAAGGCTGGGAAGGTGTCTGGGAATTCCCTACCCTTCCTATAGTCCGGGAAAGTCGATGATTTCCTGTTTTTCCAACACCTGTGACTACAGGGGTGGCAGCACTAGGCAAGACCTGCAAGATTCCTGACTTGATTTTCTTTGGCTCCTTGGCTTTTCTGAAGTATCAATGTATTGGTGCTGTCTGTATTTGACCCCTCATCACATTGGATTTCAGCTCAGGGTGAGGCAGGTCATATCCCTCATCACTCCTGTATTCCTTTAGAGGCTGCTGAGAGGCTGAACTAGGTGAGCTAATGCCCTGTGGAACTTGTTCTGCTAAGTGAATTATTGCTAATATCCATGGGAGGAACCTTCTGGAGGTCCTGCTGAGATGATACCAATGCAAATGGTGTACAAAATAAAAATGGGAGATAGTGGTAATGCTTAGCACTAGGGTGTTAACTGGGAGCAACAGTCCAGTGAAGTCTGTGCCCCGGTTCCAGGGTTTTACTGCAGTTAAATAGAGCTCTAGTGGAAATTCTGACACACCTAGTCTGGCTTCCGGTAAGGTTGGGCTTTCATAAATCAGTGCTGAAGATACCAGCTGCTGATGCAATCAGCACAGAATTAGAGTGTGAGAGTGAATAAATATTGCTCATCTGTTAGGATGAATTAGTCGGTGTCCTGCAGCCACTGGAGCTGCAGACAGGCTTCCCTGCTGATGTGCAGCCCCCTGACACCTCGACAGGAGCTGGGAACTGGAGTGACAACTCTCACTGGAGTCTCAAAGAAAATTGCACAGCACTTCAAACTGAGTGCTGTGAGCGAGGACAGAGCCTGGTGGTTATTGCTGTGATGAAGCTAATCCAGTCCTAAGGAGGATAAAGGGTTGCTTAGCAATACTTTAGCAGTGACTAACAATGCTATACCAGGCTTCTACTGTTGACCAAGTCTTTAATAGTGGCTCAGTGGGTTTTTTACTGGAATGTCTTTACTATTTTTGTAATGGTCTCCCCTCTTGAGAAACTGTCAAACTCATCACTTGTAATGAACAGGCAGCAGTCAGCGAGCATTTGATTGCTGATCATGTGTTGATTTTTTGGCCTGACCTCATTAAGATTCCTTATCTCTGTCTTCTCTTTCCCTACGAGTTCTTAAATTAGCTACTGAGATTAGATTATTTAAGTGCCTTTCATATAAATGCCTCCTAGTCTGTTTTTCCTATGACACTCCTTGTCTATGTGGAACCTCATTTCTGGCCTTAAACAAGAGAGGCACTGAGGAAGAGAGAGTCTGAACCAGTCCAGAGTTGCATCCCGTAGAAAACTTTATTATGATGTTCTGTAAAGATATTTAGCATGGCAAAATATATAATGTTCCACTTTATATTGCTTAGTAGCATAACCATTAAGACAAGTTGCCTTCTTGATGGCAAGAGGCTGCTGTGCACTGTGCAGTATAATGATATAATTAAAATACATATTGATAGCCAAGTATTCTATTCATGGTTTTAGGGATTCAGCTAAATAATAAAAGCACACACCAAACAAACTCCTCTTCCCTTTTTCTGCTGAGGTATCCGAGTCATGGCTGTCACTGTAGAAAATGTATAGTAGTACTTTGAGGAAAGGGAAACACATTAAAGCTGAGGACAGCATCTGGATTCTTTAAGCATTCCCCCTGGCTGTATCTACACTTTGGAGTTGATGCTATCAGGGGAACCAGTAACAACACAGTAATCCCCAGCAAAACACAACTCACATTTTAGCTGTGTCCAGAGACTACTGTGCAAGCAAGTGCTGCTGTGGAACTTCACTGTGAAGTGCAACGAGCCCACCAGCCAGACCCCTCAGCTCCCTGCAGGAGAGCCAGAGCCCTTCTGCTCCAGCTGGGAGCAGGGGTCCCACTTAACCAGTGGTGTGTGCAAGGAAGGGGGTTGTGGCAGTGTGGTGGGTTTCCAAAGACTTGCAGGCAGTGTTCACACAACAGCCAAGGGTGGGTTCTCACCTTGGAAGCTCTACAGAGAGCAGCACTGTTGCAGGGCTGCCTGAGGCTTCAGCAAACCCACCAGCTGGGAGACAACAGCCCTACAGGGGATGTAAAATTCTGAATAACTCCTATCTCTGCAATTTTTTTTATGCATTCCACTTTTATAATGGTTACTATGAGATGGGATATATCTTTGGTCTTGGGAACATCAGTACCATTTCCAAGATTTTGGAGGGTGCTGTCCTGCAGCCCCAAGTTGTGAAAATTGAGAATGGAGAGACGCTGAACACATTACTAGAGGCTCCTGGTGCTCACTCTGTGCTGAGATTCTCTCTTCTATTGTGGCAGGAGTTTTTGTATCTGTCACCATTCAGCTGGGATCCTGAATTTCTTTCAGCACTAGTAACTCCACCAATTTCTTAACTTTGAGCACACTTAGGAAAAATATGGATGTGAATGTTTAGGAATGGAATTGGGAGCCTGAAGCACAGTCACCTTGGTTTGAGGTGGGGCACAGCCTGGTGTGGTTTTGTGGACCCACAAGGAGGCCACCCCAAGTGGGTCCTTCCTGTGTGATGTGGTGCTGGAGCAGCCATGGAAACGATGCTCCTGGTGTCCCCAGAGCTGTGCCAGCTGCCCTGTCACCCCTTTGTCATCGGGTGAATCACCCAGGGAAGGTTTGGTGGTTAAACACGGTGGAGCACGAAGTCACCTCTGCTCTTTGATGATTCTAGAGAGGAGATGAAGAAAGAACTTTCTCTTTTGAATTTTCCCTAAAGTCATATTGTAGCTGTAACCTCAACAGCACTGGTGTGGGAAGGGAGAACGGGAATGGGCTTTGAAGTCAAAATTCATGTTTTAGCTGTTCCCAGATCTATTATGAATATTACTCCAAATTCACAAACCAAACCCCTTTGGATTTATCAGAAATAGCTTGAAATCTGAATGTTGACTGCTAAAACCATGACTAAACCACAAAAGTGACTTGGATAAATGTCATCTTTGATCCTTTATCAATACTGTCGGTTAAAGCCTCAAGCACAGCAAAGAATTAGTGGTGACATTTCTAGTGAGCTGTTAGTATCTGAGTCTCCCCAAGAGTCCTTCAGGCTTTTTAGATTTGGAGAGGGCTCTTCCAGTTTAGATTTAAACAAAAGAACCACTTTACCGCTAACTCATACACTGAGCTCACATCATTAAGTAACAGTGGTATCAACAGAGGCATCTCACTTGTGTTTTATTGCTGGTATTTTTATAAGGTACTTGTCTGACTATCTGTGGGAATCCTTCAGCACAGAGCTATTTCTGCATGTCTGCTTTTAGATAGTCTCATGAAACCAGTGTTTTGGTGCTTTCTTGCTATGTGTAGACTAATAAAATCCAGTATAATCATCTTTTCTGCTCACTTTTTCCAAGCCTGTCTTCCTCAGTGGCCTTCAGTGAGTACAAATGTCTGACACTGGAGGTTTATACGAGGCTTTTCTAAAACTCTGCTGTAGCTGACTGCAATCAGTCCATAATATTTATTACCTGAAAGTAAGGCTTAGCAGCTGTGAGAGGAAGGGAAAGCCACACAATAACAACGTGTGAGACTTAGCACATTCCCTGCAGATATAAACCTCCACCTGGGAAGAAGGATGATGATTCCTAATAAAAGCAAATTTGGGATAGGTTTCTGGTATGAACCTCCTGTGATAATTTGGGAAGCCTCCCTTCTTGGCAGAGCTCAGTAACAAGGGTGTGTGCAGCCACATGAAGTTCAAACTTCACTTGGGTTCTGGGGCTTGTTTTTCTGTTGTCTGTGCCCTCCTTAGAAATGTAAAGAAAAGAGAAACATCTGCACCTAACACAGGGTAACAAAAAGCATCACTAAACTTTGGAGACTTGTCTGGGTTGGGTAACCAAAATGTTGGGAGGCTGTCTGAGGTTTAGGTAAGGGTGCCAGGCATTGCCTGACACTTCCCATTGACTCTCACTGGCAAGAGTTGAGAGGCTGATTTTTAAAACAGAAAGGTATTTTTATACTTCCAAGTATTTAGGAAAGACAGGAAAATGTGTGGGGTGATCTTTTCAAGAGAAGCAGGTTGGTGAGCGAGGAAGAGACAGGAATTATCTCATAACAGAGCATTCATATTTTACAGGGATCTCCTGCCTACACAGAGGAACATGCTTCACAACAGAGGAGTAGACAGGCAGGGAGGGATTTTAATCCCACCAACGTAGGAAAATGTGCTTGAGGTATGAATTATTTGTCTGGGTCTCTATATTTCCTGATGTAGCCAAGCTGTGTGTGTTTTGGAGCCAGCGCACTGGCAGTTCATGTGTCACACACCTCTGCCCCGAGGCTCAGTGTGGGCAGGGACCTGCCCAGAGCACAAGGCTGAGTAGTTTGGATGGCTTAGTGAGCTGAATCATCCTGCTGAGGGCTCAGACAGGCAAGGTGCAAGGAAATTGGTGTAGGAATCCTCGGCTGTGACAGCCACTACCTGTTTGGGTGACACTGGGCTGTTAATGTGACTCAGGCACCTCATGACAGACACCAGCGCTGGGGTGAGAACAGAGGGGAAAGGCGCAGACATCAAATTGCAGTTTCTGAGTCAGCCCAAGGGACAGTGTGTGGTCTCAAAACCAGCAGGTCTGTTGGGAACTCACTGTGTGGCACCTGTGGGTCCTGTCACGTAAGTCCTGCCCATCTCTGTGCATGCTTTGGCTGTGTTTGGTATTTTCTTAGTCCATTTTATGACTGTTTGGGGATTTTTACCAGTCAGTGAGGTAATCCAGGTGAAAAGTGTGTCACCTTCTTCCGCCCTTGTTCTGAGGATCTTTCTCCTGAGGGTTTTCTGGGGCTGAGGGAGAAATGATTGAAGTGGCTTTGCCCTGGAGAACCCATTGTGTGGTTATGTTCCAGTTGTAAAAGGGAGCTAAGACACATCTGCTGAAGTTAATTGTGAGTTCAACCAGGGCAGCTGTTCTAGCCTGAGGAACTTTCCTAGAGCTTCACAAGATCAATTCCCCCCATGTCCCCAGGATTGGATCCCTTCAGGGGTCAGCACATCCAAATTGTGGGTAGGAATGGGGTTGGTGAGGGTTTGTTCAGCCTGCTGAGTCACTGGGCTTTGTGAAGAACAGACATATTGGTTGAGTCCACAGGGTAAAACCCCAACCCAGACAGGGGACACCAACACCAAGGCAATAGCTGATGTTGGTATTGTGGAAAAACTGTCTGTTTTTGAAGCAACCCTGTAAGAATCTATTTAAGCCCTCTGAGCTGGACCTTGAGGTAGTCCTCCCACGTAAGAGCTAATTTTACTTCCAATTTGAGTTCTTGCTTGCTACCAGGCATCTTGTGATAACAGCAGTGCCACAGTTCCAGGTGGAAACTTCTCACCTTGCACCATTGTTGTGCTGGACAAGATTTCAGTAGGACTGAGCTCAATCTCATAACTGGTAACGTGCAGGAAAAATAAATTGTTAAACCAGCTTTGCAATTGGATTGTTTGTGGAGTTAGGGGGTGTGTTTTTCTCCTCAAAGGCTACTCACACAATAGAGAAGCTACTGTAACTAAGTTTTCAGATGTGAATAATAATGCCAGTGTTTTGAAACTGTTTTCTTTCTGGGGGTGTACATGTACCTTGTTTCAAAGGAACTATATAAGAATTGACTTCATCAGATTCTTATTCATCAGCTGTTGCCTTCAAAGGAAGGGCTTCTTGTTGTAAGAAAATACAGCCATTAACTAATGCCTTTACTTTCCTTTGATCCTTGCCAGCAAAATTGCCTCCTTGAATTCCTTCTGTACTTTTTTTTCCCCACATATAGTTTGTGGTGTGCACACTTATTTGTTCTTGGATTAGTTTCCAATTAATTATCAGAGCCAGCTATAAAAATTTCCATCCAATATGATAAAAAGGCAATTTTTGTAGAGCTGTAAAATCAGCCAGACACTGTCTCCTTTCATGTGGCTTGACTTCAACCTAAACTGCCCTGAAGGTAAGAGATGAGGAGCTGAACTGCTCCCTAGTTCTGAGGGGCACCTGCGGTCAAGTTGGGTGTTAGAACACAAAGCAGGAAGCACTTTGTCAACAATTAATCGGGTGTCCTGAGGAGAAGAAGGGTGACAGAGACCTCAGTGGTATTTTTTGTTGTTATTAGTACCCGCAGAGTAGGATTAATGCCTGAAGTGATGTTTTGAGGCGAGTCAAATGCAAAAGCTTGAAGCTGGATGGAAGTGTCAGGGTGTGCTGGGCAGTCAGTGCTGGGGCTGGATGGGCAGAGTGGGGTGGTGGTGGGACATCTGCACATCTCCCTGGCACAACCAGATGTGCTCTTAGCCTGGGCTGGGGAATGTGGGCTCCTGTAACCTCCCTGTACATCAAGAAACACAACTGCTCTTCACATGCTTGAAAATATGTCCCTTAACTGCTGGTTTGTTGAGCCCACATTTCCAAGCCTTCAGTAAAATATCTAAGCACTGCATGTTTGGTAACCACAGCTTCCTTAGTGCTTTCCCTGTGTAAGGAGTATTTGGCTTTGCTTATTTACATGAAGTGTTATCAGAATTAAACTCCTCCATCTGTGTGATGAGCAAGGAGTCTCAGGTCAGTGTTCTGTACTGGACATGTCATGGCAATTGGATCCAGCCCTTTTCTTCACAAACCTTCACACTTACCACCCTTCCTGCTCTACCATTTACAGTGGCTGGGGTATTTCAGAAGCCTGTTCCATCTCTCTTGCTCTAACCGGAGCAAGAGTTGCCAGCACTCCATTTTTTGCTTTCCTGGTTGTTACCAGCAGTGAAGCTGCACAGGGAACTGCAGTGGTGGGGTGCCCACAAAAACAGTCTGAAGCAAAGGCCACCCAGAGACACCAGGGAATCCTGTGAAAGGCTGGGATGCTGGTGCTAATGATTTCCTGCTGACATGATACACAGGATTTTATTGGCTAGAATGACATATTTAGTGCTGAAGTTAGATTTTATACAATCAAAATTACCTGTGTCTCAGTGCTGTAGCACAAATGAGATCTTGATTTGCCCTGCCAAGGAGTCATCAGATTTTTGAAGAACTGGAGGAGGGTAGCAGACTAGTAATGTCACCTGGAGCTGCTGTAGCAGAGTCTTGCATGGCATCTTCATTAGAGCCCTGGTGGCATTAATTATGCAGAAAACTCATTTGTGGGCAATGACAGTTCAATAAGGAAGAGTGCTGAACTGAAATAGAAGCTGTAACACTTGCAGAGAAAACAGCTTCTGTATGCTTGCTGGCCACAGGAGCAGAACTGCTGACTCAAAACCCAAGAGACTGCAGAGGTGATGGGGCAGGAGTGTGCTGATTACCTGCCATGAAGCCTTCTGCTCAGCTGTGCACACCATCACCTGCTGTAATTTTGCCTGACTAATGATTACAGGTTTGGGCTGTAACTCTGCTCTGTGTGCAGATGGACACCTGCACTGACTGCAGCCAGAGAGGAGGAGCCACCCTCAGGGGTGATTTTTTATTCTCTGAAATGCCTCACAAATTCTGCCTTTCTATTTTGGTGGAAATGTCTCAGCATCTCCAAGATTTATCCAGTGAATACGATAGCTCAAGACTGGCTAACCAAGACCACTGAAAGCAGCGTTACTCTTTCCAAAATCTAAGCAACATTAATGCTTCTATAAATACCATATAGCATTTCCACACAGTTTAGAAGCTGCAGTTGAATGATGGAAAGTGAAATCGTAACACAGGCTTACGTAGGTCATTAGCTATCAGGGCTTCCAGACTTCCCCCGTCTGGACGAGATAGCATCTTGGCTTGAACTGCAGTTATTGTCCCTCTGGGCAAAAAGACCTCAGGAGGTGAGGTTGGCTGAAGCTGCAAGGAACTTTCCTTTCCATTCCTTGTTAGGAGCCAGTGGATGGAAAATGTAAGCAGTGGGATAAAGGACTGAAGGATGATGCTGACCCTGAACCACAGGCTCAAGAGTGGAGGGGTAGAGTTTGGGGAAAGGACAGTGATGGTTACGTGGGAGGTGCTGAGCTGTTTCACAGAAAATGAGTCAGGAATGACCAACAATCAGGAAAGATGCTTGGAGCAATGCTGAGCTGCAGGAGTCAGGGATAAGAGTCCATGATCTCATGCCTGGAAGGTCAGTGCTCAAATCTGTAGAAGCATCAAATGTGGGTCAGTGAGCTGGGACTCTAATTGAGTGTGAGTACAAGCCTGACACACAGAGATAAAGGTTTTATCCCTAAGAGTAAAGCAACAACCCAAATCTTTCTACTTTGCTGCTGTGAATTAAAGTGTTTTCTGGTGTATAAATGCAGGCCTGTGTCTAAGCAGGCAATAGAAAGAATAGAGCTTCATTGTTCAGGTGTTGTACTGGCATCATCCCCAGGTTAAAACCATGGTTTTCCAGGGCAGAAAGAAATCTGTATTTCAGATTCTATCCAATTCATAATGAATCCTGATTATCAACAAATTGATTACAGCACTGGTGTCAGGCTGAGCTCAACAGCATTGTCTGTGTGTCTGCTGCTAGGTATGGGCTTTGTGGAGTCAGGGCCTTTGTCTTTATTTTTAGGTGGAACATCTCATTTTAGCTAGGAGTCATACCATTGCCTTCCACTTCTACCTTCACATGTATGTACAATATCAGTTTGATACTCGGCAAGATGGATACCACCTCTAGTCAAATTTAACTGCAGTGAAATCAAGTCAGCAGCAAAATAAACTCTTCTGGATCTGGGTGAATAGAACACTTTATATCAGGGTGAGATAAAGATCCTGTGTAGCCTCTTACCTCCAAGTGATAGGAGAGGATTAATCCATCCATTTTTGCATCAAATTCAACCGGAAGAACCTGCAGAGAGGCTTTGCTGTGGAAGATGTGCTGGAGGCAGATCCCAGAGCCTGTATCAGCAATGACCACTGCAATTTGAAAGTTTTCTCCTTGTCAAGGGCAGGTTCTTTAAATTTATGCTCTGTACAGAGATGCCTGCAGACAGTGCTGCCCTGTGCAGGTGTTGGTACTGCCATTAGTCTGGGAGGTTTCCTTCGCTGTTCAGCAATGCTGTGTCTCTCTGACGCAACCATTAAATTAACAGCTTCCTCCAGGAGCACTGGAGGTTAACAGGATGTCAGCCCATAAAACAAATTTTCTTAATGTCAGTGCAGAGCCTTTGTTGTCCCTATTAGTCACAGTGCCAAAGCAGAAAGGTGTTTCTGCTCACAGGGGATCCCATCCCCAAACCGGTGTAATTGGCCAACACCCACTGATTCCTGTGGCTTTGGGGTCAGCCCTTGAGCATGGAACAGTTTGCCTTTCCTGATTAATGCAGAAATCATATTTGGAAAAGATGTGTAGAGCTGATTCAGTGTTGGGTGGTTTTTCCTTGTGTTTATAGTTATTGAGCCATTTAGTACTGGTAATTATTAAATAGGGTCACCTGGAAAGACATAAGCACTCCAGCTCTTGCCAACAAACCACTTAAGCACCTGCTTAGAGATAAGCAGGCATATTAAGGTAAATGGAGTTGCATCTAGGCTTGGTGTTGAGCAGATGTTTACAGTTTCTGGATTAGGAGAAACTCCTTGCTTGAAAACATCATCTTTTACCCTTAGTGAGCAAAAACTAGATGCTAGTATGTGAAATAATTTTCATTAAACAAAGAATTTAAAACTGTCCCTTTGCTGAACTGGCTGGAAGAAGGTAAAAATAAGGTTTAAACTTCCCCCTGCAAATCTTCAGAACAATGCTGTTTGTCAGGAAGAAACAGGTGCACGTAGAGCAGTAACTGGAGGTGCACTTCAGAAATCTTTGCTGGGGCTTATAACATCCCCACGTTTTTGGATCACAGGGCTGCTTTGAATGTTACAAAACAACTTTTGGAGAGACAACATCTCACTGAAGAGATGTACTCCTGCCAGGAGCACTATGGGAGTGTGCAAAAGCTGAAATGGAGAGATCCTGGGTTGGTGTATGTCCTGAGAGAGGAGGATGAGTGGCAAGAAACACCCTGAACCCCTTCCTTGAAGCACCACTGCTGTGGGAGTGTGTCAGCATCCAAAGAGAGGAAAAATTTTTCCAGAGAAGTCCAGCACAAACTGAGAATTCCCAGTAGGCAGCTTTATAACCCTGGCCCTTTGCTTTGGTGGTTGTTTGACTGTTTCACAGGGTGGACTGACTGGACGTGGGCAGTGTGTGCTGGTGTGCACCCCAAAGTCAAAACTGCTGTGAAGAGAAAGGAAATAAATGAATATCAGATCTTGGATGTGAGTTCTTTTTAAAGTTAAAGATGGATAAGCTGTCTTTTCTGGAAGCAAGGCAGGGAAGGACTGGCCCTGTGGTGAGTTGAGCAGCATTTACAGGGATCTGCAGCATTGGGCTTTAAACCAACTCATTAAAATCTCGATTAGTGCTGTGCCCACGATGATGGAGGAAAGGGCCTGCCCTGCTCCCACATGCAGATGAGTATTTTCAGGGCTAGAGCTGAAACATTTGGCAAGTGAGTGCATGAAGCTGAAGGTTACCTGTAGGCAGCTGTTGCTCAGCCTGTGGGTATTTATGTGGCTCTTTAATTGCATGTTGCTCAGTACTAAATGAGTGAGACTTACATGAATAACCACAGCAATGCAAGTGCTGTTGCCTCTGCAGTAAAGGACTTTATTTGAGAAACAATTTAACTAATAATACTACAGGCCCTGTGCACTTTTTAAAAGTCTCTACTTAATCTCATTTCTGATAGGAAAGAAATTGTCTAGTTCTTAAAAATAAACCCAAAAGCATTTGAAGGACATTCCCCCCCTCCACCACCATTTTTCTGTTCTTTTCCCAGGTTGCAGAAATAACATCTAATAATGAAACGAAAACAAGCTGAATAGTTACATTCAGTGGAGGAGGGAAGAGGTAGTTGCAGACAGCTGGAGCATGTCTGGGCCAGTGTCTTGGTTCTTTTCTTTCTGCTAGTTCAGTGCCACTCCAAGAATGCAGACAATGCTGGCTATGATTGTTTCATATTTGATTTCCACACTTAAATCTCTGCTTGTTAAATGAAACCCCCTTGTCAGGCTGGCATATATCCATGCTGCCTCCTTGGGTCTTACTTCAATGCTTGCTGTCTGGAGCTGAGGGTCCTGCTCCTATCCCTCCAGTGAGGATCAGGTATGCAAAGAGCATTTTGCTGTTTCTGTGCTGCTTGTGGCATCGCAATGAAAGCTTTTGGATTCCTCTTGCAGCCACATCCACGAATAACCCTCATAAATCTTGGTTTGAGGGCAGACAGAGTGGTGCAGGGAAAGGATGGGGGTTTGGAACTGCCTCAGGAGTGGTGGATCAACAGGGCACTTGGATGAATTGGTCTCTGGGCAAGGTACTGGCTGTGCCACCCTGGGGAGAAAACACTTGGGCAAACAGGGCCTGATGCTGCCAAGGAGTGGGTGCTCTGCCCTGCTCAGGGAGAGGGTGCAGCTGGGGATGCTTTGGGTCTTGGTGAGACCCCTGGGATGCTCTGCTGGGACAGGACCATCAGGCAGCAGAAATGTCTTGTGTTGGGAGCCAAGCAAGGGACTGTGAGTAACAAAGGATCACTTTGTACCTTCTGTAAAGTACCAAGGAGGGCATGAAAATAATTATTCTTAGTAATAAGCTTAGGGGATTATGAAGTGCAAGAGTTGTCCAGTCCTTCAGACTGCAGACCCTTCTGGCCTTTCTGCCTCGGTGAGATGGTTCCATGGTTCAATACCTGCCTGTGCACCCCTTGTGCAGTGTGACTTATCAATAAATGCCAGTGATGCCACTGCAGGCAGAGCTCTGCCCAAGGCAGTTTGCAGCCCACTGCAGCAGGAGAGGAGGGAGAGGGGATAGGATGTGGCTGTGGTACCACGGGGGGTGATGCTGGAGCAGGAGGAAACACTGGCAGCATTTTGATTCTTCAGCTGTCCCAGAGGAGCCCACTGCTAGGCTGTTGTCATGGAAACACCATTATTTTTGGGGATTCAAGACTGGCTCCAAAGAAAGGTTAAGGGGAAGAAAAAAAACCCCAGAGACAGCATGCACAGAAGGTGAGATTTCCCTCACCACAGCAAAATTTGAGATTGTCTGAACCAACAGCGAGTCTTTGGAGGTGTTGGAGGAATGTTGGAGCTGGAAACTGATGCCATGCCTCGTGCAAGAGCTGCTTGGGACCATGGTGCTGGGGCTCTGCCAGGCTTAGTTTTCCTCCTGCCCTCTCCTGCTGCACTGTCGAGGTGTTCCTGCCCAAGGTTCTGCCTGGAGCAGAGATAACACATGCTGAATGGTGGTGGTTTTTCACACTTCTCTTGCCGTTGAGGTTTATGTCGAGATCAGATCTCTGTCTGCCTCATATCTAGGTCTGTGCAGGTTTTGATTGCTGGGTGTTAATGGCAGAGTAACATTCACAGCCATAACAAAGGTTCTGCTTTCTGTAATGTCAAAAGCAAACTGTGTGATCTCCATACAATTTTGCCTTTAAATTCAGAGGCCCAGACGATGCATGGCAAAGGTGTGTCCCTGTAGGTGAAACAGCACTGGGATGTAATGGGTATGAAGGGCCAAATCACTGGTTCATGAAGATCTCATGCAATGAACCACATGGCTTCAGGGGCACCACTGGCACCCATGGGAGTGCATTCAGGACCTGCCTGCCCTTGCCCAGCCGTGCCACCCTCCTGGCAGTCCACCTTCCCCACTGGGACTGAGGCTCACGGTTACATGTCCAGGTTGGAGCAGCTTCACAGAAGTCACCACAAAACCCAAAGCTGCACCGAGAACAGCCAGACTCAAACACAGGTCTGGTGTTTTCAGGGTGAGGGGGCACCACTCATCCCACAAAGGGTCTTTGCAGGGGTTTGGGAAGTCGGGGGAATGGGACTGTAACCCAGGTACAGGGTAACAGTGATCCCAGCCAGGGAGCAGAGATGCAACAGCAGCAGAAAATTGCACTGAGGCACCCACAATGCTCAGGATTTTGAAGGCTAAACCGGCCTTCCCCTGAAACGGAGACTAAAACATTTTATCACTTGTATGACCTGCTGAGTGATGATTATTTAAAGAAAAACAAAACAAAACCCCACAAAACTAACTTTAAAACTAAAGAGCTAATTTTTTTTTGTATTTCTTAATTTCCAACTTGGATAATCCCCACTTTAAAAAAACAATATATATTTAATCTCCTTTATTCTGTGTCCAAAAAAATGATGTGATGGGAAAGAAAATTAGTAGCTTGAGTGTCATGAACTTATTAACAAAAAAAAGGGGGATTTTTTTCTGGGGAAGACAAAGTCATTGAAACCATATTAAAATAAGAATATTTGAAGAACGTGTATATTTATATACTTTGTCATATAATATATAAGTACAACGGGTGGCCTTTAAAATTTAAGCAGTGTAGTTGTATGCTAAAAAATGCCTTGTTACAAAACAAAATGTGATAGGAAGTGGCAGAATGACAGTGCTGGTGGGACATGTAATGTGCACCCTCAGTGAGCCCTGCACAGCACGTTTGACCCACAGTATTAACAGAGAAGTGCTTTTTGAATGCACTGCCCAGGTTAGCTCCGCTGTTCCCTTGCTGCCACCTGCATGTGACACTGCACAGACTCCTGAACTTGTCACTCTGCGTCATGGCACCACCTGGCCCTGCCCGCAGCAGGATTTTGGCCTGGCTGAGCTCAGTTCTTGGGGTAGAGGTGGGTGAAAAGCTCTGCTGGAAGCTCAGCTGTCCTGGCTCTTGTGCCTCCTCCTTGTCCTGGCACATCCCTCCCCCAGAGGGGTTTGCTCTGGAGCCAGCTTTATCCTTTGTGCCAGCTTGAGAGGCTTTTCCATGCTGGGGGAAGCCTTAGAAGAGTTTTTAGGAGTAATTTAAATTTCCTTTGATCCAAAAACTCTGCAGGTAAAGAACTAATGCTATTAGAGCAGGTAATAACTGGCTGCTCTGCTGGAGCCTCTCAGGGAGCAGACTGGGCTCTTCTCTACCAGGTTGGAATATTTGTTCCATGTTACTCCCCTGTCCAGTACACAGAGAGGGGCTTAAAAGGGATTGGATCAGGCAAAGTAAAGCCAAGACTGTGGTCCTGCTGGTGTGCACTCAAGGCCAGCTGGGAGGGTCCTGGAGGAAATGCTGAAATTCACCTTTGTTGGAGGCAGGCATGGCATCACATCCTTGTTGTACACAGCTTGCTCACAGATGATGAGTGTTGGTTGCCAAGATGCCACTAAAAACTGTGCCTCTCCCGAGTGTCCTGGCACTGAGATACCTCAGGGCACTTGTAAAGACATGGCCATCCCCAACGGGACACTGGCACTGACCACAGCACGCCAGCTTTAACTGGGACTCTCACGCTGACAAATGGGGAGCAGGGAAGAGATTCAGGATGCCACAAATGGGAGTGCCTGAAGGGAACTCCTGGCTGTGCAGAAGTTATAAGGTTATTTTAAAGTCTGCTTCATGCTGCTTTTATCACTCTGGACAAGGAGTGAGTTTTGGGTTAGTTATTCTTCCAAAGTGCTGCCAAAGATGCAGCAGACATTTCTGTTATTCAGTCAGGTCCTGATCAGGGCAGAGTATTTTTTATCCTTGTCCTTATTTTGGAACCAGTTTTGACTGGGGAGCATTATCTGTCACACACACAGGCACATGTTCATTCATTTAAATACACCAGCCCTGATTCTGCATTGTAGGGAAGAATCTTTTTTTCCCCAGTGTAAGCATCTTGGACCCACATGTATCTGTGCTCCTGGTTTCAGGCTGGTGAATGAGAAGAAGAGCTGAATTTGCGCTAAAGGCAAAGTTTGTGTCTCAGAGCACAAAACAGCACAATCTGGGCTGTGATTTCTGGTGCAACAGAGGCTGTATCAACACAGTTCCAGAACCTTGAGCAACAGTGTCCTGTGGTTTGATTTCCATTCTGGCATGCTAAAATGCAGTAAGACCCAGTTTTTTTGTGGCACTTTCCATTTTTCATTTATGGAATTTGAAAAATACTTGTCCTGAGGCTGAGCCTGAAGTTATGATCTTGGCATATCCATACCATTAAATTCCAGTGGATAAAAGCAGAAACATCTGGATTCATCAGTGGATGTTGGCTAAATGCAGCAGAAAAAAAAAGCCTTCAGGGGATCCTAGAGGGTTCTAGCCAGGATAAATAATACAACAAAACAAAAGTGCTAGTAAGAATAATTGTAATACTGAAGCTGAATTATAAGATGATGGCCAAGCCCTTTTCACAATCTGCTTTTCCAGTGAAGGGTCCTTCAATTTACACTTAACACACATGTGGCTGGTGGAACAAAGGAAAAGTTGAAGGAGGATAAAAGCAGTGCAGAGATTATTCAGCCTTGCTGGTTTAGCTCCAGGCACATCATTTAAATGAGATGATCAGTTTCCAGTTTGTTTTAAATTTTCTGGCAAGAAATGTTATGCTCTATCCCAAAGTTGGATGTGCTTAAAACTTTGTGTTTTCAGTTTAAGGATCTCTGCCATTTTGTTTTTATTTCTTAAGACTCTGGAAGGGCTCTCTGCCCCTTCATGGTCTTCTCCTTGCACCAGGTCCCCAAAGTTGCCATGAGCACCAGGTCATGCACTGTGTCTTCTGCTGTGACAGGATGAACGACAGTAAGTTGTATGAATGTTGAGCGAAAGCAAGTTGTATGTTGCTGAAAATGCCACTTGCACACCAGCCTTTCCAACCACTGAAGTCATTCCTCGTGGCCTCTACTTTACCCATGCAGATCTGCCTTACCTTCACTGACCTTGCACGTGACCATTCCTGATTCCTGGAAAGCTTTGGATGTTTGCCTGCTCTGTGACCTTCAACCAATGCATCTTGGGGCAAGTTGCTTCACTGTGGAATAAAACCCCCATCAGTCACTCCTTGTCCCATCCTCCTCCTTCGTTGCCCTCTTCTTCCCTGTTGTCCATGCCACGGTCAACCTGCAGGAGCCAATCTCTTGGCACCGCTCCAGCAGGTCCTTCTCCATGGGCAGGCTTTAGGTTGCCCTCCATGGAAATGCTCCCTGTGATGTGTTGTCAATGCTTAATCCTCCCTGGAGACTGGCACTAGGCTCTGAGTGGTGGAATGCAGGTTTGGGGCAAGGCAATTCTTTGAAGTATGGCTGGAAATACCAGTGATGCACAAACGATGATGTTTAGGCTGCCATATGTTCCATAGAAGGAATAATCCTGTTTACACTGTAACGAGTGGGAGTTTAATTTGCCTTAAAATAGCCTCAATGTATCTAGGAAATCCATAAAAAGGATACTCTGGTATTCCTTAGGACATTATTTTCAGGAGATCTGTTTATTTAATTTGCTGCCAACATCTGTCATTTCTTCCACTGCTTCCCAGCACCCACAGTCTGGGCCTGAAAGCTGACAGGACCTAACACAAAAAACTGAGTGCTGCTTCCCGTTAGCATCCCAGCCATCAGAGGGAAACAGGGCAATGCATCTGCTCATGGATTATACAAAATATTTATTTTACATTAGCTGCTCCCCCTGCCACTGACCACATTGGCAGTTGTGTTCCTCAGCCCACCTGGAAGGTCTGCTGGAACTGCAGGGCGCTCGGTCAGGAACAAGTTATTTGAGGAACTGAGGAAGGAAGTAGAGCTGAATTTAGAACCTCAGATAAGAAAATACCTGTCTCTTCAGTGAGCTGTGGTTTTATTTTGCACGGCACAAAACGCACCTTGGTGTTGCACGGCTGTTTGCAGATTGTGCGTGCTCAAAGGGGACTGCTGGAAAAAAGACTTTGATGTCTTCAGTAAACAAATAGCAGTGTTAAAAGTTCTTCATTTCTTGTTAACATGCTTAAACATCCCAATGTTGATGGAAGGGTAGGGAAGCCTTAAAGTACTGCAGTCAACTCCTTGGTATAAGGACAGCAGAAATGACAGTGCCATGAAAATCTGGTTTTCACCTTTTGGATTCAAAAGCAAAAAACGAAACTGTCAGGGTTTAGAGCTATGTGATGGGAATATAGGGGTATAAAACCCCATGGCTAAATCACTGCATCTCCATCACAAGGAAAATACTGAGTCCATTGGAAAACCAAGGGACTCAGTATTTTCCTTGAAAATACTGAGTCCATTGGAAAACCAAGGGCAGGATTCCCCTGGAGATCTTTGTCCAACCACTGGGGTGAGGGGGAGAAGGTGCCCCCTTCCTCCAAGCCCCACTTTGACTCTGCTTCCTCAGTGCTTCACCTGCTGCCACAGGGCCACCAGCACCTCTGAATTCTTGCAGCTCTGGGACCTCCTCCCAAAAAACCTCATCAGCTCCTAAGTTGGGTCCATGAGGAGGCACCAGGCATGTGTTGTGCTCTCAGTGGGGACGATGGGGATTTCACAGCCACGTGCCTACCTGAGCTTTTACTTTGTGAAGTTTGTTGTGCTTCCTCATTGCTTGACTTAAAATATCCCTTTGGAAATGCAAAAACTTAGGAAATGAGCCAAAGAAAAGCGCTCAAAAACTGATCACAATTACACCAGTACAACCCTGGGGACCCTAATTGACATTGATACATTTAATTTGCACCTTTTTAACAGTCCAAATTAGGGTCAGAAAGAGAAAGTTTGGTGCTTCTCTGTGAAGAGAAATTAAAAATCAGAAGGTCATGATAACAATAAAACAATATTTACTGCAAATTTAAATATTATCAAGAACCTCCAGAGAACTTCTCACTTTAGTTCTGTGTTATTCTGAGCATTTCTCTGTTTAAAGATAGTTCTCAGGAACTAGGAAATAAATAATTCAGATATAGTTGACTTTTTCATGTCTCTGTAGGATCACCAGCATCTTTCCTTTGATAACACTTTTGTTCTGCCCGACAAAGCTCCGTTCCAAATGGGACTGGGGAGACAAAAACTCCAGCCAGAGAACCAGGGCTTGTGAGGAAAGAAAAAAAGGGAGAGGGATTGGGGGAAGGCAAAAATTCCAGGGGGGGGAAGAAAACCTTATAATCCTTAAGGTCATAAGTATCCCTCTGGCAACTCCACACAAGCTCTTCCCTTCATTGTGAGCCTCTCCCTGCTGGATTCGAAGGGAGGCAGAAATGGCTCACAATAAACAGCAGCTCCTTAGAGACTGTAGCCATGGCACGAGAGAGATGTTTACCTGGCACCACAAGCACTATTCTGTTTATCTTCAGATGTTCCTACAGAAACAGAAGGTATTACACTGTGGTAAATAAGGCTCTTTCACCCCTAGGAATATGTTTTCTTTTTCCAAACTCGCTGCCCTTCCCTTTCAGCTGCAGCAAGCCCATCCTGTGATTTTTGAATTACTCCTTCCCAAGAGGACAGGCTGTTTCCCAGCTCAGAGAGAGCCGGGACTTGCTGACAGCAGCTTGGGGTGGTTGTTTCCAACACTGACTTGCCCATCACAGCCAGGGGGAATCCAGTCTCTGTGTGACAGACACATCCTCCTGCACAGGACCACCTTCTCCCCTGTAACAAGGGATTTAGAGGGAATAGGCTCCAGCTGGTAGTTTGAAATCAAATGAATCATACACCTAAGGTTTGTGGGTGCCTTTGATTGCCCCGAATATGAAAGATAAGGGCTCTGAGAGCTTCGAGAGGCAGTTTGGAGGTGGGAAGTCCCTCCAAGGATCTGTTCCTGGACATGGTAAGGCCTTTGATTTTAGAGGGATTAGGGCTGAGCACCTCGTGTTGCTGGAGGCCTGACTCTCCTATCTGCCACAGCAAAGATTTTGATAGCACGAGCCAAAGCAATTGTGTCCTTTATCATCTGCAATCCCACGTTACACTGCTGATGATGATCAAACTAATTTCAGACCCGTCCTCCCCCAGCTGGATGCTGCCACCAGCCAGGCTGGCACTGGGTACCGCCCCAGGGCACATCCTGATCCTCCTGAAGAAGACACAAGTGGGACAGTTGTTCTTCAGGGTAAGTCACCTTGAAGGGTGGGGGCTCCTTGGGCTGCTGCAGTGACAGCATCACCTCCACGTGGCAGGGGAAAGCAGAGTGGCAAGTTTAACAAGCGGTAGTTTTGCCATTAAGCTCACACCTCTGAAGACCCTCTAATGCTCAATTCACCCTGTTGGGTGGGATCGAGCACTTTGCTGATTTATGGCCCAGCACAGCAGGCTGTGTGGAGTGTGTTTATTGAAAAAACATCAGCCCTCTTCACCAAACACTGTGTTATTTCTAGTTTAATTAAAACACAATTAGCAAGGCTTGCAATTTTCTTAAATAAGCCTGATCTTCAATGGAACTAATATTAATCTCTGTTCAGAGTGCGAGTCAGGAGAGTGACACGTGGAAAATTACACATTCTTCACTCAGGAATGCAGCTTGGAGGATGACTTCATGCTCCTGGACGAGAGGATCAGCGTGCCAGATGTGCCTGGTGCCTGACCCCTCTGCAGCTCTGAAATATCAAACGTCACTTTGAAATGTCATTTCATGCATGCAGGAGGAAGACAGACAGCCTGGTCGCTTCATGTTCCTGAGCGTCCATTTCATTTGGGAAGGGTGCTGTGAATGTCCTAATAACAAGAGGCAGAGCTCTCATCTCTGGTTGGGCTGAGCGTTTCCAATAGCCACTGATGTCTTTCTCATGGCCAGAGTGGTTAACAATCTGTATTTTCTTGCTATTAATTAGAAGCTGTAGTTCATTCTGATGTTGAATGAGCCTCGCAGCGTAGCTGACAAGACTGCAGTCCTCACTTCCAGTCAGGCATTGAATTTTACTGAATTGTTTGGTCTGCAGACAAAAGCAGCAAATGTGAGTATAGAATTAATACCTTTTTCACTTGTTATTGTATTTCTAAGGCACAAAAATCAGGTGCTAGTCAGACTTTTTCCTGCTCTTGGCCCTTTTCTCTGTGACAGACTTGACTGTCCTTTCTTTTTCCATGCCTTGCTGTTTGCTCCCAAAATCCTGCTGAAGAGAATCCAGAGCGTGATCCAGGTCTCTGTTATAAGCACGTTCCCATAGCAAATTACATAAAAGCATTTTGTACACTTGGATTTTTCCTCTCCCCCAGTGCATTCCATGCACCTACACAGTCATGCTAATTAGATCATGTAATAAATGTGGCAAAAAATCTGTTCACGGGGTATTGCAAGACAGCTGGACTTGGAAAGCAGCCAGTCATTAATTTTGTTTTGTTTGAGAAAACCCAAAGGACATTATTTTACTGAACATGAAGCAAATCCCATGTAATAGGAGCTGTATTCTAAGGAGACAAATTATTTCATTTAGATAGTCTGCAGCGAGCCCTGATGTAAGGGTTTGCTTATATGGAAAGAAACCAACTTGTGAGTGTTTAACAAAGCCATTAAAAATAATTAAACATAAAAAAAACAAAAACAAAACAAACCACACAAAAAAAAACCCCAAAAAACTACCAAACAAAACACCAAAAAACCAAACCAAACCAAAAAACCACAAACAAACAAAACCAACCCCCCTAATGTTAAGTTAAACTTGGTTAATTTTGTTACATTTAAGCAGTTCAAACTAAATGAATGTTAATCCATACCTATAGAGGAGCTAAAGAGCAAAAACTTCACTTTGAGCCTCAGATATCTTCTAAATGAAGTGTCTACATATGTGGGCATGGTGTGAGATTCAATAAGCACCTCAATCAATGTTTCTACAGATGGTCTGTATTACTGTGCATAATTCAGTAATCCCTGCATTTTTGTGGAAATACAGGAGCGTGCAAACAGGGTCTACTCTGCCACCCCACTCAGCCTGGCAACCTTACACTTGCCTGCTCCTTTCTAGGCTAAGGAGTCACTCTGAAAGCTCTGCCTGTTTGACAGCAGTTGTTTAACTGGTCCTGGGTTTATGATACAGCTGGTAATGGGATCAGAGCTCAGGTGGGAATTGCTTCCTTAATTTCAGTTCAGATGCTGTAAGTTTTGGCCTTTAAATCTGTGGCTCCGTTGACTTGATGCTTCAATAGAAGCCCCAGTAAATCTGCGGGTGAGAGGGGCAGACTGGGAGCATTCCCAGATGACTGCACTGCTGGTATGGGCAGTGACAGGGGCATGGACCAGGCAGGGGAAGGAGCTGAGTGTGTGGTGTGATGGCCCAGGGAATGCTGGAATCCATTGAAAATGCTTTAATGAAGCATGTGATCACTTCCAGCTATATTCCTGACCAACACTAGATGTTGCTGTGCTGCTGCTCATAGAAGCTATACATTAGCGAGGCTTTTAAAGGCTGTTTACTGCAATTTCCTCTTTCCTGTTTCTGTTAGACACTATCTCCTGACACTGTATGGCTGGGCGAGCTGCTACTTTAATTTACTTTTCCTTTGAAGCTTCAATTTCATTTGTATAATAGCAAGTTTATAGCCCTCTTGAATGTACATGTAAAACTTTACAAGCAAAGGAGACACAAGTAATAACATGAAGCAACTCCTATATGAATGTCAAATATTTACTTAAACTCTGCTTCTGGATTTTTTGCAATCCAAGGGGAATGACATTGTTAACTGGACGATTCCGGGAACAGCCTGACAGCTGCAAGGCCACGGAGGGAAGTTTGTTTATAAAGGGACAAAAAAGAAAAAAAAAATAATAAAAAAAAAGGTTTAGTCCTGCTGGGTTTCAGGCTTTCTACTCCCACGTGTTTGAGTGGGAGAAAGGACAAATCTTAGGACGTTGATTTCCCCATGGCAACAGAAAACGGAAATTACTTTAACCCCATCTAGTGACAGATGACTCATTGCTCAGCCTGCTCTATTTTCCAAGCACTAAAACAATACAGCTGCAAAGAAAAGGCCAGTCTGTATTATCTCATAGGCTGAGCACCAGGCTCGTGGGAGAGGGCAGTTCTCTGGCTGCCTTTGCATCAAAAGAAGAGACAGAGCTGGAGCCCTTTGGTTATTCTTCATCGTGTGAGGCAAACGTGCCCACGTGCTCTCCATCCCTGCACTGCTGGAATGCAAACCCAGGATGGCCCCTGGATGGAGGTGATGCAGCTCAGGGGAGCTGCTGCTGGGTGTCCTATTGCTTGGTCCTGCTTGCTCTGATTATCATGGAATGGTTTGGGTTGGAAGGGATCTTAGAGATCATCTCATTCCAGCTCCCCCTGCCATGGGCAAGGGCACGTTCCACTAGACCAGGTTGCTCCAAGCCCCATCCACCTTGGCCTTACAGAGGGATGGAGCAGCCACAACTTCTCTGGGTATCCTGTGCCAGGGCCTCACTATAAAGAACTTCTTAACATCTAATATAAATCTCTCCTCTTTCAGTTTAAAACTCTTCCCCCTTGTCCTATCCTGCAGCCATGGATCCAGGGAGACATTGCCATCCTTCAGTTTAAATATCACCCCCCCCTCGAGTTCTGTGCAATGAACTGTGAGTGCCATACAGGAATGACTCGTTCCCAAATGGAGCTGGGTCAGGGGACAGCAGGTATGAGTAGAGACTCCAGGTCCCTACATATGAAAAAGCTATCTGATGGCAGAAATGCACTGCTGTATTGCTGGGAAAGCCAACAAATTCCCACAGGAAAATGTGAAATAGAAATATTAATTTTTGAAAGCTTATTATCCTGGGTGAAAGGTTGGAATGAGATTATCTTTGAGGTCCCTTCCGACCCAAAACACTCTATGATCCTATGAAAGGGTAATTAGGGAGAGTGGTTTCTGAATGGGAAGGATTGAACCATTATCACTTGGAGGCCTTAAACCCAGATGAGGTGTTGCTGTGAAAGACAAACGTCAGTCCAAGCTGTAGGATGAAGAGGCAAGTGGTGTGTCCAGAGCTCAGGCTTAGCAGCCCCACCTTGCACCTCAGAGCCCCTGCAGCAGAGCTGCACAGAGCCACCAGCTCCCCGGAGGGGCATCTCTGTGGGATGACAGCTCAGCACCTTCTGGACATAGCGATGAAGAGCTGGCTTGGAGAGGAGATAATTCAAGTTCAAGGACTAGAGGGTGGTTCATCATCAGCCTCTTTCCACCAGCAGCTCAGTGCAGGAGGTACCCTGCCCCCAAATGCTGGTTTTCTCAAATCCTAGTGAGGATATAGCAAGGCTAGAAATATGGCCTCAGGTGCATTTAACACATAAAATAGTTCACCACTGAATGGGAAAGCTATTGATGAGATCACGTACTGAATAATTGGTCAGTTAACGTCACCTTATTCACCACAAATTTGGGTCAGACATCACAGTGTTGGGAAATTCAGGGTCCCAGGAAAACTACATGGCAGGATGGTGTCACGGAGTGTGTGAATTTTCTTTCTGGGGAAGACAGGCTGAAGTGCTGGTACAATAGCTGAGTCTTTACTCAACCTTGTCATTTGTATGCAGGTATGATTATTTTTCTCTTTCTAGCAGCAGAAAATCAGGTCCATAAGGTTCTATTTGGATAGTGTAATTAAGAAAAAGTATAGCTCTGTTACCAGGTTGTTCTGGAAACCAGAGGCTGGGTTGCATTAATGGCCCAAGGATCATATTCCTGCAGGAAGAATCAACACATGAACTGATGGCTAAACCCAGACCTTGAACAGGATTCTCCTCAGCATGGTTTATTAACTGGGAACACCTTGGGATTGGCTACAACCATTCCAAGGCTGTCATTTCACCAACAGCTGGACCAGGGTGCTCAGGTCAGCTCTGATTTCTGGAGAAACAAAAGGGATGGTTCAGTCTGGAGGTGCTGCTGGGGGGTTATTTTACCCTGATCCTTCTCCTTATAGTTCTGTTCAGTTCTCCTACAACATGAAATGTCCCCCTCCCAAAACTGCAAGGGCCCTGTGAAACTACCAGCTGTGGGGAAGGAGAACCAGAGACGGCCACAGCTCACTCGGGAAACAGAAAATATGATTGTTACTCTCTAAACTCATGCCAGCCCAGTAGATCCAGGGAAAGACATAGAGAACCAGACTAAATTCAATCTTCTGAGAATCCATCAATCAGTGTTCTGCTTTGGAAGCCCATGAATTATGGCACTGAACAAAAGGCTGTTCCCTTCAGAGAAGAAGCTATTGCTCAAATGTCCATGTAGAAAATGGGAATAACAATTTTAATTTAGATTTTTATGCTTTAGTGTCCTTTCCACTTCTTTAACTAGAAAACACCTCTGTTACCTGGAAAAAATATTTTTGTATTTTGCTGCTTGAGGGGGAAAGAGAGAATGAAATTTGTAAAAGTGGAAAATAACGTTGGGATCTTTGTAAGGCTGTGGTTCTGATTGCTGGTGTTAGCTTTACTGCCAATATGTGCAGATGGTAATGAATGAGCTACTGTCAACCATCCTTTATTGTCCTAGGGCCCCACTCAGCTCATAAATGTCTTCACTGGTTATTATTTCCAGTTATTTAGTGTTCAGTTGGTGAGTGCAGCACTCCCATTGATGCTGTTGCCCAAACCAGGAGAGCAGGGTAATAAGCACTGGCAGTTCCTCTCTCTCTCTCTGCCCTCAAACCCAGTGCAGGAGGATGTGCTGCAGCAGCCACAGGTGAGGCAACGTCAGCAATGAAACCAAGACCTCGACAGCTGAGCTGCTTGTACATAAATAGGATTTTTCAGCAAGAGCCTGGTCTGCTGGGGTCAGTATAACACAGACCCAAGAGTGGGCCTGGCCCCAAGGGTGAGGGGGTGTGCAGGTGGATTTGAGCAGGGCGATGGAAGGTGGTGATTCCCCCAGGGGGCTCCAGGACTATTAGATAATGCATTCAGGCTTTCCACAGAACATGCTGTACTGAGTTTTGCATAGCCAGAGGATGGCATTTCTTCTCACAAACAAGGGCGTAATAGTATTTTTCAGATTAAGAATGTAAATGACTTTCCCCAATAATAGCACTCGAAGCTGTGGGCAAATGTAGCGTCCACTCTGATTTACCAGCCTGACGCCTGTGCTGGTTTCAGTTCTTCACAGCCATCCTTAGAAACACTTCCTCTGCCTCTTTCAGCCTACAAACACTGTGGGGACTTAGGGAAACCACAAAAAACCGCTGCACACTTTCTGCCAGTAACTCTGTTCCTACCAACAGGTTCTTTCAGCCACATCTGTCATTTCTCGTCACCGCTCTGCAGCGTGTCTTGCCCTGACACCTCATCCCCAGCCAAAGGCAGCGGGCACAGGAGCTCTTCTCTGCTGCCAGGCTAGTGGAGATTGAGGTCCAAACCCTCCACCTCCATTTCTTCAACTCTGGCAGAGTATTTTCATGCCTATGAAGCCCTGAGGGCTTAGCTGGTCCTGGCTCTCTGGTCAACCAACTCTCTCTCCTCAAGCAGCCTTCAAACCTCCTAAGGAACCCCAAGGCTTGTTTTGCTTGGAGGGCAGACTCCAAGAAATACCATCCTTTTCCAATCCCCATCAAAGCAGAAAGTTTCTTCCTTGGTGTCTAATTCTCCTAAACATATTCAAGTTTTCCTACTGGAACGTGCTAATTTCCAACCAGAGTTGCCTACAAACGTTTCCCTCAGTATCAACACCTTTCCCCTTGTACTGGAGCTATGGGAATAGTCACGGGCTGCCAGCTTTCCTGGCTCACCTTTTGAGGAAGACTGCAAATTCGTGTTTCCTGGGACTACAATTCCCAGAAGGCATCTTATCTTCCCACAAACCAGGAACAGAGGCTCGCTGGGTCTGTTGCATGTTTTGAAAGACTTCCTCCTCCAAAACTGTCCAGCACGGCTGTCTGGGCAGGAGGGGAAACATTTTGGGGGACAAGGCAGGTCCTGCTGCTGCCATTCCTCATCCACCTCAGCACAGCTCCCATCTGGTCACAGCTCCATGCAGGGTCAGGGCAAGAGCATCTAAGGTCAATGCCTGAAGGCACTGCTTCGACTTCCATATAACTACACCATCCCAAGGAAAAGGGGTGTTTAAAGGGTTGGCTGGTGTTAAATTAAGTGTTTCAGGGACTCTGTGAGAATGTTAGAAATGCCCTCCCCAGCCATGTGTCTCCACTGAAGTAATATTTCAGCCTGTCTGCTCTGGAGAGTCCACAAAATCCCCCTCTGTAGCCTCTGATCAGACACGCTTGTGGTTCCTGCTTGAACAGTGATGCCAAATGCCCTGCTGGCTTCCTCCTCCCAGGGGAATCTGAGGAAAGATTTTTCAAGGAAGGACTGAACTCAATGGCCCTAAGCAATCTCTGTACTGTTTCATGTGACATGACTCAGTACCATCCTTGGTTACTTAACGAGTCGTAGTGCTCCTAATTAAAACCAACTTTTGCCCGGATTATTGCTGTGCAAGTGCTGTCTCAGTAAAGTCATTAATAGTGGTGCTGCCCTCAACAAGCCTACTGGGTGGGGAAGCAGTAATACCCTGCAGGAATCCTTGGGGTTTGTGATCGGCAGGCAAAAGTGTTCCTTTTACAACGTCCTTCTAAAGTCTGCTTCTCAAAACGCTGAAAGCTCAGGACTTCAGCTGGAGCCACAGGGAGCCTCCCAATACCCAGCAGAGTATGTCATCAGCAGCTTAAAAGGTGCAAGGCTGGTGTTTGCAGTGCAGAGAGGTTAGGCTGGGTTTCCAGCAAGTCAGAGGACTTGGGTAATGAGCAGCATCATGTGTTCAGTGCTTTAAAAGTGCAATGGGACCTGGGGTGTGAATGAGAAAAAGTCAGGCTGGTGTTTCCCAAGGAGCAGCACACTCTTCCCCATGTGCACAAGGCAGGGTGACTCAGCTGCTCACTGATAGCAATAGTTTGCTGAAATAAATACTGGCCTTCAAACAGGTGCTATCACTAATGTAAATACCAGACTGAATGCAGTAAACCTAACCTTTGCCTGCTGTTTTTCTCTCCACTACCCTGTTCCTAGAGAGTTTTTCACTCAGATCTCTCCCAGGGTGTTTCAGCATCCTTTCTCATCCTTAATGGGTCTTTGGGAGAGCTTTGCTCTGTGGATTCAGCCCGACAAAAGCAACGGTGTCAGGAACTAGAAGATGGTAAAGGAGAGTGACTCAGAGTAAAAATGAGATGACCTTCCAAAAATCTTGACTGAAGCCCTTCTGAAGACTTTATAAGAAGTATCCCCACTTACCACCTGTGTGCACAAAACTTTGGATTTGGACGCCTACATATGCCAGTATTTGGGCACCTAAGTAAGTCACAACTCTCTTGCTTGGTGATTGTGGGAAAGGAGTGTGTTTCCTCCCCAGTTTGTTCTTAGAAAGCCTCCCTGGGCTGGCTGTGTCCCTGTGGGAGTGGGATGCTGTGTGCACATGGCTCCTCTGGGACCAGACAGGCACCAGAGGCAGCAGAAGGAAAGCAGACCCACCCTACAGGGATATTTTAGCCAATTTTAAATAGCCCAGTGGTTTCATACCAGATGAGCACGATGTACCTGGGCTGGGTGTTCTGAGCCAGCACCTGCAGTCCTGGATCACCTTTTCCTCTGTCTTCCTGTGCATCCTCTCACTTCCCTGCCTCTATTCACCCATTTTTAAAGTAGTATGAGTATCCTTATGGCACAGATCAGCTAAAACCAATGAAGAGTGGCTGGCCAGAGCCCTAGTTTTGCCTGGTCTTCTGTAAACCGCAGGAGATTTTTCCTTTCCATGCATGTAATAAGGTTAGACACAAGAATATTACACAATTTTTTCCCCCCACTGCTCTGAGGTAAGAAGTCCCTTTTTCCTACCTTAAAAATTGAACTACTTTTTAAAAAAGAAGGAAAAAAAACCCCAGGCTTGTTGCTTGGTCCTTCCGTTTAACACCAAAGTGACGTTGGAAAGAGGAAGAGGCTCCGAGCTGGACGATCCCGCACAGCTGCTGCTGCTGTAGCTTCACCCACCGATCCCTTCTCTTCACCCACTTGTGGGATATCTGCCTCCCAGAGCAGAGGGGCTGCCTCAGAGGTCCTCTCTGAAGGGCTCCAGAAAAAGCTGCCTCCACGGCACAGTGCTGGGATTTCACGCTGCTGGCTGGGTCCCACGCCCAGGGACTGCCTGTCGCATCCTTCCTGGGCACTTTGGAGGGGATGCAGTCCAGATCCAGGTAAGCTGCTTGGAGCAGGAGTTTGCCAAGGCTGGATCGGTGGGGCACTCGTGGTCATGAGGTTTAATCTGGGGAATGCCACAAGCTGCAGGAGAAAGTGATGTGAAGTCGTCTTCTGCCTTGTCAGCTTAACTCCATTCCTGACTCCAAAGCATGGTTTTGCTTTAAATGCAGGAGGAACAGCAGTGCCAGGAGATAAGGGTGTTTGGATCTGGGATGGGCAGTTTGCTCAAGGCAGTCCTTGGTTACTTAAGTCAACACTAAACACTGAGGTGCAGCTCTGAATCACACCCAGCTGCAGCCTCCACTCCCGTAAACCATCCTGGAGGGGTTTGGTTATGGGGAGAACACAAAGATCTGGGAACAGGTGTCCTCGGAAGCAGCTTTCCAGTTAAACATTAATGCAAATTCCAAGTAAGTGCTGGTCATTTGCATAAGGATCTGCCTGGAGAAATGCCAGGAATGGCGCTGTGACCCTCGAATAAAGGCCAGGGCATGTATGAGCACAGAAACCTCCCGTGTCCTCAGCGGGAAACTGAGGGCTGTGCAGCCGATGCCAACCAAACCCCTGGTGTTCCTCTCATCCAGCTACAAGCAGGAGAGCCAGAAAACTCCCAGCAATGAACTTCCTCTGACTTCTCTGAGATAATTCGGTATCCGGGTATCCATTAGGGACTGGCAGAATGTTAAAAACTGAAGACAGTTAAAAAAATAAAGTAAAACCTAAGTGGCTCATCACTGGGTTTGCATTACCAGCTGCTGTACGTGATGCTTGCAATTAAATTGCTGAAGAACCGGTTCTGGGTCAGGTTTATGTTCCCTCAGTAAGTGTGACAGAGGGTAAAATGGGAATTTGGCACTTCAGGGCCCTTCTCATTTGAAAGTTTAATAAGGACTGACACTTCTGAGGCTGCGTGCTGCTGGCTGCTCTGCCTGCTAGTGTTCCTTATGTATGTGTTAATCATTTTCAGAAACCTATAGTGGAACACTGATTGCCATCTAAGGGAGTGCAAAAACAAGGTGAAATGCAAAACTTTTCAGTGGTTTTTTTTTTTTTTTCTTTAATATTGTCCTCTGTTTAAAGAGGACCTGATATCTTAGCCAGGCAAATGGGCGTTGTGTACACCCTGGTAAATACTGTCCTGCTGCTGATCCCGACATTGGGTCAACACTGTGTTCAGTTACTGCCTTCCAAAAGACTCCCACTTGAAGGCAACTCATCCTGTGCTGTACACTTGGGTGTTTTTATCTGCTGAGCACGCTGAGATTTGTAATATTCTGCTCTCCCCAGATTTATGGATAGAGTTAAAGGAAGGTGGGAATATACCCTGAGCCGTGCTCTTCCGAGGGCTGAGCAGCTCCTGTGCTGGTGAGTACGAACAGAGGCGACTGGCTGGGCTCTGCTGGGGTTTTGTTCTTTGGGTTTTGTCTTTCTTGAATTGTTTTGTGAATTTTATTTGTCACTTGTTCTTCCTTTTTGAGTTTTCACTTTAAGGCAAAGTCTGGTTTCACGTGTTTTACTTGAACTGTGCGGAATTTCTGGAAGTTGGGGGGAAAAAAAGAGGAATGGAGAATTATTGAGCAAGAATTGATTGAGCAAACTGGGAGCAGAGTGCTGGGGAACTGGGACTGATGGCAGCCTTCACATTGGTCTGAACTCTGGGAAGGTAGCACACAGTCTTTTTGTGCTGGGTAAAGAGTAAAATTACTTTTTTGAGACTCTGTGCTTCCTGATGCGTTTTCTGAAGGAAAAATAAAACCTTTTTTGTGTGCCTTCTGTTGGGGGCTGGCATCTACTCCTGTGTTCTCCCTTCTGTGTTGTGCAGTGCCACAGGGTGTCTGGTGGGTTTTCCCTGCTCATGCTGTCTCAAAACATTCATTACTCCTACAACCCCGTTTTTTTCCCCCCATTGAGATCCATCCCGTGGGCCACAACACAAAGATCCTCTTTCCTCCAGACTCCCTACCTGGGGTTCTCAGTGAGATGGTGTGTGCAGCACTGTGGGAGTCAGTCAGGGTGGTGGCCAGAGGGGACAGAGGTCTGGGAGCTGCCTCCAGCTCTCCAAACTCCTCCAAATAAGTCATCTTCTGATTTACAGGAGTCAGGAGCTGGGTAGGCACTAAAGCAACAATAAACATGGTAAAACACTGGCTCTCATCACCAGGAGGATCAAGTGAAGTCATATAAGATGCATTAGGCCAGTTTTCTAATTAAGTTTTGAACAGGAAAGTTTTAAAAGTTCTGAGATAGATAAGAAAACAAGTAAAAACAGCTGCACTTCTGAACCCTGGGGCAGAATTGGATGTCTCAGAATTGGGCTGCAGGCGAATTCAGAGCGTTCAAGACCAGAAGCAGCAACTCCCTTATCTTGTCTGACCATCTCTCCACCAGCTGCAGTTGCAGTTTGTCTGGATATTTGTAAGGTTTTCAGTTTGAATACCAGAATAAGCTATTCTGATCATCCAGTCTGACCTGCAGTGTCAGGCAAGCCATGGGATTTATAGTTTCCTTGAACAAGTGTAGCCTTTGGAAGGAAAAAACTCCAGTCTTTAATGAAAGTATTATTAATGAAGATGATTGTACTTCTGATGAAGGACTGATTCCCTGGCTGGATTTGTGTCAAATCCAGCATTGTCTCATTCAGATTCTGACATTCAGGTGACATCCAAGAAAGCATTTTCACTTCGCAAACGTAACTTTCCAACAGTATGGACAAGGATCTGAGAAACCTGAAAAGTGGCATATTGCAAAAGCATGCAAAAAAGCTGATTCATTCCATAATCAAAGTGATGAGCTAATTTTGAGCATTTTAATAGTGTGAGTGAATGAAGCCAGGGGTTAAATGAAAATATTAAAAAACAAATACTCCCAGTAGTTATAGGCACATGTAAGCATGACAGAGTTGTTTTATATACAGAGCATAAGTGGAATACACAGAGCTAGCAACAAGCAAAAATGAGAATATAGAGAAAATGCACCTATAGAAAGATATGTGTGCTATAGAGAGAATTATTGTACTTCCCTCCTTTTGGGATCACATACAGTCAGAACAGCAATAGAGAAAAAAAAAAAAGGTGGTCACTGAAGTAAACAAGGTAAATAAACTCAGGAGAAAGAACATGGAACATTGTGAACAAAGCAAACAGTGGCTTCAAGGGTAAGATTCTTGATGAACTAAAACAGAGGGGGAAAAGAAATGAAGTGGGAAGGTTGGAGCAACACTGGATCCAGAGGCAGGAGAGCAATGCAGAGTTGGTGCCATGCTGGGAAGCACAGGGTATGTCAACACTGTACAAGCAAAGCAAGTGAGATTTGTACCAGATAAAACCAAACTATGCAATGACTGGCACACTCCCTAGCTTCCTTGAAACCTACTTTAAAAATAAAACATTAGGAGGAACTTGAATTCAGAAACTGTTGCTTTTAATTTAAACAAGAGAACATGTGAACCCAGAGATGTCAAACCAGGGGGAAATGATTCAGAGAATAGACAATATTATATCCTTGATAAACAGGGGGCTGGAGCACCTCTGCTATGGAGACAGGCTGAGAGAGTTGGAGTTGTTCAACCTGGAAAGGAGAAGGCTCCAGGGAGATCTTACAGCACGTTCCAGTGCCTAAAGGGGCTCCAAGAGAGCTGGAGAGAGACTTTGGGCAAGGGCCTGGAGTGACAGGACAAGGAGGAATTGCTTCAAATTGACAGAAGGTGGGTTCAGATTGGATGTGAGAAAGAAATTCTTCCCTGTGAGGGTGGCCAGGCCCTGGTTGCCCAGAGAAGCTGTGGATGTCCCATCCCTGGAAGTGTCCAAGGCCAGGTTGGATGGGGCTTGGAGCAACCTGGTGTAGTGGGAGGCATCCCTGTCCATGGCAGTGGAGGTTGGAACGAGATGATCTTTAAGGTCCCTTCCAACCCAACCCATTCCATAATTCTGTGTCCCAGGACAGACTAAGAACTTGTGCTACAACTGGAAAAAAAAATGCAATTGCTTTAGTGGTAACGTGCCCACCCAGCCCTGCAATGAGTAAAACACTTACTACAGAGGCATTAACCAGCCTCACCTATGGCTGATCCAGCCTCATTGGAGCTGAATCGTGGGTATAAATGCCAGCAAAAGGCTGGTTTGGGGAGAAGGGTGGTGTGATGATGCTTGTCTGCTCGAGGGGTTGAAGAGGCTGCAGGAAACTTGGAGGCTTTAGGGGAAGGAACTCTGGGGATGAGTGGCCAGCGAGGCTGTGTGAACATGGAAAGATTTTGTGGAGGAAGGGCCAAGACCTGGATGTTGTTTCCGGTGAAGAAATGGGCTGGCAAGTGCCAAAAGGGGAAGGAGGTGCCAGCTGGGTGGTGATGGTGCAGCAGGCTGGGGTGGCACTGTGAGTGTTTGCCAGGGAGTGAGGGTGATGGAGAGATCTTGGGCCATGTGTGGAGTAAGAGCAAGACATCATGCCCTGTGCAGAGCTTGAGAATTGAACTGTAACTTCAGGAAGGGCTCCCAGCGCTGAGCTGGGGGTTACTTTTGGTTCTGGAAATGCCAAACCATTCTCAGGGCTCAAGCAGTGAGGGTGCCAGCTCTGGGGACCAGGGCTCTGCAGAAGAGTCTTGGTGCAGCAGGAGGGGTGCAGGAGTGCTGGCTGCCAGTGCTGACACCAGCCTTCAATGGGCAGAGAAGAAATACAGAGCTGAAGAGGCGTCAGACAAGTTTGTGTCAGGCTGTGAGGCTGCACAGGGGTGTTTGCTGCTCTCTTGAGAATAGAAATGTCACCGTGGGGACTGTCAGCATGTGGCTTCTTTCTCTGACAAGATCCTATTAAATATGTGAAATTCTGAGATCTCAAGTGATGAGGAGCACAGCCCCGTCCCCCAGAACCCTGTGTTGGGAGGGCACCACGCACAAGGGGTGCTGATGGGCACCTGATCCCAGCAGGAAACCTGTGCAAGAGGGGAGATGCCCAAAGGCCTCCCATTGCAGGAAGCTAAAAATCTTTCAGGCTTGTGCTGAGATCATTTATTTCCTCGAGGAAAATCGTGCATCCCAAAGTAATCTGTGAGGAGGTGTCTCGATTTTTGTGAAAGAGGTGCTGTTTCCCCATAATAGCACCAGGAAAACCCTCAGCAAAGTGAGCAGGGTATGTCTGGTGCAGGCCAAGTCACAGGAGCAGAGAGGTTTGACATTGCTGGAAGACAAAAAAAGTGGTGCACACTGCTAGCTGTCACAGGAAAGACTCGCTCCTTTCAGCGCCCTGGTGCCGCAAAATACATTTTATCCAAGACAAAAGTCTCTTCTGAGGAGTTTGAATGGCTGTTCTTAGCTATTGACGAGCCTGGAGTTGGCAAAATAGGCTCCTCTTTCTTTTCTGTAAGCACAATAAATATAAATGTACTATGATAAAGAGTCAGTGGAATATAATAAGTTCTTACACACAAGTAAATGTGCTTAATTTTGTTCCCAGACAACAGTGACAAAGGGATGCTGCCGTGAATGCTTCACAGTGATAGAGTTTGAGTAGGGCAAGGAAATTAGATCCTGTTTCTGAAAGGGGAGAGAGAGTGAAGGCTTTGTGAATGAAGAACAAATCTGAAAGGTACTGCTTCTTCCCTCTGTTTATGCCCTGATATCAATACAGGGAATAACAGGGGAAGCTGCAGCTGGAGAGGGCACTAGGGGTCACCCATGTCTTATCTATGTCATCTGGATTTAATTCTGAAGCAAGAAAAATAACATGGCAGAAACCAAAGCCAGGCTATTCTGATTTTTTTAATTTTAATTGTGTGGGCCAGACAGCTTGCATTTCATTTCTTCATTCTCCTCCTGCCTGCCTTCTGTCTGTCTCCCCCTTAAAACAAAGCCCCAGGAAGCCTGTGGGATGCAGACAGAGAGGATGCTGTAGAAGCAGGGGATTTGCATCAAAATTCTCTCTGCACGGCTCCCTTTTATTTAGAGCAAAGGTTAGGAAAATCACAAACACCAAGTCAGTCGGGCAGAATCACAGAGCAGCCTTGGCATGTTCCTGCAAGCACCGCAGAGCAAACTGATTACTGAGCAAACTGAATAGCTCCCTTGTAGTCCAGAGAGTAACTCCTGACACGTTTTGTTCTGCCTGGCCAACAATCCCGTGCCTGAAGATCTTTCTCCCCCCTTACTCTCCCCCCAGCCAGATAAGTATCCCTGACTTCTCATACAACTGCATCTGATAACTGCATTTGAAGGAGGATTTGGTGTCCTGGTTGTGAAGAGAGTTGCAAATCCTCTTCTCTGAGGTGGTTTGTTTTTTGGTTTTGGGGTTTTTTTGTCCAGGAAGTAACCATTGCTGTCAGCTCAATCTACTGTCTGAGACAGTACTCTCTACTGTGTGAGAATTGTGCATTTTAAGATGGGATGCAAGTTGTCTAGGGAAGAAAAAGTCTGGTTTTTTTTTAACGGAGGCAAACAGTTTATCTCCAGACAGGCAGGCTTGCAGGCACACAAGACCTGCTGAAGCGGCTGTACCCCCTCCCAGCCTGCTTTTTTTAGCTCTAGTAGTTGATGCTGCAAGACATAGATTCCCTTTCCTCTGCAGATAATTTATGGTAAATTGTGGCGGGGTTTGTTGCATGATGTTGCAGAAGCTGAAAGTTCACACGAACTTGGAAAACTGACCAGGCAACTGATTAGAAGAATGAGCTGCCACGAGCTGTGAAACTACAGAGAGAGAACTTCTGCCCTGGAATGTCCCTTGCTCACAAATCCCTGGAGACAGGGAGAGTCCCAGTTTCTCCATAACCGTGCCCTGCTTGCGTGCTCCTTCCTAAGCACCAGTTATCATTCCCTTAGGATGACAAGCTGGCACTGGATGGTGTTCAGCCTGACCTGGCCCATGGAGACACCTTCTTTGATCCTCTCAGCGATGATGAAGCCGCTCGGAGCGTGTTACTGCACAGGCTGCTTCCGGAGGAGTGTGAGTGCAAATCCAAACTCACAGCCTGAACTATGCTCAGGGCAGCTCTCAGCACCCCCAGAACACCTCTGTCTGTGCTGCTGCTGCCTCCTGCCAGCTCCAGCCCTGCTGGCTCCGAGAGAGCTCAGTGTCAGCTCAGGTATCTGGGGGCTGCAGTCGTGCTGTCACCCAAAGATGGGGGAGTGCTCCATCGCCCTATTCTAGGCTTTTATGTAACATCCCACTTATATAAGCCTTTGTCTGTTAACAAAATGGGTGGAGTGTGTCTCGTTTAGATTCCTCACCAAAGAAACACTCATTACTGATCTCTTACTCAAGTGCCCATTGCATACTTTAGGAATAATTTACTTAGTTCCTTTCCTGTTGCTAATAATAACACAGCGGTCTGACAACCTGTTAGGGACAAATGACAAAATATGGAGTTCACCACTTAATGAGCTGCACCTTGGAATAAATGAGAAACAGTGATGTTCAGGTAGGTGGGGGAAAACTGAGGTGTACCCCAGAGGTACTTGATGGGAAAATGAGGCATTCCCAAAGGTGGACAATGGAAGAATGAGGAATACCCCAGATGAAGGTGATGGAAAACCAAGGCATACTCCAGATTGTGATGCTGGGTTGTGTCTTGCTTTCTCCTTGCTGCCCTCTGCTACAAGACAGTTTGGGGGTGCTGGTGGAGGAGGAAGGATGGATTGGCCTGCAGGACAAGCCTGGATACCCAGTGTTGGTAGGACAACCCTTATCATCAGGGTTCCACCCAGCATCGTTTCCCAGCTGGAGAGAAAGGGGAGGGGGGCAGCAGCACTGAGCAACCTACAGCCAGTGTCCCCATCCCAAAGCTGCTTTGAACCCCAGCGAGGTCCCACTGGTCTCTGTGGTTCACTAAATGCCTTTCCAGTTCTGGGCTTCAGTTCTCCAGCAGGAAAAGGTAGATTGTGTCCTGCTGTGTGGGAATGGCAAGGCATTAAAAGCTCTTATTTGCCCAGACCCTGCTGCAGAGAGGACCATGTAAACTGTTTTCGGATGGACTTGTTGAGCTCACTCAAACCTGGCATCCACATTACTGCAGGGCTTTAAATAGAAACACAGTGTGTGTCTCAGCTTAACACCATAAGGAGATGGTTTGCACTCTCTCCTTCCTCCAGATCCTGTGCTTCATGTACCAACGTGCTTGGCATTCCTTTAAATTTTGTGAATCGCTGCAGAAAAAATCCTCCTTTTCATTTTATTTTATTTCCCCTCTTTTATTTATTTTTTCCCCCTTAAAGCCTTGGCTTTTCCTGCAGCCCTGTCCCTGTCCCTCCACCGCTGCACGGGGCAGCTGCCACACGGTGGCATCCAGGTACCTGCAGAATGATGCACCAGTGAGGAAAAGGGTGGGAGAGCTTGGATCTGGGCATTTCCTGCCCAAAACCAAGTTTGTGATACAAGAAGTACTGTATTATTTTAGCTCTGAGGCCCATTTCTGTCCCCTGAGGCTCTGAAGGGGTGACACAGATGGGAGAGGCACTGCTGCAGGGAAAATCAAGCTAGAAGTGGTATCTCATGTATTATTCCACACACATTATCTTTATTTCTTTTTTAGCTTTTCATTTACCAATTTCATCCACGCCCCCTCGAGAGAAGGAAAAAAACCCCAAGTAAACCCAAACAGCAAGAGCTTTGTTTTTGTTTCCATGGGAATTCTGAGAGAGGGGAAGGGTGTGAGAGAAAACTGAAATATTCTGGCCAAATCTGATAAGACGTGGATCCTGAGAAGCCCTTGGGGTTGTCTTGTAGCAACTAAAGTCTGGGGGTCCCACTTGTCCCTCAGCTGTCCAAGTGGGGGATTGCTGCTGTGTCATGGGGGTCATTATGGTGCTGTGGAATTGTACCAGAAAAAGTAATTTGGGTGGGAAAAGATCTGAGTACAAGTCCCAGAAGGCCCCATGGGCAGGTCAGGCATCATGTTGAGGTGCTTTTCCTCAAAACATCCTCCTCTGCCTCTTCCTTCAAAGTTAGGAGGACAATTGCGGGAGGAATAAAAAGAGGTACTTGGTAATAATTTCTGCAAACAATCCTCCCCCGCCCTCTGCTTTTCCATTTGGAATGCAGGTCTCATGGGACAAAACAATAAAAATCACTTTTGTTTTGGTCCATGCATGTGGGTTAATGCCAGCTGGCCCATGTTAGGTCATCTCTGGGCTGCTGCACCCTTGGCAGTGTCACCAGCGGCGGCCCCAGCACGGACCCTGCAGGGTTTTCCTGGGATGTCTGGTGTACAAATCCACATGGTTCCATCGCCTGCTGGGGGTGTTGTGGTGGCACTGGCAGTCAGAGCTGAGCACTGTTCTGCCCCGTCCCTTGTGCCCCTCGTGGGAGCACGTCCAGGTCCTTTCTCCTGGCACTGCTCTGAAATGGCTATGGCAAAGCACAGCTCCAGCCCCTAGCGAGGTATCAGTGGTGTAAGGGGTATAACAGCCCTGTTGTCCCAAACACTGGCAGAGTTACTGTGCTGTGGGGCAGGACACCCTTTGCTCTGCAGTCAGAGTGGCTTCAGCAGAGAACTGAGGGCATGGTGCAGGGGGCACAGTGGTGTCCCATGTTGGAGCCTGGTTGTACACAGAGCCAAAGCCAGTCCTCATCTCACCGTGGGTGATAAAGCTGCTTCCTCCTCTGGGGCTCTGCAGACCCCTCCCCAAATGGGACTCAACTGAGGGAAGAACTCCTCCCCAAATGGGACCCAACTGAGGGAAGAACTCCCCAGTTTTTTCCTTAGTTGCCCTCTAGACCCCGTGGCTTTGCAGAGGCACCAGCATGACCCACGCTTGGATCCACCATCTCTGTGGCTAAAGGCGAAACACAAGGAGTAAAAGTGGTCCTTTCATTGTCTGCAGACAGATGGAAGTCAGGCAGAAAAGTGCCCCACTCAAGCATTTGGTAGTTGTTTTTATGGTTTTGCCATCTTTGGTGTTTCACCTAACCAGGGATGTGTCAGCTGCTGTGAGCGGTGTCACTCAGCACTGGGCTGGGGAAGAGCCTGTTATTTGTGACAGTGTGAATAACACCGGGCTGGGGTTTGTACTGGTGGAGCTGACTTCATTCAACAAAGGAAATGCAAACTGGGGAGAAAAACCTCTATAGGTACCCCCTGTATTTCAATGTCACCTGTGCTCACCATGTAAGCCCTGCTGTGACTCTGCCGAGGGCCCTCCTGTGCTCCAGCTCTTGGGCACAGGGGAAGGGGAGAATGCTTTTCTGGGTGTGAGAAAATGTTTCGAGAGGCTTGGAGAATGTGATGGCTTCTTTGTGCTCTCACAAGCCCTCTCCTTCCTGCTGAGGCCTTACTTTGGCAATTCTCTAGTGTCCAGTCGCTGCTGTCCCTCTGCTTCCCCACTTTCTCCCCACTTGTGATGCCAAGTGGTGACCAAAATTGAGAACAATGTCCTCATTTAATTAATTAATTCCATTTTTCTTTTCCTGTATTATCTTTCAGAGGGCAGATTGGGTCTGTGTGCAGCAGTATAGGCTTTTAGTCCTCCAAAAGCCCTTCTATATTTGCCTACTATATCCCCATTTTTGGCCACCTCTTTGGACATGGAAATGAAAACCTTTAAAGAGAAGAAAAAATACGAATGAAGCACAACTAAATAGTAATTAAAAAAAAGATTCCTAATATTAACCCCTTCGTTTTACAGACTGCATCGACCTTGATCCCTGTGTGACTGTCACTCAGCGCACTCTTTGCACCAGCGTCTCACATTAAATAAGAAAACTTCATACCCTCTGTGACACCACTGAGTGTCCCTCTGGGGAAGGCACGGAAGTTCCTGAGGATTGAAAAGCAGGTGGGAACAGAGAACCAAAGGAAATCTCTGAGGGACAATTCTCTGCTTCTTCAGAGCACAAGATACTTTTGAAGGTACGTGCCAAGTGTCCACTTTGGGAATTGGCTCTGGGACAGGGAACGTTAATGGAAGTGTAGAAAACCTCTAATGGACACAGTGGTGTTTCTGCTGGAAGAGATGATAATTGTGGGGGGAGAACCTGCTCTGCTGTAGTGCTGGAGAGAGGGGGGATTGTGCTAGGTAGAGGCCAAAATGCTCATCAGCAGTGTCTGCTCTCTTCTGCTAATGGTCTAGCCCTGCTCACAGTGGCTGCCAACACAGACTTAGCAGCAGAGATATTAAATATGCATAAGGTGAGCTAAGGTTTAGGGATTTGGAAAGATTTGCCAGACATCAGCCAGTCATGTAGGTGATGAGCATTGAAATGAGCTTTAGGGGAGGGGCAGGGGTTGTCTGCAGAGTTGCTTTTCCCTGTCTGAGATGTCCCTGCTGTGCATCAACACATGTAGAGAAGTGTTCAGAGATGGAAGATGGCCCTCTGGCTTCCTGCCCGAGGAGGCTGTGGGGTGAGCAGAGGTGTGTCTGGAGAGGGTGGCGGAGGTGGGGCACCCTGGGCAGGTGGGTGCCCTGAAGGATGCTCCTCCTGCCATCTCTCCACTGATTTCTGTTCCATATGTTTAGCACGAAACCTTTGTGGTGTGGGATAACACGCCCCTCCTGAGCACAGATCTGCCACTCTTCAGCATGGAAATGACAGTGATATAGGGTGACGTTCTGTAGTTCCTATCACCCCTATTCTTTGCTGCAGAGTTCCACCCCGGTTTTCCCTGTTGCTTTGCTCTCTCGTGACACTGAGTGTTACAAGTGTTTGTGCTGTGTTTTTTTTCTTGCTCAATGCAGCTGACACTGCTGAGCCACCTTGACTCACAGCTCTCTGTAAATGCTGAGTGTGACAGTGCTCGAGCCCAACACTGGGAGCTGAAGGAAGCTGTGTTGCAATGCTGGTGGTTTCCAAGTTTGATTTTAAATGTGAGGCACATCGCTGACATTGGTTTTATGAAGTTGTTGGTAAGCCAGGTCATAGTAAACCCAGTGTATACAAGCTGAGTGTTACGTGCTACAGGTGTGCCCATAAACAAGACGGGTACTGTTCTGGTGGAGATGCTTCAATATTGCACTGCCAGAGCAGGGGTTAGAAGCTGCCTCTGCATCAGCAGCCAGCAAAGCTGTGCTATTTATCTTATGTAAATTCGAAGGCTGTGGTTCAATTCCTCATGATTTAAAGAAGGGGGAAAAAATCCTTTAAGGAAATAAAATATCCTACCAATCATATTGAGGTCTTGCTGTAGAGATAGAAGTGGGAACACTGAGTTTCTTGCCTGGATAAAACCCCCGAGATGCCCCTGTAGAGCAGTGGGAGAAGCAGTGCTGCAGGCAGGTGTTGGGTGTTTCACCAGCACACATGGCTGGGTTATTGTAGCTGCAACACACATGCGGCTTTGCTTCTCCGCTCGTCAGCTCAACGCTTCTGTAAGCACAGAAGCTGAAAAAAACGCTTCTTTGCATGGAAAACGCTGCCTGTCCAGAGGAGGACGGCCCGGACAAAAACAACACAAGACTGTAATTACCGGGCTGTCTTATACCAAAAACACCACTGAAAACTGTTAATTCTCACAGACTACTCCTAACCCCGTGGTTCCTGGTTTGTTTGCGCCGCGGGCACAACCGGAGCGCCCCGGAGGGACCGCCCTGCCGGGACGGACCATCCTCCCTCCTCCCCTCCGCATCGCTGCGATGTTCCCGGTCGGGGCACGCCCATCCTGAAGGGGCCGGACACCCTTCCCGTCCCCTCCCGTGTCCCATAGGCTGGGGCTGGGCGGCGGGGCGGGCTGCTCTGCGCTGCTCCTGCTGCTTCTGCTGCTACTGCTGGTGTTCCTGCTGCTGCTCCTGGTGTTCCTGCTGCTCCTGCTGCCCCCGGGGGAAGGACAGCACGGCACGGCTCGGTTCTGACGGCACCATGGGGCACCCGCGGGGGCCGGAGGTGGGTGCGGTGCGGGGAGTGCGGGAGGCGCGCCGGGGACGCGGGGACTTGAGCGCGGAGCGCTTGTTTGTCGAGTTAATTCACTTCCCTGCGCTCGGGGTGGTTTGTTCGCAATGTGAGCCCTGCCCCGGGCTCAGAGTGAGGGTCCGGGGTGGGCAGCTCGGACAGGGCAGCGTTTGGGGTGGGCGCCAGGGAGGCTGGTGTGTCCTCGGTGTTCCTGGAGTCGTGTCCCTGCCACGTCCCCTCTGCACACGCCGGGTTTGGATTCGGGAAAACCTCGAGAGTTTCGCGAGACGCTGACACGAGCCGTCCTGGCCAGCTGCCCGCTGCGTTTCGTGCAGCGAAAGCCTCCGCTGCCTGTTGATGTTCTTTATTTGGCGTGATGCTCTTGGAAATCCTCAGCCCCGAAGTGGCTCCAGGCTGACCTGGAGTGTGGTCCAGGCTGGTGCATCTCCCGCGGCTGTGGAAGGTGTTTCTCCAGGCTGACCTGGAGTGTGGTCCAGGCTGGTGCATCTCCCGTGGCTGTGGAAGGTGTTTCTCCAGGCTGACCTGGAGTGTGGTCCAGGCTGGTGCATCTCCCGTGGCTGTGGAAGGTGTTTCTCCAGGCTGACCACGCTGTCCGCACACAGCAGGACAATGTGCATTGTGTGCCCAGGTCTGAGTGACCCCCACATCTCTCAGTAAATCTCCCCGGTGTCTCTCCAGGCTGCAGCGTTACGTGGCTGTCCGGGGGCAGGCATTGCTGAACTGGGTGGGTGAAGCTCTGCTGGGATGACACTGGTTGGAGGTGGTCAGTGATAGATGTCACCCCAAGGCTGGTGTGTGTGTGGCTGCCGGGACAAAAGCGCTGTGTTTTGGTACGGCGTTGTGTTTCGAGCTGCCCGTGTTTGCAGCTCGAAGGGTGGGAACTCCTGAGTGCCTTTAAAATTACTCAAGAATTTGTGTTCTCTCTCCATTCCAGCTCTGGCATTTGATGGTGTGAGCTCATGCCAGACAGAGGCTTGCAGGTAACCAGGGAGCTGAATTTGCAACCACCTCTCCTCGTGGTGCTCACAGGAGTGTCGGCTCTGTGGCTTGGGTCTCGTGGGCAAATTCTGCCCAGCTTTGCTTGAAGTTGGAAAGTTCCAAGTTTAGTGCTGTGGGCCCTGGGCTGCCCTTCCTTTGCAACTTGTCCTCAGCCTGCACTGTATTTACTGTGAATATGGAGAAAGCCGCTTCCCTCAGGGTCACTGTGTGATGCTGAGCACTCCCCAGGGATGCTGAGATCCCCAATCCCTGCTCAGGGGTGGGCACAGGGCACTGGGGTGGGATGGTAGCCACCAGCTGCTCTTGGGCAACTGCTCTGCACTTGCCTGTGGCTGAAAGGGGCTTTTCCTTCCATCCTGCTGCTGTGAGGTACCACCAAACCTGTGAAATCAGACCTCTCATGGTGTCCCCATCACCCTTTTTGGGGTGGAGTTTAGCTGGCTGGGAAGGGGCTGAGCCCATGGAACTGTTCTCCTCTCTGGAGAAGGGGCCAGTCCCAGGCTTGGTCAGAGCTCCCTGGGGAAGAGAGTCGAGATGTGAGGGAAAAACCCAGATCCCCCTGAAAAGAGCTGTTAAAATTTGCAGAGTGGTGTAGGCTGTGCTTCAGATGATTAAAGGAAAGTTTATTGAGAGATACATCTAATCAATTTGGTTTTGCCAAGATTCAACTTTCCTAAGTGGAGAAGACTGAAGGTTCTCACTGAAATACTCATTTGCACATTTAGTTTTGTCCCAATATATAACATCATCCTTTTCAGAATTACTGAAAATTAGTCTTGAGGCTCTGTCTTACTGGAAAAGAATAACGTGATTTCTCCCGGAGGTCATGGAGTTCTTTTTATTTTGAGAGGCTTGAGCTCCTGCCACAAAAAATGCTGTTGCTGGAAGGTGTCTCCTGAGCTCTCATAGTTCAGGAAGTTTGCCGGTATCAGAATTGCTGCTGCTTTAAGCTGCTGAAGGTGCCTTTTTACATGTGTATAAATGACATGATAAGAGGTGATTTTTGCTGCTGAGATCATTCTTTCATAAAGCAGGCTGAAATCTTGTGCCTTACCTAGATATTTTTATTAGTCTTACTAGTGACAAAGTGTAAAGGCTCGTGTTGACATGGCACTGTTACTCCTGTAAATTATGCAGTGCTCTTTAGACTGCAGGTGTGTCTGCAGTGAAGGAAAGATCCCATGTTTTATGGGAGTCGGTCTGATCTCCAGCAGTGATTTGAGAAATCTCTTCCATGATAAACCGTGCCATGGAGTGCAAGTTCAACCAGTTGAACTTGGGATTTTGGAGTTATTCCTTCTCTGGAAATTGATTTAAAGCAAGTTGTCAAACCTTCAGGAAAAGAAACATGAGGGAGTGCACCTTGACTGCTGGTGTTTCCACAAGTGTTATTCCCTTGAAATTATATAATAAGGAAGATGTCAGTTATAAAAATTCATATAGGCTTCTGGTTTAACCTTCTGTCTCTGCTCAGTGAACACACCGAAGGAGAAACTCAGTCTCTGGAATCACTGGAGTACTGCAGGCAGCCACCCCTCCGTGAGGAGCAGCTCCTTTCTGATGCCTTGGCTGCAAACAGGTGGTTCCTTAATTTCACGTTGGAACAGCTGTTTTGCAGCAACTCTTTAAAAAGTAATAATAATAAAGCTTTAGTGAGAATGAGCATTGTCCAGAGGCCCTGAATTGGTGTATAACAGAGCTGAGGAAGAACTCAGATTTTCTTCTTGGTGTTGAGTTGCTGGAGTGTCTGATATAAGTAAGGCCTTGGCTGAGGGTGAGGAAGGAGCAGGGCGAGAGCGAACCTTTCATGCCTTTTCCTCCCATTGTCTGGCTGACAATTAATTGATGATGTGTTTTTAACTTGCTCTCACATGCCTTTTGCCCTGGAAACTCTCCTGCAGGGTTGGGGATTTGGTCATGACCATGTATCTGAGTGAAGTTACAACTGTATTCGTTTCTCTTTCCTTTCATAAAACCTTGGGCAACCTTCNTTTTTTTTTTTTCCCCTTGCCAAAATAAGTTTCTTTTTTCAGGTATTGCTTGCCATGCTTTTTCTGCATGCTGGGAGGTGGGATGTGTGAGTAGCTGGTATGCAGCCTGGCTTCTTTGCACCCACCTATGCAGGACCAAACCTCAGCACTGCTGAAAATAGAGTTACATGTGTATTAGCAATTTAATTTTTTTGCTTATTTGTTTGAATATATATATATATAGTTAAGCTTTTAAAAGTTATTTAACCAGGTGTCCCTCCTGTGCCGCTCAGTTTTATGGACTCGCAATGACCTGCTGGATGTACATACCAGCTCAGCACATGCAGACACCCTGGAAAGTAGTGGGTGGTAAAGGAACTGGTGGAAAAAGAGCTTTGCTTCCCAGGTTTTATATTTGCCATGTTACTCCTCACCTGCTTGGCTTGGGGGGTTCAGGGTGGCACGAGGCTCTCCTGGTCCTTGTGCCAGCGGAGACGCACTAAGGCACGCAACTATGCCATGGTTGGAACAAGTAGGAATAAAAGGCAGATTTGCAGGTCAGGAAATTTCTATTACGTAGATTTTTGCCTTTATAGCTGCGAGTTTTCTCTGTTTCCATGCAGCAGGGGTGGGAGCTGTGGCCGGGGTCAGCATCGCCGCTGCCTCACACGCGTGGCACATCCCTCGCGCCCACGCGTTGCCGGGGCATTTGGTGCTTCCTGCATCCTTGAAGCAGATAAACACCAAACCCTGGGGGTTTATGTAACACAGTGGGAGCAGGACTCGTGTCTGTCAGACAGCACCCGGCCCCCCACACCCATCTGCTGGCGTGGGGAGAGGGGGAGAAGCCGTCTGGTGGCTGCTGCTCCCACGCTGCAGAGCTGCGGCCCCAAAAGGAGCTGGGATGGTGCCAGGCATCCCTCTGGCAGAGGGGGAGCCACTCACCCCAGTGGGGGTGTGAGTTTTGCCTCAGAGAATAAAAACTTGTAATTTAGGCATGAGCCTAAATAGGCACAGTTGGGGAGATCTTGCTGCAAAGGGGTCAGGGCAGGGGATGGAGCAACTGCAGGAGGACCTGCCAGGGCTCTGGCAGTGGATGTGGTGGGGTGACAGCACAGCATGTGCTCAGGGTTCTTTGCCAAAATGGGATGCAGGTTTCTAATGTCAAGGTAATCACTTTGAGATAGTCCTACCGGGCTGCTGTGGTTGCGTGGATGCCCTGAAAATGCATCTGAGAGTGGGGCTGGGTGGGGATGAAACCTGCAGTTTTCCCTTGGCAGGGGTCTGCCCATCTCTGCCAAGCCCACACCGAAGCCAGTGCTGGCCACGTGTGCTGTTCCTACCTTCGTGCTCTTTGGTTTGTTGTGTTTCTGCAATCATTTCCCCTTAAACCTTTCCCTTTGCCCCCTGGAGATGCAGTGCAGACTGTGTGGAGCTCATATAAATGAAATGGTAAAACACCTCCAGTAGGATTTGACAGCAAAGTAGCCTGTTATCATTAGTTCCCTTAATGTAAGGACATTGCCCCTTCCTCCTCTGTGCCCCTTTTTCTGGCAGAGAAGGCATAGGTAAAAGAAGAAACGATCCTCTGCCTTAAGGAGGAAAAGCTGTAATAAAAAGGCAGTCTGAATAGTGATGGGTGGATATTTTGCAGAAGAGAAGGAGTATCCCTCCATTGCCTACCCATGGGAAACCTCTGAGAGAGGATTGCAGGGCTGAGCATGAAAAACCTCACTGCTATTGCAGATTTACTGTAAAGAAGGAGACTTTCACTCTGGGTTTAGAGTCCTGTGCGTGCTATACTGACAGCAGCACATATTCAAAATAGTCACAGCGTTGAGATTTATTTTCCTGGTATACGTCTCTGTTGGTGAAAGAAGAATTAAATTGCATTTTCCAGATTACATTTTTCAGGTCAAACAGCAAATCATCACGTGTGCAAGGCTCTTTCTTCGGGTGGAATAAAATAAACCTGCTGATAAACACCCGATGCTTCCCTGGGGTCTCCCAGAGCCAGTGGCAGGATCCCAGCATCTCTGGGGGCTGTTTACAGCTCCCTCCTCGGGGCCAGAGAAGGTGGCACAGAGGGACCGCTCTTCTTGGGGACGAGCGTTCCAGTGTGCAGAGACAAAGGCAGTGCCAGGCAGACAATGTCCCTCAGAGCAGTGCTCTGACAGCCTCTGTCCCAGCCCGTGCAAGTGGCTGATTCACAGCCAGTTGCAGTTTCTGGTTGTCTTGCCATGGAAGATGTTGCTCCTCAGCTCCTCTCCCATCAGGGTCCTGCCGATGGTGTGTCCCGGGGCTCTCTGGTGCCACCAGCTCTGACTCATCACTGAGCCACTTCCTAGAAACTTCTCCCAGTTTGCCAACTGGGTTTCTGGTGGGAGTTTTTTAGTCTGAAATAGTAATTTCGTGTTCTTCCTCCCCTGTCTGTGTTTGCCCCACCCAGAACATGCACTGGTGACTGCATTGCTCTCGGGTGAGAGGCACTTCACAGCAGAGGATTCTCTCACTGTCAGCTGGGCTTGAGTCCTGCTTGCAGCCTTCAGGAATCCCCAGGGGAAAAAACAAACCAGCATGAGTAAATAATTGCATATTTCCAACATTTTCAGTAACCTGGGGTGTTGTGGCCATGGCAGGACCTCATAACCCACTGCCTGACTAAAGGCAACCTCACTGCTGGCATTTGTTTTTTTATTAAAAAAATTAAAGTGTTCTCATTCCCAACCAGCTTTGAGTGTGGCACACAAGAGGTGAAGTAGTTGGGGGTTTTGTGCTTGTATTTTCTCTTTCATTTCAAGTAAGATGCCAGCACGTGATGCGGTTGACTTCACATGAAGAACACAGATCTGCCTTGCCTGGGGTTCTCTTGGGTGCACTGGGAAGCACCCGTGGGTGCTGAGCTCTCTCAGGAAGCTCAGCTGCCCTCTCTGTCACAGCCCAAGGGCTGCTGAAACAATTTGGGGAGCAGGCAGCGCATCACAGTCTCTTCAGAAAGAACTGCTTCAGCTTCTCCTTCCTCCTTTGCTATTGATGCAGTCCCCATGAGATGTTCTGAAGTGTGTTTTTCCATGAGTGAGTTTTCCTGCACATCGATTTTTTTTCTCTGACTGTCCCACCCAGCGTTGAGTCTTACCAAGGAAGATGACTCACGGTGGCTTTGAAATCTCTGGCTAGACCTGATCCTGCTGAGTTTTGGCAGCAGTTACGGCCACTGAGCCATTTTGTTCACCAGGAGGAAGAACTGGCTAGGTGGAAACTGCTGTCTGAGCCTGTTTGGCTTTTTTTTTTTTTTGCTCTGCCAAAACTATTACCTTTCTTTCTGCAAAATAGCTTTTTTTTTTTTCCTACAGTGAAAATCTCTGTGCAGACACCTTTCTGAACATTTCTGCCTTGTCCAGGCACCCGCGTTGTGTGCCAGGGGCTGGAGCTCTGGGTGTGTGGGTAAGGGAGAGGCAGGAGGAGGAACCTCACAGAGCATCATCTTTCCCTGCCTGCCCTCAGTGCCAGCTCCATTGAGGCATTGCTTTTCCCCTCTGGGAAAGGGGTTAAAATGATTTTTCCAAGGCATCTGTTTTGTACTAAACAAGCTGTCAGTATTGTCAATGTGTGCAAATGAGCTATTATGCATAAATTTGCAGGTATTTAGTTGTATTTAAGAAAGACACAGAAGGAAGCAGTTCTGTTTCTGCAAGTTGCTTCTTCATAATGAGCAGTGTTTTATTGAATTTCCCTGGATGTGATCTCAGTTCAGCAGGTGCTGGTCTGAAACCTCAGCCATCATTCCAGAGTTCTTTGAGAAATCAGAACTCAACTTCTGTAATTATTTGCTCATCCTTAATTTGGATAATTGGGTCAAACACTTCAAGGTGTAGAAAAGTCAACTTTTCAGTAACTCCAGTGCCCTGTGGCCTGGGTTCTGGTATGATTCTGTGAAGAGTCATATGGGGATCCCTGAGAGAGGCTGATTTGCCCTCTGAAGTCTCAGGGACAGCACTGCCTTTGCCCTCTAAGCTCAGCTCACAGCTTCTCTTACAATTACCTCTGGGATTTCCCCAAGCCAGCTGTTTTCTTCTTGTAAACTAGAAGTTCTCAAATATTTGTTTTAGCAGGCCAGGGAGAAGAAAAATGCAATTCTTGGGAGGCCTTAATGTTATCCCAGATGCACAGATGAAGCTGTTCATGAGCTGCTCGGATATTTCTGGGTGCGAAAGGGAGACCAAGGGCTGATGTTTTGCCCACGGTGGTGCTGGATGTGGCTGAGGAAAAGCAGCTGCTGTTGGAAATGTGGTCCAGGAGCAGGCATGCAGCCTCCTCTCACCCCTGGCACGTGTTATTGTGGCTCTTAGGGCACCATGCCTAATGGCACAGCAGGCTTGTGGTGCTGGGTGTCCCAGCTCGATGGTGGATGCTGCAGCTTTAGGGGTAGGCTGGAGAATGAAGGTGGGGGGCATCAAAGTGTTGTGGAATTTATTAGCCAGAATCTCTCAGATGCCTCTAAAAGCATGGCTGAAAGAAAAATAAATCCACAGGGAGCTTCAGTTTGGAGAGGTGCTGACTGGAGGTGTGCAGGGAGGAGTGCTGAGGGCGTGTTGGGGTGATGGGAGGGACTGTATCATATTGTGGTGGGGCTTGGCAGCAGTGGCTCCAGCCTGACCCTGCCCTGGGTAGGGACAGGGGGTGACAGTGCTCTCAGCGTGGTGCAGGACCCTGTTTGGGGTGGGGAGGCAGCAGGGTGCTGTCTGAGGAGCCCAGAGGAGCTGGGACGGAGCCCTGCTGGGGCAGCCAGAGGAACGTGGTGTGCCCGGAGTGCTGCAGCTCCTCTCACGTGCCTGAACCCGGGTTCATCGTGTGCTTTGGGTTCACCCAAGTACAGCCCTGGCATGCTGTGTGCACAGAGAGCTTGGCAGAGGTTAATGTTCAGTGTGAGCAGTCACAGAGCCGATTCACCCTGCTGGGAAGGATCAGAGTGGGATGGCACCACACAAACACCCGCGTGGACCCGGCACTGTGATGTTCAGCAGCCACTGGCGTTGCGTGTGGGTCCCCAGCCCTGCTCCCTGTGCCTTTGGGAGGGATAAAAGCATCAGTAAAACCGTGGTAGGTCCTTGAAGCTGATGGTGCCCTGGCTGATGAGCCTGTGCCTTGGACCCCCTTGGCAGGAGAAGGGGTTGCACTTGGCTGCTGCTGCCACAGGGACACTTGAGTTCTGCACTGTGGTGGGGACTACAGTAGTGGTAGTGCTGCTTAGTAGTACTGAGTAGAAGGGTTGCCTTCCTGCTCCATCATGGCCTTGTGCTCATGCCAACATTTTTTTTCCCTCCAATGAAAATTATTTGGAGAGTTCCATTAAGATGAACAAATCCCAACTAAGTCAACGGAAGTGGAATTTTATTGAAGCAATAAGCTATTAGTAAAAGTCCATGTTCTCAATCTGCTGCTCCTTGTTGCTGTGATACCCACAGAAATTTCTTACTTCTTTGAGCAAGTGACATAAAAGGTCAGCAAAAAGCACCTCCATGTGCTTTCGCGTGGAAAAAGCAGGGGGAGAAAGAAAAGTCATGTTCCCACTTAATGGGGGCTGTTCAGTGAGCAGCAGGGGCGGGGATGGTGCCATCCTGACACACACCTGCACCCTGCCACGATCCAGAGCTGCTGCCAGGAGCGAGTGCAGGGCTGGGAGGCGATGGCCGAGATCCCACTGTGATCATCGAATCCATCCCGAGCGCAGGCTGGAATGCTTTCCCTGGGATTAACTTGGATAGCAGGAGTTGTGTGAGGGTCTGTGTTTGCATTTATCAGCTGCCACTGAGCCCTGCAGAGGGCTGGAAGTGTCGGGCTGCCTTCCAGCGCCACTGGAATTCCTGGCGGACACGTGGCTTGGCAGGTGCCTCCTGCTGGAGCAGAAGTGGCACTGGGAGAAACCCAGGGACTTGGGCATTGTGTTTGGATCATACTTCACTCTCCAGTTCATCCCTGCTGGATGGGACCTGCATGAGCTGGGCCTTGTCAGAACAGAGATATCCAGTGTGCCTTACAGGAACGGGATAAACCTTGTTTTTTCCAGCCAGGGGTTTTAGACAGTGTGTTTTGAAACATGAGACTCTACCTTAACTTATCCCTCATTCCACCCCCAGTAAGGAAAGGGGGAAATAGGTAAAGTGTCTGGTGAAATTTTATCTTATTATTATTCTGTGCACAGAAAATTGCTGATACCTGTTTGATTTATTTTGTGCCAGAGAGCTTATTTATCCCAGGCTGTGCCACTGAAGCACACAAAAACAAAGAGTGCAAAGTCACAGTGTCATGATACAATTAAGTAGGAAAAAGTAACTGAAAAAGTCCAAGAAGTTAAAAACAAAGCTGAAGGATTCAGCACAGTTTCCTGAAGCCAAACATTCCCTTTCTGGCACGTTTCTCAGCTGTGTTTTGTGTCACCTTTAGCTTTTATAACACATTTTGGTAATAAAGCAACTGCTGTAATGCTTTGTGATAGTTATTTGCACTATTTGTCTAACATCAGCCCTGTTAGACATCTGTGTGTTTAGGTCACAAAAATATGTCCTGTGTTTATGTGGCATGTTAACTTTGTGTAAGAGCTCCTTGGCATCCCTGGCCTTGGAGTAAGAACTTATCTATAAGAAGAACATCTGTTGATACTCCCTGAATTCCTCTGGGTGAGATCAAGGAGGTGGACCTCAGGAGGACTAATTAACATTAAGACCAATGGTCGACAAAATCTAGGTGGCCTGAGAATAGACAGTTCTAAGCTGTCCAATCATTTGATATAATGATGTAACTGAAAAGCACAGATAATAAATACAAGGTGTGATATGTTAATAAAGTTCCTTTTGTGGCAGAGATCCTTTTGTGGAAAAGATTCTTTTTGGCTATTGATTCACTGCATGAAGTGTGTGTGAGAGTTTGTGAGCCTTAAGGGGCCCGTGCTGCCCTGAAGTGGCTCTGGGATGAGCTCTCATGTGAGCTTTTATATTTATATTTATATTTATATTTTTATTTTTATTTTTATTTTTATTTTACCTAATGATCAGTTTCCTAGGAAGGGTGCACTTCCCATGGCACCCAGGGAGTGGGACCTGTGTTCGTGGGCAGGGGGAGCAGGAGCCAGAGCAGCCTCAGCATGAGCTCAGCAGCCGCTGCCCATCCAAGGATGCTCGTGTTTTCACTTTACCACACTGTAAAGCAAATAAAATGAGTCCTTGGGAGGTGCCTGATGCTGATGCTGGGCCTGGGTGTGGGGAAAAACACAGCACAGGGGTGGGTTTCTGGCTTAGTCACTGTGCAGTGACAGCACTGACCAGTGCCTTTCCTCAGAGCTGCCCTTGCCCTGCCAGGTTTTCCTGGTCCCTCTTCTCCAGCAGAAGCACCGTGGGGTGGATGCTGCAGAGCCCTGCTCAGGATGGGTAGTGCTGCAGGGACTTCCAGAGTTGCTTCCAGGAAATCCCAGTGTTGAAACATCTCATCCCCCTGTTGCAAAGAGGCCATGCGGGTTCCCATGACTCTGATTTTCCTCTGGGCAGGCTGGTGGCTTGGCAGTGAGCCTCACGTGGCAAGGATTGTGGAAATCAGGAATGCAGAACCGGGGAACTGTGCTGCAGGAAGCACTAATTGGTTTCTGCCTTTGCAGGTATTAGTATTAAATGTAGGCACTTTGTGGGAATAATTGTTTTGGAAACAGTGTTTTGAAGTGTTTTGGTTTTATCAGAGCTGAGCTAAAGATAAGAAAATTAGGTCAGAATGATGTTTGAACATAGTGTTTATTGTTGATTTGGAGTTGCATTTCAGTTCTCCAGCGCAGGAGCAATTCAAGGGTTATTTTGTGTGTTTTAAAAAACAAGCCCTAGTTCTCTTGCTCTGTCCCTGCAGTATGAGCATCCAGAAGGGCATATTTTCAGGAGGCATCTGTGTGTGCCATGCTGGCTGGCTGCCCCTCTGGCTGAAGGGTTTCCATGGGCCGAACTGGAGAACAGGGTTGAGGCATTGCTGAGCATTTTTCAACCCCTCTGTCTTTAATTTCATACCTGGCAAATGTAACATGTTACCTATAAGAGCTCTGGGATTTTGATTAAGTAGTGGGGGAGAAATAAAATCAGTGCCTGTTTCTCTTGCTTTGTTATGGGCGCAGGGTGTGAAGAAGCAGGACCCCCTTTGCAGGTGCTGCTGGGGCATCACGTGTGGGATGATTTCCTTGTCATCTCATCTGGGCTCTCGGTGCCTGTGTGGCATCCAGGCTCCTGGCAGCAGCAGGAGGAGAGAGAATTCATGGCTCAAAGTCTTTGGGCTTCGTTTTGATTGCTGTTTTTGGTTTTTTTTTTCCTCTTTTTAATAACACCAACTCATAGCCCTGTTTCAGCCTGAGCCTGTCTGGGAGGTTTGAGTGTGTCCCACCTCTGCCTGCAGGACAAAACCAAGTATGGGAACAGAGGTCACTTGTCACAGCCCTTGCCAAAAGGTCACTGTACTGAGAGAGAGAGGTCATGAGAACTGGAATGAGGGTAATTTTCAGGAATTACAGTGTTTCTCTCCATAGCAATGGGAGTTGATGTGGAGCATCAAACCCTGTGAGGCATTAGCAGGAAATGTCTGTTTTTCCTGGATGTGCTTTCTCTTCCCTCCTCCCTTCTTTTTCCAGTGAGGGCTTGCTGGGTTTCATGGTTCTTTGGGCTGTTTGTTAACAGCAGAACCTCATTAAGGGTCAGTGATTATCTGAGCTTGTTGCAGATCTGTCCACGATGCAGAATAAGCTTAGGCTGACCAAGTTTTAGGTGGTCTGTTCTATTACATTTTCACATCAGGATGTGAATGGCTTCAAAACACAGAAGTGTTTATGAATATTTACTAAAATATGTAATTTTTGCCTTCCAGTTTCCATGCCCTTAAAGCTGTGCTTTTGTTGTCCTGTGCAGCAAGTAGAAAACCATTTTCATATGACAAGGCTGAGCTTGTCATATGATCCCCAAAGTAATAACCTAGGGTTAAAGCATAACCAAAATGGCAAATTTCCCAAATAAGGGAAGTAGAAACTGGGCTTGCAAAGTTGCAGGGTTGAGCTATGGATTTGCAGTGTATTCACAAGGGCTCAGGGATTAGTGTAGTTAATTTTGATTTTTATACTCATTGTCCCTGGAGTTGAAATCTTGGCTGATTCTTTGTGCAGTAACTATTTCCAGTGTATATATCTTACTAGTTCAAGTGGTTTGGGGCCCTTGTGCTGTGGGGACAGCCTGGCAACAGGAGACAGCCTAAGTGGTGCTTGAAAGAAGAAATAATTAATCTGAGAACTAGTCTGGACAAAGGCAGTGTCAGCAGTTTTGGTGAGGTTTTTTAGTCTGCTTTTTGCCTCATTCAATTTTTTACCATCTCTCTTCTTAACTTTGTTTGTTCTTTCCAAAGTTTGCCTTTGCTGCTGACTTTATTAATTTGTTTTTCCTTCTTGTTGCTTTTGTCCAGTCGGATTTCAAGCTGGATAAAGCTGGAGCAGCACTTTCCCTCTGTTCAAATGCAGGTTGCTGTGGCAGCTCCTGGCAGCAGGTTTGGATGTGTGGGTTCTGAGGGTCTCAAAACGGAGCCCTTTCTCCCTAGTCTTTGTTTTAAACCAGCAATTAAATTGAGTGTAGATTTAAATTAGATATTAGGAAGACATTCTTCCCTGTGAGGATGATGGGGCCCTGGCACAGGGTGCCCGGAGAAGCTGTGGCTGCCCCATCCCTGGGAGTGTCCCAGGCCAGGTTGGACAGGGCTTGGAGCAACCTGGGCTGGTGGAAGGTGTCCCTGCCCATGGAGCTGGATGGTCTTTAAGGTCCCTTCCAGCCCAAACCCTTCCATGATTCTGTGATTCTGGTGCAGAGCAGTTCTCACTGCACTGTCCACCCTGCTCACAGCAGTCTCCGACAGCCTTGCAGACTGTCACGTTTCTCTTCCTGCTCCCAGCACTGACTCTGTTCTCAGAGGTCAAATGCTTGAGATCTGACTCTTCCTATCTTCTGCACCTTATCTTTCTTTTTGGCTCGCAGGGAGTATCCCTCTTTGTGCATCTTGGCACAGGTTTTGCCTTTGTTTGGATTGTTGCTTGACTCAGCCAAACCCTGGTCTTTCTCTTTGGTTTTGGATGTTTGGGGTTTTTTTTTGCTTTAACAATTCCTGCTTATTTTCTATCCTGGATGGCAACAGTCTGAAATGCAGCACTTGTTTCTCATAAATTCATCCTATTACTTCCACTCTGCTGCTGTTTGAGTTCTCTCTGACCTACATGTAATTGCAGTCTCCAAAGCTGACAATACCAGCAGGTTTATAATTCCACTCTCTGGTCCCTCACTAGTGCAAGCAGTGAGTGGCACTGGATGGGCAGGACCTTCTTGCTGTGTCCTGCCTGTTCTGGGGTTCAATCCTGGTTCAAACCCAGCCTGCTGCAGGTCCAGCTGGGTGCATTCCTCAGCTTGCCCATGGGAATGCAGTGTCTGCATGGAAACTCTGGCCAGGAGATTAAGTAGCTCTTATGGAGCAGAGCTGTGTGAAGCAATTTGAGGAAGCTTTCAGAGGGATGTGTTGTGTGCTGTCTTTGCAGCTGACCCCAGTGCTGTCCTCCCTGCTGGGTTTGCCCTGTGCCCTCTGGTTCTGCAGACTGTGACAGGGAGCTTGGCCACTGACCAGGTTCGTGGGGCTGCTGGACAAGTCACATTTTCCCCCTCAACCCCAAAATCTTGCTCTGATCTCTCTGCTGCAAATCTTGCTGCTGAGACTGACTCAGGTCTGTCTGTCTGAGTTTGGACCCTGCATTATCCCAGGACTTGTGTGTGCCAGCTGTGAAAACAACTTCAGCTCCAAAAAAAAAAAGAAAATAAATCAGAGTTATACAGCCCCATTGTAGTCCCTGGCAAATAATCACTGCATACACTGGTTAATTGTTTATCCATTAACTGACTGCATCAATTAATGTGAGGAGGAGCCCAGCTGTACCTGGCACTGCAGGGAGGGGAAAAGGAGGAGGAGGGAGGATGCACATCCTCTCCCTGTTGGCTCCTCTCCATGTGCTCTTCCTTCAGCCCTCCTGAGGTGTTTGTCTGCTGCTTTCCTTCAAGTGTAATTGCTGGCATGGCCTGTACAGAGTGTGTTTGGGTTTGCCTGTGTTCTCTTTGACTGGGGAAAACTTCTTCTGGAAAGGGCATTAAGTTTCCATGAAGCAAAAGTATCTTCAGACCGAGGAAAAAACAAACTGTGTTTTGTTTCTAAACACGAATACAGACAGAAGAAATGCAAAGCAAGATGATGCTTTATTTCCAGCTAGAAGTGGTCAAAAAGATTCTTTGCCTGCAGTGCTGAGTGGGAAATAGGATTTTGTGTGTGTCAGTGCAGAGTGGGGCTCTGGGCTCCTCTCTGCCACTCCAAGGGTTATTTGGGAAATATGCCCTCCATGGCCTCCCTTGGGAATGATATTTGTGTATGCCTGCTATCCAGGGAGGAAATCAAGCATCCAAAGCCAGTCTGTATCAGGTGGAATGACTTCACAGCTAGAAGAAAATGAAAATGTACCTTATGCTCTCTGAATAATTAATTCCCCTGCAGTGTGGTGTTAGAATACGAAAAGTGTCAAGCTTCTGACAGGGAGACCTGGCTTGCCATGGAGCCATGGAGAGGGAGGTGTGGGGCAATGCTGGTGCCAAATTCCTGCTGTGGGGAGGCTGTGTGGGCTGGATAGGGAAGTGGAGAACATCAGGGGGGTGAGAACAGTTTAATAATTGAAAGAAAATGACATAACAATAGTATTAATAATTGTAATGAAAGGGAGAGGGAGGTGGGGAGGGAGAGGAATAACACCCAAGGGAAACAAGTGATGCACAATCCAAGAATTGCTCCCCCCTCTGCTGACTGCTGCCCAGCCTGTCCCTTAGCAGTGGTCAGCCCCTTCCAGCCAACCCAGTTGATGTACTGGGCATGATGTTCTGTGCAGTGGAATATCCCTTTGGACAGTGAGGGTCAGCTGTCCTGGCCATGCTGACCCCCAGCTTCTTGTGCACCTCCCCACTGGCAGAGCATGGGAGACTGGGAAGTCCTTGGTTTAGGGGAAGGAGAACTCAGCAACAACTAAACCATCAGTGTGTTATCAAACTTCTTCTCATCCTAAATCCAAAACACAGCACTGCACCAGCCAAAACCAGGACATTGTCCCACGGTTCAGTGTCTCGTGGGGGAAGGAGGTACCCAGGAGTGTACCCGTGTGGGTTTATGTTTGAATTGTTCAGGCAGGACTCTTGAAGTGCCCTGGGGGCTGAGTGAGCCCCTGGTCTGGCCCTTTCATGCTGTGGTGGTGTTCCTTGCCACCACTGGAAGGTGACAGAGCCACCAAGGCCCTTGGAGCACTTATTCCCAAGATGAAACTCTTGGTTCTGCATTTACTTTGGTATAAGAGAAGAGATTGACCCAGTTTTTCTTAATTCAAGTCTATATGCACATGGATTTTTTTTCCTGAAGACAGCTGCTTTTAGCATGTTTTTGGGCTTACATGGTGTCAGTCTTATGTAGTAGTAAAATAATGTACTTGTTTCAAGAGGAAACAATAATAAAGAATGTTCTTTCAAAAGCAGCTAAACACATGATTTATTAAAATGTTAAATTATTTCCAAGTTACAGCATACCCAGCTCTTGGTATGGAGCTCAAGAATAATTGCTCAGTGTTCTTTGCAGAATTTGACATCAGAAATGTCACACTTCTTTTAAAAACCATTCTTTAAGACAATGTAAGAGCTTCCATGAGTATAAATGGGCATCCTTGTATTGACTGCTGTAAAATGTTGCCAGTTTGTCCCATCCATATTTTTTCATTATAGCTCTGGAGCTGTGACATTTATTGCAGAGCAGGACAAAGATTGAAGGGACTTATTTATCACAGAGATGCCCAAGAGCTGGAGCTTGGCTGCATGCAGGGACCAGCAGCCAGTTCTGGAAGAGGAGGAGGAGGAAGAGAGTTTGCAAATACTCACAAGCACTGATGGCTTGTGCCAGTCTTAATGGACATGCCTCACCTATCGATTTATCTTTGTTTGCTGATCCTTTTTCCTTCTTCCTTCCGTGTTTTTGTCATGACTCAGGGTCCTGGCAGGGCTGGGTGGGAATAAAGGTGGGAAGTGCTGTAGTGTAAACACCTCCAAGTGCCCCTGCCTGAGTGCCCTGAGCAGGCAGCATCCTTCCCCCTGCCCGTGTCCCCATCACTCAGGGGCCGTGGGATGGTTCCCCCGCAGCCACCTGGGCTGTTGGAGGAGCAGTGAGCACCAGGACGAGCTGCAGTGTCCACCCTGCTGCTCCCAGGATTTCTGTGGGCATGAGGATGGCCCCAACCCTGCTCTTCTGCCTGGAGAGGAACCTTTCCAGCTGTAACTTCTGAGCCTGCTGAGAGGAGGGAGCTGTGGGAGAGCACGAGACATGCAGATACCACTGGCAGTCGTGTAAAGCCCAGAGAAACAGAGGAAATCTTAATAATGGTGGGAGTTTGTATCAGCAGTTCAGTTGAAGGAAGAACACATCACAAAAACGCCTCTTGATTTTCTGAGTGAGCTGTTGCTGCCTGCAGCCTGACCTGAGGAATTCAGTGCCATGTGAATTAAGTCTGGGATTTGGCCAGGAATTAATATGGTTTGTGCTTTTTCTGCTGTGTGGTCATTGTTAACAGAGCTTGTTGAGATGATCAGGTGAGTTGATGCAGAAGCTTCCTTGCTTTCCCTTTGTAATCAATATATGAAAATAACCTTAAGCCACAACCAACCCCCTGCAGGTTTTTTTAGTTGCAAAGTCAAGTATTATTTCTTTTCCTTTAAACAATACAAAGAGAGTGTAGAAGTCCTGTGGTCACTGGCATAGGGGGAACTGTTCTCTTGCAGCCTGAAGCTACCTGTGCTTTCTCACTGCTCTGGTCAGTGCTTTGCTGTAGCTGCAGGGCTGGGTGTTTGGCATTGGGTCTGTAGGATGGGGATAGCTGGGATGAACATGAGTCAGGGGATGGAGGGGTGAAGGAGCCACGTGCTGCCAGTGGTTTCCCTCCCCCCTGCTCTGTGTGGCAGAGAGGGTGATGACAGCCTTGCCCCTCTGTGTCCCCAGCGCCCCGTGGCTCCAGGGCGCAGCCCCCGGACATGTCCCTGAGAGCTGAAAGCCATGCAGCCACATCCACGCTGAAGAAGATCGCTGCAGACATGAACAACCTCATCGAGAGCCTGGACACCAGGGAGCTCCACGTGGAGGGGGAGGAGGTCGACGCCGAGGTGCTAAATGACCCGAAAGGCACCGGTGAGTTGACACCCCCTGTCCTGCCTGGATTTAGTAATCTGGTGACAGAGAGGGTGCAGCCTCAGGGGTCTTTCCAAGCCCAACTGTTGACCCTGGTTTAGAACCAAGAGGCTCTTACAACTTGAGCTTTTCAAGTCAAGTCCCTTCTGTGCAGACTTGTCGAGCTCTCTTAAATAAAACCTGGTATGTTTTAGTGACATTAATGCTGCTCTGTAAATGCTCCCATGCTAAAGCATTGCAGCTGCCTCTGGCTTTCACGCCCTCGTGGATGGTTCCTTTCCAAGGCTGTCGAGCTGACAGTGTTTGTGGTCCTTGCAGGGTGCATTCCCTTCTCTGCCATCTATCACACCCATGGGTTCAAGGAGCCGGGCACGCAGACGTACCTCACGGGATGTCCTGTCCGAGTGCGCGTGTCGGAAGTTGAACGCTTTACTTCCACTAAGAAGGTCAGAACTGCCAGAAATTTTGTTTACCTTCTTTAGAACTGTATTCCAGTGCTGCTCCTGGGTTAATTTTGCACTTGCTTGTTCGTGGGCTGGGGAAACAGGAATGCCTGTGTCTCAGAAAACACTTGAGAGGACCTTACCTGTCTGTATCAAATCTTATAAAGCAGAACAAGAAATCATGAGACAGAATGATCCTTAGGTAAAATTGAATAAAGGCTCTTCAAATGAGTAGGAAGATGACTTATTCCAAAGCTGCATCCCTTGTGGTGATGTCCTCCTGTAGGTACCAAGCCCCAACGTTTACACCATCGAGCTGACCCATGGAGAGTTCACCTGGCAGGTGAAAAGGAAGTTCAAGCACTTCCAGGAGTTTCACAGGGAGCTGCTGAGATACAAAGCCTTTGTGCGCATCCCCATCCCCACCAGGAGGTGAGTGTGCATCCCTGAGGACGCCGTGGGCTCGGGGGGCATGGGGTCTTTTGCTTCCAGTAACCTATCCGTTTGGTTTCACCTGTCCTGTTTACTTTGCTGTAAGGAGGAGAGGGCAGAGGGATTCAGTCTCTATAAATATTTAATAGCTGTAATAACAATATATAATCTGTATGTTTAGTAGCTATAATCTAAGTGGTGTGAACAGCCCCCTGCTGACGCAGAAAATGTTGTCTCCCAGGTGATCAGCTTTTGAGCTGAATTTGCCTTGAACTTGGGGATTGGTTATGCTGATGCTAAAGGAAATTGTTGGTGTGCTGTGGCTTTTTGACAGCATGGGCTGGATGTGGGAGATATGGGGGTCCCTGGCATGGGTGGTCAGCTCTGCCCCGCCTGGCCTTGGTGCTCATGGTGGCTAGAAACATGAAGGGAAAGAGGAGAGAAGTGGGAAGAGTGGTCAGCAAGAGCCTCCCAGTGTGGAGAAATGCTGGGATATGATAGGAAAGGTGAAATTATGAGGAGTTAAGCACTGGAGGAACTTAACACCCTTAAAATTGGATGTAGGCTCCCTTTCCTTACAAGGGCAAAAGGTGGCCCTCAAAAGTCACACTCTGATATTTCTGTGTTGTGTTTTGTGACCCAGTTGGAGCACACTGGTCTCTTCAATTAATCCACACTGCCTTTTGTTTTGTTTTGTGCTATCCTGCCCACGCATCTCAGTTTTCAAGAGCTTGGACAGGAAAAACGGAGGCATTCCAGAAAGGGGGGTTACGTATCGAGGTGCACACACACACTTGCAGCACTGACACTTGACCTTGGGGTTTGTTTTCCCTTCCAGTCACACGGTGAGGAGACAATCCATCAAGAGGGGAGAGCCGCGGCAGATGCCGAGCCTGCCGCACACGGCGGAGAGCACGGTGCGGGAGGAGCACTTCTCCAGCAGGAGGGTGAGTGCCCAGCCCAGCCTGGGGACCACAGGGATGCTCTCGGAGGGCTTCTGAGGTGCAGAGATGCCAGGCAGGTTGTTTGCAAAGCCACACGCTATCAAACCCCTTGTTTGTTACCACTGAGCTGTTTTGTTTGACAAACTTACGCTGTGACAAGCCCAGCTTTAATGCCAAGTTTTCTCCCCTGTGCACTGATGAGGATGCTTCTCTCCAGGTTCATATGGGCAAAGTTTTCCTCTGCAGTTGAGCAAAACCATGATGCTTGGAGTGGTGGTTTCCCTCCTCCCACCTACTCTGATTTAAAGATGGAAGAGGCAGTTCGCAGAGTCGGGTTGCGTGATGGAGGCAGCCCCGAGGCCATCAAAATCTGAGAGATTTCAGTCCTGTGCCCCTCTGAAAGAGGAGCTGGCAGTCAGGCTCTCGATGCTGAAGTGGGTAATTTTAGCCCAGGCACACGTGTTCTGTGTAACTTCATCAGATGTTAACAGATGGGCCCTTCCATGGAGAGGGTGGATGTCTTCCTACCTCTTCATTGCAGCTTTGCTGTTTGCAAGGAAGAAAAAAAAAAAGTCTGTAAAAACCCATGTTTGTTCAGCCTGTGCTTATCATTCTCTTTCTGCTGCTCCCTCCTTCCCTGGGCTTTCTGCCACTGGAGCTGCAAGTCCCCAAAAATGGTGTGTTGTGGCTGTGATAACCTGTGGCCGTGCAGATAACCCTCCCTGCTGTGCGTGGCCTCACCGATGCACGGGGCATTGCAGGAGAGAGATGTTGGTTTTAAAGAGGAAGAACAATGTTTTCTAGATCCTTTTTGCTTGAATCCACACGGTTTCCTTGTGGGAATCCCTCTGCTCTCACCGTGGGGATGTACACCCTCATTGTCCAGCCAGGGAGCTCTGGGATATGGTGTCAGTGCTGTGAAGGATGAAGGTCCTGATGGCATTTGATTTTTTTAGGTTTGGTTTGTGTCCTGTAGGACTCTGCTCAGTTTCCTGTGCTGGGACAGTCTAATTTCTTGTTCACTCATTTACCGTGAGGATGGGAGTAGATTACTTCTCACGTAATGATTTCTTCTCTTGTCCCCCTCCTGGCTGGGAAGGACAGACCCAATCACTGCCCTCTCTGTGGCTTTCAGGACAAGGCAGCATGGTCACCGTGCTCCTCACCCCACGAACCTGGTGTTTTGGTTAAACATGCTCTCTCAGTTGCTCCTGAACCTGTGTTTCCTTACAAAGCTAATTCGTGTGGGTCAGAAAGAGCGGGGACTGATTTTGTATTTAAAATTATTCTGGAACTTGGGCTCAGTCAGGCAAGTTGACCTCCAAAGTGACATTGCCAAGCAACAGGTCTGCTGGTGGAAGGTACAAACACAGATCTGTGAACAGTAAACAACCTGTGACCAAACTGTTTATGGTGCTGAGCTGTAATAACCCACGTGAGCATAATAATGTATTTATTTATCCACTCAAACTCAAAAGCATGTCTGGTATCTTGACTGCTTCCTATTGCTGGACAGTTGAGTTGCAGGAATTTTTGAGAGAAACCTTCACATCTTATTTAAAGTTTCAACATTTTAATTGTAGAAACAGCTGGAGGACTACTTGTCAAATATCCTGAAAATGCCGATGTACAGGAACTACCATGGAACAGTAAGTAGAAATTAGTTTCCTTTTTTAAAGAATATTCACTTTATAAATGCTTAATTCGTTGAAAAAAGACATGCAGCTTATGGAGGAAACATTTTACAGCTGTTTTGTGAGCATTTTGGCTTAGCTGATTTCTCCAACATGATGTAATATGATGCAAACCAGAGGAGGAGAGTGAGTGACTCAGTCTTGGAGGTTGCTGGTATAACACAGAGACAACCTCCTCAAGGAGGTCCAGGCCAGACATCTGGTTGTACATGTGTGATGCAGTGGGTTTCTGTTTAATTCTGCAGAGTGTTTAAGATCATAAGTTAAAGTTTTAAATACTTTTGGAATCCAAGCCATATTTGTCGTCGCTCCTTCAGTTTTGGCTCTGTGTGTGGTCCCGGGTGCAGTTTTGACTCAGGTTTCTATTCTGTGCAGTTTCACTGGACGTCAGTGACGCTGAGTTTGTGTCTGACACCCATTCACCTCTGCAGGTATTTTGGCAGTTCCAAAGGGAGATGGTAGTTGGCTTATTTTCCCAAATCAACACTCTTTTTGAAATAAGGAGAGATGTCAAATCCAGCTTCAGGCCTATTTTAAGAAAAAAATACTTCTTTTGAAATTCACCCTGGAGTGTTTTTTCAGTGCTCCTCACCTGTCAGCCACAGCTGTAACATCTCCTGGGGATGGTAATTTATTTCCCCTTTTTTTGGCTGCATAATGACTGTGTTGCTCCATCTTTTGTATTATCAGCAAAATCTGATGCGCACTCTGAGTAGCTGCTGAGCTTAGTGACATTTCTGAGCGAAGGGTGAGAACTGGGAGCACTTGGTTTTCAATCAAGCCAGAAATAGAGACTGAACTTGGAATTTCTGTAGCAGCCAGTTCTTCTCTTCCACTTTTGTTGTTGTTTGGTGTAGATACTCTACTCTTTCGTAGGACTTCAGTTGTGTAGGGATGTTGGGCAGCTCACAGATGGATGTTATGCCCAGAAACTGTGTTGCAGAGCTCAGTGTGTTCAGTGCTGCTTGTTGTGCAGGCCAAAGTGCTCACTGGGATTGGCCATGGTGCTTTGGGTTGGCCAGAAATCTTCAGGCTAGTTTGAGGCAACTGCATTCCTTGGAGTGCTTCTTATGGGGACGGGCCGTGGAGAGCTTAATTCCAGTGCAGTCAAGAGCTGTGTGAGTCTGCATGTGGAAAAAAGTCATCTTTTGTTCTAAAAGCACGACTGGGATAACTTGGCAATTTTGATCAGTAGCATATGCAGAGCGGGGGAGACTTATTTTACAGTGTGGATCCATCTTGTCACTTTCAGGCAGGCGTTGCTTTTTTCAAATATTTTGGAGCGCTTCTGCTCGTGTGAGAACGTGGGTGATCTCCTGGCCAGGCTGTGGTTGGAGACACGCCGCGGGAGAGGAGCCGAGCGGTCCTGCCTTGCCCAGGCAGCTGTAGGGTGCTCCCCCCCTTGCTGAATCGCCCTTCTGTCCCCAGCCCCCGGAGCCAGATGTCACTTTGCACAGAAACCCTCAGTCTGTTGTTGGCTTTCAGTGGATTTGGCTGCAGAGGAGTGTTCAGTGAGGACTCTGCTGCTGACAGCGGCAGTGCGAGTCCTGCAGGGAGAAAAGCGCTTCCTTAAAATAAAACCCCAAAACAACCCCTACTATTCTCAGACTGGAGACTAAAGTGGAGAGTCCTGGCACTTTCCCCAGGACTGTATTTGTCCTCCTGAGAACAAAATGAGGGCTTTGCTCTTCCTGTGGTTGAGAAGTCTTTTTTTGCCTGGACACTTACAAATGCTCTATCTATTGCAGTCTTGGGCGTATTTTGACTCCTGTGTGTTCCTCTCATCAAATCCATGCACTGAGGTGTTTTTTAAAATCCTGAACTCTTTGTAAAGTGACACATGGAGTTGCAAAGACAAGCTGTGACCTGCCTGGGGTGTAGCTCTTGGTCTGTGTGAAGAGCCTGTTTGGCTCAGCTGTGTCTACGAGGATACATTTTTTACATCTGAGCTGCACAATTTAATGAATTCGCTTTTTTCCTTCTTTTATTTTGCATGCGGGGTTAATTTCTTATTTGCCAGTGAGAGCAAACAGCTTTATACACTGTCTGAAAATGTGCCATGCACTGGGATAGTCAAGCCTGCAAGTCGAGCTTGTAGTGGTTTTGCAGACCTGGAGTCCCCAGTGGGTTGAGGGTCAGGTCCACGGTGACCACATGACATGGTAGAGGTTGTACATCCTCTAGTTTTTTATATTTTTTCTATATTTTTCTTACATGTTTTAAGATTGAACCTCATGCCTTCTAGTCCTTTCCAAAACCTTTTTATAGTACTTCTGGGCCAAAGTGCTTCAAGACAATTATCATTAAAATGAATGTTGTGGGAATCTCAGCCTGTTAATTGTTCACACTTTTTTTTTTCTGGAAAATGGAAATTGGAGGAATATAGCCCCAAAACGTTAGGACTTGATTTGGTTCCACAGAAAAATGTTATTCATTGAACCTCTGTGTTATTTTTGTGTGAGTTCCCCTACGTGAAGGATGCCTAAGCAAAATGAAAAATAAGATTTGATTCAAGTGGAGTGTGTGTGTAACGTTTCATATGAGCTTCAGTAAGTGAGAGGAAAAACCTCATCCCTAAGGGAAAGCAGTGTAAGATCAGCTCAGATATGTGAGTGGCTGCTGGTTTACCTCTGACACAGTGCTTGGATCTGCAGCCCTCTGCAAAGATCCTTGCCCAACCTATTAGTAATTTTAGTTATTGCACGTGGAATACAACACAAGTAAGTTTTCCTTTTAAAGTTGGGTTTCCTACAGGCAGGTTTCTTCGTGTAAGAAATTTTGCTGAACAGTATTATTCTGGAGAGTGTATAATTCCATTTTATTCTTAGCCATCAGTGCTAATCAACTCTGTATGTATTTTTTAACCCACTAAATTAAGAACAAGAGTCGGAGTGAAAACGCAGTGTGGAGCTGCTGAATTCTTTCTGAAGTGCAGATGCTCTATGAAATTTTTAGTGACATAAATCATGGATGCTCAGCATTGCTGGCAGAACAGGATGGTTTGAAGCCGTGGCTCGTGCACCTTGCAGCTGGTTCTCCACCTTTCCCAGCCTGTCCTTCTGCAGCCGATCACTCCCGTCTGCTTTCTTATTTGGCTTTTTATTGCTACAACAATGTCATTGAAGCTGCATTCCCTGGGCCTGTATCTCATACTGAAAACATTCTGCTGGGGATGGCTCTGAAACCAGAGTGGGATTCCAGCTCCCCAGGGAGGCAGCTGGGCAGCACAGGAATTCCAGAGTGACGGAGATGAAAGTGCCTGACTGCTCTGCCTGCCTCTCTCAGTCTCCCTGTGAGAGATGAGCACTTCGGATGAGAGGCACTGGAACAGTAAAAATAGCTAATGCAGCAATAATAATAGCAATAAATCAGTCAATCAGGTACTTTGCACTGCACTGAGGAGTTTTCCTTCTAACTGGAGGAATTTATTTAAGGGGTTTTTTTTTACAAACCAACGCTTGATCACCGTGTTGGATGGGCTCCTGTAGCCGTCAGTGCTGTTCCAAAGACTCCTTGGCTGAAGAGGAGGTTGCTGTGCTGCCAGACAATCTTTCTTTCTTTCTTTTTTATGTGGTGGTAGTTCTGTTTCTGCAAGTAATTTCTCCTCCTGCTTTTCCTTTTTGCTTCTCTGAGGACAATTATTTCTCTGCATGCAGTGCTCCTCAAACTGCTGCCAGTTTCTGGTCCCAGCCAGTGTTTCCATAGGGGTTTGACATTCTTTGCTTTTTGTGTGTGTGTGTGCCCACTGTGAGAGATGTCTGGGTTTCTGATTTCTCTGAGGGGAATGCCATCCCTTTTCTGAAGAAGTTTGGATGGGAACCAGGCAAAGAAGTGGACTGAGACTTTGCTTGGAACCTCTGAGAAGACCTTGCAGGGTTCACGGGATTTTCAGGTGGTTCCCACTCTGCCCTGAGTGTAGCTGCAGAAACAGCCGAGACAGTCAAAGGTCACACCTGGTGCTTTTCCTGAACGTGCAGGTAGAGCAGAGGTAGAAGATGGTTAGTAGAAGCATGGAATAACTTGTGGTTAAATTTGCCTCTACAGAACAGAGGTTACTTTATGTCTTTGAGGTACTCAGAGGGAAACTGTAGTGTCTTTTGTTTTTCTATTGATATGAGAAGTTTGGGAAGGTTTCAGGAGCAGCAGAGCATGAGGAGGTAGAAGGATCTTCTGTCCTGCTGTGGTTAGAGGGTTTCCTCTGGCTTTATTGCCTGGCCAAAGGGACAGTGACACCTGCCCTCACCCTACCCTGAGCACCACTTTGCACTTGGACAACTTTATGTGATGATAAATAAAAAGTGTCTGGGTGCAGACAAGCCTCTGCCATGCTCTCCACGCTCTGCTGCTCCTGCCCAAGCCTTGTCCTGCACAGGACACCCAGGGCAGGTGTTTCTCCCTGCTAATGGGGCCCAGGGCTAATAACCAGCAGACTGCCAGGAATGTCCTGCTGTGCCAAGAAAAGCCTGCTCATTTGAAATGGCCCCGTGTCCTATTTTTAGAGGTGAATGTCGTCATGCTGTGCTCTCTCACTGGCTTTGCTTGCTGTTGTGTTCCTCTGTGATTCCTGCTGAAGCAGGAGGAGCCATGAGGAGGCAGGTTGCTTGACTTTGGGATTTGAACTTGCTCTCCTCCTGCCCCCACTGTGGCTTTCCTGTGGGTTTTTGGCTCCTGGGACCAGATGGGCAGTGCTGTGTGTGCAGCACTGAGGGGGAGTGACCGGCTGGGTGGTCTTGGAGGATGCTCATAGGCTGAGGAGTGGAACCCCCATGTAATGTGTATCCATGGGGTAGGAGAATGAAATGGAATAGAGTGCTCCCCAGGCCTGGGGACATGTCCTCATTCTCATTCCAGTCTTTCTGTGAGTGTCAATAGAGGGAGGAAAGGATTCAGGCAGCCAAGGACACACAGACCCCCAAACAGTGTCAAACTTGAGTCCTTATTTCAGTCCCTGATCTAGAAGGGAGGATACCAATGAGTCCCTGTGATACATTTGAACTTGATTGCCCCGATTGTCTGAAGTGTGTTCTCCAAAGCACATCTGAAATAAACAGAAAACCCAACCAAACTACTTTTCTTGGTCTTCTTGAAGATGCTTAGGCAGTGGTGGGTAACTTCTACTCTGGATCTTGTAGGTTCTGTCTTTATGGCAAATTACTTCAATAAAGCAAAGTATTTTGTGGATTTCAGAGTTTGAAAGATGGGGGAATCTCTTTTCTCTTTCCCAGATGGAGTTTGTTGGAGTAAGCCAGCTGTCATTCATCCATGACCTGGGACCGAAGGGCATGTGAGTTGTGAGCTGTGTCTTTGTGAGTTATGATTCACCAAGAGCATGGCTTTATACGTAAATATTGTTCAGAGTAATAGCTTTCTTTTCTCACCAGTAACTGACTGGGGAACATTTTGCCATCCAGACAGAAAAAGTTATTCCTGTTCAGACAGAAATGCTACAATTTGGGGAAATAGTTTTGAGAGCAAGCTGCTTTGTGAGACGAGCTGTTTTAGAGGGTGTCTCCCCTTCCCTCGCTGCAGCCCATTTGTTTGACCCCCTTGTTTTTCTGCGCTCTGTGCTATAAACCAGGGCCCTGCATTTCTTAAAACTCCACAATTTCCTTTTTTGGGTGGGGGGGGGCATTATTTTTGCCCTTTGTCCACCTTTCAGAGCACAGCCCAGACACTGCTCGGGCACAGCTGGAGGTGGCAGGCGCCATCCCTGGGCGCAGGGGCTGGGTATTCAGCGAGCACCCTCCATCCAAAAGAGCCCCCCTGTACCTCCAGATGAGCCACATCACCCACTCTGCCCCTGTTTGTGTCCTTGCAGAGAAGGATTCATCATGAAACGCTCCGGGGGCCACCGCATTCCTGGCCTGAACTGCTGCGGCCAAGGGAGGATGTGCTACCGCTGGTCCAAAAGGTACTGCTGGGGTGGTGCAGGTGCCACCTGCTCCTCGGGCACACAGAAATGCCCATCTGTCGGTTTCTGCAAAAAATTCTGTGAGGGAGATTATGGCTTTTTATAAAAGCCACGGGTTTTCATGTTGGAAGGGTCTGTAGGCTGTTCCCCCCTCACCCTCCTGCGTGGTGGGTTTTTTGTTCTGCTTTAGAGTTCCTAGGAGGGACTTCCTACAGGGATTTCCTGGCAGAAAGGGCAGCAATCCCCAGGTCTGTGCCCAGCTTTCCCTGCTGTGGGAGCACTGGTGGCTCTGTGCCTTCTGGAGGGGATGTGGCTGGTGACACTGCCCCTGGCATATTCCAGCTTTGTATTCTGAGCTTCCCTTCCTCAATTTACAGAATGAAAATCAATTAATTGAAACACTCTCTGGACCAGTTCAGATCAGAGCATCATTAAATCAGACATGACCTGCAGCAGTAAGGAGCTGTTTGGTGCAATTAACCTTGGCATTAAATACATTGCCCTTTCCTTATTACTGCAGGTAGTTAAAGCCCAGTGTTTTCCTGGGAGTTTTCACAAGCCATGTCCCTTCCTGCTGCAGACAGACATAACTTACTGTCCCCATCCCTTTGCCTTCTGTGTTAGGTCTTGGTGTTGCCCAGGGCCACAGCATGGGCTGTCATGTGCTGTGAGGGAGTACGTGTGCTACCAGCTACCCAAAAATTGCAGGCAGTGTTTCCTGGAGCATGGCCTTCCCCTGCAGATCTTCCCTTTTGAAAATCCAAGTAGCCCATACCTGCATTACAGCAAAAATTTCTTGGTCACTACAGCTTCCCCAAGCGTTATCTGCCTTGAGATTTTAGCATCACCCTCGGGCTGTCACTAGTTTTATCTTCCATAATTCTCCTTTCCAACTAAACCTTTCTGCATTCTTGTGAAGAAAAGGTCCTATTTCTTCATAGTCTTTCCAACATTTCTTAACGTAATTTTACAGATCTCTGTAATGATTGTACAAGGAGATAAAGATGTGATTTTCCTTCAGGTCAAATCAGTAAATGGTCACCAATTCTTTTTCTCTTTTATGGGGATGTAAAAAGCCTTTTCCTCTTGTTACCCCTTAGTCATCTCTTCTCTGTGTTTTGCAGAGCTCAAGTTTTAGTGGGGACAGGAGCACACCCAGCTCTGAGGGATCTTCGTTTTCCTTCAGAGCCTAAAAATGGAGTGGGAGAAGTGTTTGAGTGGGATCACATACAGAGTATCACAAGAGGGACACCAAATCCCCATCATGGCCCACTGGAACTCACAGTTGATGCTTCATTAACCAAGCAAATAACAGCAATATTTCCCAGACAGGGTTGTAGGACACACAGGTGGACATGGGGTGATGCTGTGAATGGGCACGGGCAGGACTGCCTGGGCATGTAGAGCTGCCTGAGAAAAACAGAAAGAGGAATGCTTGGGAATGTTCCCTGTGGGATGTTTAGGGTGAAATTATGGGCCAAATAGGGAGGGCAGGTATTTTGCCACCAAATGATGGGTGATGCCAGGTAACTCTTTCAGGGCCCTGAAAGAAAGAAAACGTTGTGGGATCTGGGAGTAGCTGAGGAGCTTGAGGCTGTTACTAAAGATAGAAGAATGAACAGATTTTTGCAGTGTTTTGTGTTGCTTTGTGTATTTCTGAGTGTGCAGAAGAATGAGGTGAAGGTCTGGTGATGGAGACCTGTGTGGGACAGAGGGGGCTGGTTACCCCAGCTACGCCACAGGGGGAGAAAAATTTAGAAATGCCATTCACAGTAAAAAATGTGTTTTTTTCAGAGTTGCCTTCAGGCTACAGCATTTATATAAAACTTGCTGGTCATCTCTTCTCCTGTGTTTCTAACAGGGTGCCTGTTGCTTGGCAATGAGAGCTTTCCCAAATGCCTTGTTCATATATTTTGGTAGGAGTGAAAGCGATCCTAGAATCAGAATTAATGTTAGAAATGTCAAATAACTCCCATATAGAATACAGGCTGAATTAAAATCTGGGATGGAGAAATCCTTGTTGCACCTTGCCTGCTGCCTGGGGGGTTTGTAACCAGAGAGGTTCTCATGGGTTTTGTTGAACAAGGAAACTTGTATTTTCAAAGACTCTGTAAAAAGGAGTTCTGCAAATAACTCTCAAAGTCTTACATTGAAATCAAACTCATTGCCCAAGTTCGTAAAACAGGCACTTTTCTGCCCCTGAGAAGAAATTTGACCATTTAGTTGAATGTTCTCCTTTCCCTGATGAACGATTTGCCCTTGTTTTGACGGAAGTACTTTTCTCTTTTATTAGCTTTTTTTATGACTTGCATTTTGACAACTGGCGTGGGTGTGAAATGCAGGTGATGTGGTTGCTGTGCTCTCACAGGTGGCTGGTGGTGAAGGACTCGTTCCTGCTGTACATGAAGCCCGACTCAGGGGCTATTTCCTTTGTCCTGCTGGTCGACAAGGAGTTCAACATCAAGATAGGCCAGAAAGAGACAGAAACTAAGTATGGGTTGCAGATTGACAATCTCTCTAGGTAAGAAAACAGCCTTTGTTTAGCCGCTTTTAGCCTGCTTTTGCTTTTTTAAGGAGGAATGGATGCTTCTCTGCAGGAGGGATGAACAAGGCACTTGGTCCATGGTGCAGCTCTGCTTCCTGCTGGGCTGCTGCTGCTGCTGTGCTTACACCTGCTGGGGATTTGACCCGTAGTGCTGATCATTGCTGATACCTTAATGAGGCTTTGGAGCCTCAGGCTACTGTTTGTCCATCCCTGCAGTTATTGCTGGGACCTGAGGGCACGGTACATGTAGGGTTGCACAATCTGGTTTGGCAGCAGTTGCTTAGGTAATTTTCTAGATGCTGTGTTCCTTTTATGCTGCAAGCAGGGATGTTTTCTTCTGCATCCCAATGAAGTATTACCCAAAAGACGTGCTAGTTGGGATAAAGAGATATTTAATATTTTTATGTTAGTGCACAGTGTAAATTCATCTCTTAAAAAGTACAACATTATCTGGCTCCAACTCCAAGCTAAGCTGATGCTGTTAATTTAAATCTGGGTATTTTATGCTTGGCAATGCATTACTGTTAGTCACTCGGAGAGCTCATTGCTCTGGATTCTCTTGCAAACGAAACAGCAAAGTCCTTCCTCTTTGCTTGAATAAAACATGACTCATACAGATGCATTTACCGACATGGAGAGACAGCAAGGAGCAGCCCAAGTGGCTCCAGCGTGTCGTCTGCTTTGCAGGTCGCTGATTTTGAAGTGCAACAGCTACAGACACGCCCAGTGGTGGAGGCAGGGCATAGACGAGTTCGTTCGGAAGCATGGCAAGGACTTCCTCACGGAGCATCGCTTCGGCTCCTACGCGGCCGTGCAGGAGGGCACCCTGGCCAAGTGGTGAGCTAAAGTAAAAACGAATGAATTATATATATGTTTAATTAATCTCACATGAGAGCTCATCCAAGAGCCACGTTAAGGCTGCAAGGGCCCCTTTAAGGCTCAAGAACTCAACACACACACTTCATGCCGTGAAGGAACGAAGGATCTGCTTTTATTTTCAAATAGGTTGTATTTATACAATCCGTACCCTTCGATTGCATCATCATAAAGAATGATTGGACAGCTCGGAGCTGTTCATACTCAGGCCATTGGTTTTAATGTTAATTAACTCCTCCTGGAAACCCGCCCCAGGACGGTTTTCCAGAGGAATTCGGGAGTACATGCAGGTGTTCTTCTTAGAGATAAGTTTTTACTCCAAAGCTGTGAACTGCTCTCTTGAAATATGTAAACAAAGGCCTGCTTTTCATGGGAACCACAAAACTTGGATTGTTCAGAGAGTATTCACAGGATATCCAATTTAATACATTCTGCGACAGTGAGCACCGAGAGGTGTCTGTGGGCATCACCCCGCTCCCATGGGCAGGGCTGGGAGCCTCTGGTGGCTCTGGGGGCCCAGGACAATTAAAGAAACTGTAAAATAAAAAATAAATGAGGCTTTCTCCTCCAGGAAGGGAATAGCAATGCTGGTGACAGGAGTGCTTTGCTTCTGCTAGGGATTAGTGTCATAGATTAGTAGCGTTTTGGAATGTCAAGTTTCACTTGAATTTGAATGTGTTGGGTATTTGCTGTTGTAAGGATAAAGAGAATCAGCAAATGCAAATTTGGGTATAGTATGAAGGTGACTGGTCCTTTTGCAGGAGGCCCATGAGAAATCCTTCTGTCTGCAGTGCAACCCGGTTGCACTAATGCATTCCCAGAAGCACCTCAAAAACCGGATTCTAGCTGGAAGCAAACCCCTTGTGGTGCTCTGGCTGCAACTTCTGCCTTGCAGCAACCACTGACAGAGTATTTTTCATAAACCAAAGAAAACACCACTATCCTCTCCTGAGAGGCAAACCTGTCTTGCACATCAAGCAAAACTCAGGAATATTGTGTGTGTGGTTGGCAGAGGTGCCAAGAGGCACTTAACCTCTTATTGTGCTGTTTTATCAAGCTGCTAATAGCAGCATTGAGTTCTCCCTGCGTGTTGTCCTGATTCTTGATACTAGGTTTGTGTTTACTTTTGAGAAGAGAATGTAAATGGCATTGACACAGAACCCCATTGGTCTTCAGCCCTGCACTTTGTTTAATATAGGGGAAGGAAACCTCAATCTTCCTGCTATGTTTGCTTTTGCAGGTATGTAAATGCGAAGTGGTACTTTGAAGATGTTGCAAATGCCATGGAAGCTGCTAAGGAGGAGATTTTCATCACAGATTGGTGGTTTGTACTCACATCCTTGGGTGTTGACCAGCTGTCTCTCTTGGGATGCCCCAGACAATGCGGCTCTGTTCGGGGGCCCTACAGTATGGCAGCGAGCCGTGCGGCCAGATGGTTTGGCAGCACACCCAAACTTCTCCTTGTGTTGTATTCAAAGGCCTTTTCAGGAGGGTTGGCAGCAAAAGCACATGCTTCACATCAACAGCTTGGTTTTCTCCTTCCATGGAAATGCCTGAAATGGGATGGAGGCACCACCTGAATTGTAAATGTGGCTTCAGGTGCTCATTGGGAGTTTGGATCGCTGCAGACCCAAGGGGCACAAGTGTCTTTCAGTGTATGAGGGAACAGGGATGTCTAACACCTCCAGCAGCGTTCTTTCCATGGGATCCTGCTTTCAGCTCCTCCTTGCTGCCTTGGGAAGCTTCATGCCAGCAATGAGAGCATCTTGGGGGTGTGTGATTTTTGATCTGCTCTGAAATGGCCAAGATAACGGATAAGGCAGTTTTGTCTCCCTTTCTGAGCTGTGTGGCTGCCAAAGGACCTGGGTCTGCCTGCTACTTAACTGGTGATTCAGTATGTTTAAGCAGTGCTCTGGTTCCTGTTTGAGGCAGGACAAGGGAGTTCTTGCAGCCTCTGGCTGAGTTTCCTGGCTGGATGCTGGTTGTGGCTGCCCATCTCTTGCCTTTGTGGAGGTTAATCTGCCTGAGGTTAATCTGGACCATGGGGATGAGGGGCTCCCAAGATGTGACTCAGATGTCCTCTTCACCTTTGGCATATCTCTATGCTTATCTTTCTCCATCTGTAAAATTAACCTCTTGCTATTTATCTACTGCTTCTAGGAACTGGGAGAATTAGTTCTTAGGTGGAAATTATCATGAGAAAACTACCCATGATGTTGGCACTTATTGAGATAAATCTGTTTCCCACCACGACCACAGTTAAGCCCAGTGCTTCTGAATGCCCATATGCAACATCAGGTGTCAATTCAAAAGCATCCCATTTCAGACCCATTAAGTGTCTTACTTAGTGTTTTATTCAGGCATTTGTTAAGGTACCATGGAATTCCAAAACTTATCTGAAACTTGGAGTATAAGATAAAAATGCAGTTGTCAGAAGGGTGTAGCAAAGTGCTTTATTCAAGCACAAGTTCCTAAGTTTGCTTGGTACAAAAGTAAAGAAATTAAATTCTGTCACCTTGCAGGAGTTAAATGAGATTGCTTAATTATTTCGTGTAATCCTTAAAGCCATCAATCAATAAAATGTCCTGTTGAGAGATCTTATTACTTTGTCATTAGGCAGCAAGGGAAATTCAGCACAAATCTGTGCTGCTCACATAGCCCGAGTACCAAGCAAACTGAAATCCCACTCTTATTTTTTATCTCTGCACATTTCTTTCAAATCTACCATGGGGTTTTCTTTTGTTGCATCTTTCTTTCACAGACAGAGTCCAAATTTCCCTATTTACACATCGCTGTTAAACTTGGTCTTGTGAGTTGTTAAAACCAAGATGAACGTGCTGGACATGTCTCCTGCCTTCTGTAATGCTCTGTTATTAAAGAACAAAGAGCAGGATATTGGAGAATACATCACTCTGGCACATGAGCCTTCACTTCCACTCTATTTAAACTTTGATTTCTTTGCTTTCCAAGCTGATTATTTAGGGCAATGCTTTGTTTGCAGGCTACACATGCTATGTTTTTTCCACTCTTTTATTTTCCTAGGCTGAGCCCAGAAATCTTCATGAAACGACCCGTTGTGGAGGGAAACCGCTGGCGGCTGGACTGCATCCTCAAGAGGAAGGCTGTAAGTGAGCTCCAGCTGCAGCCTTCACCCTGCAGAGAGCCCTGTGCAACCACCCAGTTACAGGGTCATACTGGGACTGCAGCATTTGCACCATTTAGTTTGGTAGAGATGAGAGTTAAAGTTGGTCAAGCCTCATATCATATGGCCTCGGGAAACTGCATGTTTTGAATTGAGCCCCCTGTTTGGGTTTGGAAGAGCTTGGAGGCAGAAGGATAGATGCTTCAAACTTCAGTGGCTTCAAACTGAAAGAGAGTAGGTTTAGATTGGTAGGGAAAAGTTCTTTACTGTGGGAGTGGTGAGGCCCTAGCACAGGTTACCCAGAGAAGCTGTGGCTGCCCCATCCCTGGAAGTGTCCAAGGCCAGGTTGGATGGGGCCTGGAGCAACCTGGGCTGGTGGAAGGTGTCCCTCCCCATGGCAGGGGATTGGAACTAGGTGATCTTTAAGGTCCTTTCCAGCCCAGGTCATTCTGTGATTCTCTGATCCTCTGACTTCCCCAAGTGTAGGTCACTTCAGCCTTGCATTATGATTGCCCCAGTTCCTGGTGGGGTCAAAGACCTGTTGCTGTCTGGTGCTCTGCATGTGACCTCTGTAATTTAGAAGTAAGGGGGAAAGGCTGAGCACTTTATGATGTGTTTATGCATTGTGGGCTGTGACCCAACCTGTGATAACACAGGTGCTCTAAAGAGTTTGCCCCATGTGATCAGTGAGTCAGAAGATAAAGCATGGCTGGGAAATCTCTTGAACTCTCACTGTGGTAGAAGGGCAGGATGGACTTTAACTCTGGATGACTTTAAACTTAAAAAGCACAGGTTTAAATTAGATATTATGAAGATGTTCTTCACCTTGAGGGTGGTGAGGCCCTGGCACAGGTTGCCCAGAAAAATTGTGGCTGTCCTATCCATGGAAGTGTTCAAGGACAGGCTAAATGAGCAACCTCATGTAGTGTAAGGTGTCCCTGCTCATGGCAAGGGGGTGGGAACAAGATGGATCTTCAAGTTCCCTTCCAATCCAAACCATTCTGCGATTCTGTGACATGGTAAAATACTCCTTGACTCCTTCCCCTTCCAAACTATTTGTCATCACAGTCCTCATCCCTCCACATACCTAGAAAAATAAGAGGGTTTTTGTGTCTGACTGTTGTTGACTTGCAAGTAGTCTTATCTTCTGGCAAATGAAACCTGGCCACAGGGCGTGCTTACTTGATGGAAGAATTTGGTTTTGTTTGTTGTCATGGGTTTTCCTATGGACATAAATACCTTGTATGTGAGGAGTATTTTAAGGTCAGTTCCTGGAAATGCTTGTGGCATTCCCTTGACTTGACAATGCAGTCAACAAGCTGGTGTCAAAGGATAGGGGTAAGGCTGTCCTCTCTGCATGCACAGTGCTGACTTGGACTTCCCTGGGTGCAGTGGGTAGCAGAATGTCATCCACAATTTGGAGACTGGCTGCACTCTCAGTAGCTGCTTTTTAGGAATAGGAACTGAAAAGGCTGTGGAATGTTTAGGTCCCAAGTTTATGCTGGCAAACTCCAGTGCAGAATCTGTTGTGATTGATGACAAGCGAAGGTGCCCCAGTGTGTGACCAGCATTTTCCAAGATTTGGGATGTACTTGGCACATTTGAAAGTGTTTTAATAAGTGTTCTTAGAAACCTTCCTGTGAATACCATGCTGGTTACAAAAAGAGCCATCTTTTTGGCACTGCTTATTGTATTCAGGAGCTTGTTTATCTCTACCAACAGAAGGAGCTACTGTAGGGATGACCTGTTGGTGGGCTTTGGTGTAGCTCCGATCTTCACACACACACCTGGGTACTGAGCCCTCCTCAGGGAGCTGAAGAGCTTTCCCAAGCAATGCATGTCCTTTCAGCCTGGTGGGTCTGGAAGAGCATCAGCAGGCACGGCACACTCACTGCCTCTAAGCTTTACTGTGTCCATTGATGTGCCTGTATACCATGTGTTATTTTTATTTCTGGCAGCAACAAGGAGTGAGAATTTTTGTTATGCTGTACAAAGAGGTGGAGCTTGCCCTAGGGATCAACAGTGAATACAGCAAGAGGACACTCATGCATCTCCATCCAAATATCAAGGTAATTGCACGCTGCTGTAAGGAGAATGTTTGCATTTATTTATTCTTGATGGCCAGTGCTGACCCCAGTGTATTTGGGTGGGAACTGGAAGAGTGTTTCCCACCATTACAGTGGGAATAGTCTGAGAAGACATACCCATGTGGTGACTACCACATGTGGCAACTTCATTTCCGTAGAGTATAATGGAGCATAAAATTGCTTAGTTTATATTTGCCAAAGCAACTATTCATCTAATTCACAAGAAGCATATTTTATGTGACAAGTTAATGGGGTTGCATGAAATGGAAAACTACACTTTGAGAATGTGGTTTCATTTCAGCATTTCTGTTCAAACATGAATGATGAGAGTCAACACTGGATGGTAATGTTCCCATCACAGATGAACAGCATTGCACTCTCCTGTGCTGTTAGGCTGTTCTGGCACCATGCAGCAAGTGAGTTGAGGCAGACAAACCAGCAGATAAGGCTGGATCCAGTCTCTTAAAATTAGAGACATATACATCCTACAGAGCAGTAAGTGATATATGCTAGAATAATTGATTTAGTGTCACTTGGTCAGTTGTCACAGTGGAGGGGAGCATCCATTCACCACCATCTTTGCTGCAAGACTGGGAGGTGTAACTGGAAGATGCTTGCTAGCTGTGTTACAGGGTTTGGGAGCAGCCAGGTGAAATTCAACAGCTTTTTCTCCAGAAAGGTGGTCTACTGGCTCTAACATTAAAAAAGCCCAAAACAACTATATACTGTATACTTAGATACAGAAATTTCTGTGCCATAAACACATGTCAGAAAGAATCTCATGATGCCAAACAAGTTGCCGATTTTAAATGGGGGAAAAAATTCAGCCAACTTCTCATCTCACTTGTGTGGTGGCAACAACCAAAGAAGTGACTCAGATCCCCAATATGTTGTTTTCTTTTAGAGCAGGCTTTGTGTTTGAAAGCTCAGCTATTACAGCTCTACCGGAAGCATGATTTATTGAAGCAGTTTCCTTGACTATGGTCCTCTTATGAAACCGTTGTAAGGATGACCTATCCCACCATCAGTAACCATTGCTGCTCAGAAATACCTGTGTTTTGGGGAACCACCTGCCTGCCAGTGTGGCTGACCCAGCTAGGAGAAAATTGAGTTACTTCATCAATCCAGCAGCCTGTGTGCATACACCCATTAACAGCTCCAGTATTCCCCCACCATCCCAACCAGCCAAAAAAAAAACCAGCTGCACAGCTCTCTGCCTGCAGGGATTGAAATTTGGCAACGATGCTGAGCTCGAGCGCTGGTTTCCTCCGCAGGTGATGAGGCACCCAGACCACGTGTCATCCTCCGTGTACCTCTGGGCCCACCACGAGAAGCTGGTGATTGTTGACCAGTCCGTGGCATTCGTGGGTGGCATCGACCTGGCGTACGGGCGGTGGGACGACGACGAGCACCGTCTGACCGACGTGGGCAGCGTGAAACGCATGACTGCAGTGAAGTCCGTGTCCACAGCCAACCTGGCAGTAAGTGAGCCTCTTCCAGCTGGTGGCCATGGCCAGCACCTGTGCAGCAGGTTTGTGGTGGGGGTGGACAGGTTGTGTCCATTTCTGAGCACTGGGTTGGGTTCAGGTTAAAAGACAAGTGGTGATGAGAAGGAGGCAGTAGCTGAGCATTGAATGACTCTCTCAGGCTGGATGGTGACCAGCCCTTGTTAGGGCATGGAGATAGGCAGATGGGTTTCCTCTGGAGGAAAGCTGTCCTCTTGAGGACTTTCCTCTTGAGGCAGCAGTCACAACTTGAAGTCTGTATTCTTAGACTCACAGAATCTTAAAATGTTTTTTGTTTGGGACTTTACAGATCATGTAGTTGCAACCCCCTCCCATGGACCAGGACACCTTCCACTAAACCAGGTTGCTCAAAGTGCCATCCAGTCAGGCTTTAAACACTTCCAGGGATGGGGTATCCATAACCTCTCTGGGCAGCCTTTCTTTTCTTAATAAAACTTGGCTAAAAATGGAAAGTAAGCACTGATAGAGCACTCTGAAATTCTCAATATGTGTGCCCCCAGCCTTGTTTGCTGAGCATTCTGCTAACCTGAGCCTGTATGCAACCATGGATCTCTAAAAATTTGAGAGGTCTAGGCTGAAGAAAATTGCGAGGGGAGTAATAATCTAGAGTAAATTTATGGAATTGAATGTTGCTATTGAACTATTACTGGGTTTTCCTGTCGAGTGCCTCCTCAGTACAGGATCTTCCTGAAAACCATGTGTAGTTCTCACCAAGGTGTGTCTTCACAGAGCAAAATTTGGTTCGTGGTTGTTTCTGAGCATCGATAAGCACGAGAATCTGTAGTTAGAGGGGAACCTGCCTGTACATCACCTGCAGCCACGTCTTCTGTCTCTTAAGTCTGCAGCAGAGCTGTCTGAACGTGTCCCACTGCAGCCTCAAACTCTGTCCCCAGAAAGCCACTTGTTCGAGAGAAGTGCTGATGATGCCTCAGACATCTCAAAAATGAAAGGGGTGGGAAAACCCAGAAAGTTTTCGAGGTTCAGTATTTACAGGCATCTCCACAAGCACGGCATGCACCATGCTGACAGCGTCAGCAGCATCGACAGTGACTCAAGTAAGTGGTATTCAACTAAACAACATATATAAAGCATGTGGAGGTGGGTTGGGTGGGTGGATGTGCAGATTCTGTGATTTCTAGGGTAATGTGTTCTTCGTAAGGAAGGAAAGTTGATGAGTTTCTTAACGATCAGAATATTGGCTTTGTTAGTCAACATGTAAATTTGTGTCACTGCAAAATACTCAGGAAAGGTTTTATGTGGATTTTCTATTTAGCAGTTGTCATGAACCATCAGATGACATGATACACAGTGTATGTGATTCTTAATGTTTATATTGTTAGAAAATGTTTCTGCAAGAGAGAATTGAGTCTTTAATTTTTCAACTTATATTTATTCTAACAAAATGATTTCTGAATGGAATTGTCTCTTCTCATAGGCAAGTGCTAACCAAGGTTTAAATCAATTCACTTAAATGGTAATATTCCCAATTTACCCACTTACTAGAAAGGAGAGAGACTTTAACAGTTGAATACTGAAATGCAGCTTTTAATTCTCCACATTAAAAATAGCTTCAGTGCTAAAATTACAAGGATCATCTTGAAATTTGTTCCAGTCCTTACTGAAAAAGTCCTCAGCTCCTGAAGCTGTATGTTGCTCACAGTGGGAACTTCCTGGAATTTCCACCCCTCCCTGCAGATCCTACTCGTGCCTCTGGCTGGAGGAAGCCTTGCTGGAGCAGTCAGCTCAGGACACAGGCATGGCTTCGTACTTCATGGCATCTGGTTGGTTTAAAACCAGCTGGGTCTTGAATTTGGTCCTTTGCCTGTTGGTCACTTGTAGTTCCAGCAGCCTGATGTCTGAGCTCCTGTTGTGCCAGGTGTCTTCAGACAGGAGCAGGCACCAGGGCAGCAGAGGTGGATGCGTGTTTTTGCCATCAAAAGAGCATCTTGACTTTCTGCAGGTTACTCTAACCCCACTAGAAGTCAACCGAACATAATCCAGAGTTTAAGGCCCCACCTGAAAATGTTCCATCACCACAGTGAATCCAAACAGGGGCTCGCTGAGCCTCGGGAGGGTAAGTGGAGGAAGGCACAGGTGTGGATCCCTTCAGGCTTTAGCTGCTGATGGTTTTGCATTGTAACTATGGTGAGAGTTAGGTTGGGTGCCAGGATCAGCCTTCACTGCTTGTTTTTCTCACAGCATCTTTAGCCCTCCTCTGTGGGCATCCTGGCAGAAGAGCCTTCTCCAGAAACTACAAATACTGCAGCATAAATAAGTAATAATTTAAACAAAAAAAACCAGACTAAACCAACAACAACAAACCCAAATCCAAACAAAAACCCCAAACAAATATTTTCATTAATGACAGCAGAGAATAGTTGAGGAAATAGCTCCGGTATATGATGATTTCAGAAGCTCTCATCCTGTAAAGGAAGGGACTTGTTACTGGAGCAGGGAACTTCTGCATTTTTAAAAGTAAGCCTGATGCAGAAAGACATGCAAACAGAGAGAGGAAACTGCGGAGTGGCTGCTGTCACACCTATGTTTGAACAAAGACTGTGATTCCCTCTTTTGCCCATAATAAAAATCAAGGAAAGCACACTCAGTTGAGACAGGAGCCAGGTGGCTGTGAGCACTGAGCTGTTCCCAGCTCCAGACTGCTGTTGGAAGGGCCTGTTCCAGCGTGGCACCACCTTGAGATGCCTTTGAGTTCTGGTTCAGTGTGAGGAACAGTTCTTCACCATCTTCCTCTTGCAAACGTCTTCCTCTATGGCATTGATTGCCAATTATTAAATATTAGTTACAAGGTAGTGGCAGGTAACGAGGGGTTTCCATTGCTTCGTGGAATTGATGTGCAGTCTGCCCTGTGGTCACTCGTGCTCATTCATGAGTCACTGTACACAGAGTGTATGTTGGCCAGATGGTGTCTCCCACCCATTCCCATTCCAGCATGTCCAGTCAGTGATTCCCCAGCTCCACCTGGACTCTCACTAGAAGCTCGAGCTCCCCAGTGGTGCAATACCTGCTGCATGGCATTTTTGGCATGGCTTGGCTCGGCTCGGTGGGGTCACAGCAGTGCTGGCAGGGCTTGCTTTGTGTAACCCTGTCTTGTGCTGCTGCCAATGTGTATTTTGTTGAGTATTAAAAGGGTTTCTTTGTACTAAGGGGTTTTATGGGGTTTTTTTATGGTTACCTGGTGATGTGGTCTGGTTAACACGCTCCTGGCATGTTACTGTAAAATTACTGCACTGGTGTTTGGTACTGCAGATGAAGGCTGCTCTTAAGGTCAGGAAATAATACCAGTTAACTTTTTATGGTCTAGACCAACATTTTTTGATTTTAAAAGAGTGAGGAAAAAGAGTTCACTGCCCAAAAATATGTCCTCTGGAAAAAGGATCCTGTTAGAAGGGAGTATCCCTGCCTACAATATTTTAGACCATTTTTAATCATCATGAATTTTGGAAGTCAAGATCTAATTTTCAACAGGTAAACTTCCATGAAAAGATGACATTTTTATTTGGAAAAAGCAAAATAAAGCAAAGAAAACCCACAGTAGTTAATGAGGGAACAGGAACATCTTGTTCTAGAATTAAGACTAGTTCTGTTAGAGGAGATACACCCTTCTAGAGGGGCAGAGCAATAAACCCTCTAGCAGAGAAGGTGGGATTAGTTCATTAGTATTGTAAATTATATTAAGTAGATGACATATATGATGTGCATTCTGCCAGATGGGAATATATAGGTGTTGTAGGACTGGGGAAAGACAAATGATTATGGGATGATGTTTTTAGTCCAGAGTATAGAGAACTCAGCATCTGCTTTTTATTTCTGAAACCAGACTCCTATATATATATATATATATATGTGTATATAACCTGTTCTGGTTGTATAACAAATAGTAAAATAGGGAAGAAAAAACATGACTATACATCCAGTCAAAGCAACAGGAAGATTAGGGAGAAATCAGCTTCAGCTGCCTGGGGCTGGCAGGTCCCACCAGTGCTGTTCTGTGGGGGTGTGTCTCACCAGCCACGTGGGAGGGTCGGCTGTGACTTTGGAGCATGTTTTTGTTCTCTTGTTTGCCTGGGGCAGATAAAGGATCCATCCGCAGCCTGAAGACAGGTGTTGGTGAGCTGCTTGGGGAAACCAGGTTCTGGCATGGAAAAGACTATTGCAACTTTGTCTTTAAAGACTGGGTTCAACTCGACAAGCCTTTTGCTGGTAAGTGCCTTTGCACCCTGGAAGTCTTTTTACTTGGTGCTCCCTCAAACTCCCTTTCGGATCTTTTCAATCTCAAACCATGTTTTTCCTGCTTCCAAGCCAGAGGTAATGAGGCTGGTTTGGTTTGGCTGCCAGGAAGAAGCAGCACAACTCCCTTTGAGAGGCTCTAGGGCCAATTTTGCAGTTATGGTCCATGGATGTGGATTGCAGGTGGCACAAAGGCAGCATAAGTCACCTGCCTGGCCCTCTGCGCTGAGTCCCAGAAACCTCAGTTGGAGGAGAGGGGTGTTGTGCTTTTCCACATTCTTGTCCTTTTCCCTGAGGAAGTTCAAATGTGCTTTGCTTTCCCGCAGACTTCATTGACAGATACACCACCCCAAGGATGCCCTGGCACGACATCTCCTCCGTGGTGCATGGCAAAGCTGCTCGTGACGTCGCCCGGCACTTCATCCAGCGCTGGAACTTCACCAAGGTGGGATGTGGGCATCACTGCAGGGGGCATGGAGATAAACACAGCCCTGCTCCACCCACATACCCTCTGTAGGCATGCATTTTATTTCCCTATGTTATTGTGATATGTTGCAATCTCTTTAAGTTGGGGTTTTTTTTTATCTGCTTTTTCCCTGTGCAGATTATGAAGCCCAAATACCGATCCCTGTCCTACCCATTCCTGTTGCCAAAATCTCAGCAAACTGCTAATGAGTTGAAGTATCAGGTGCCTGATGCTGTTCCTGCCACAGTCCAGGTGGGTGCTCATGGCCTCCTGCTCACATACTCTTAAGACAGCTTGTTCAGTATCCTCCCAGAAGGAAGTGTCGATTCTTGACAGACCCTCTGCAAAACTTGAATTCTAAAATGCCAAACTCTTATGTAATTCATCTCACAGATTAGGTGCTCAGATCCTCAAGTACAATAAAATAATGCAACTCTTTCAGTGGAGGGGCATTAATTTATACCTCCACCTTTGAGGTAAGAGGGCTGAGCCATGCTGTGTACTCAGATTGTGGGAATGCCATGACTTCACATGGCTGTGTGGTTTTCTGGTTTGTTTTCTGCTGAACTTCTTCTAGCACACAGCATTTGTTTTTTATGATTTGAGAAGGCCTGATAGGCTGAGGTTACTGAGTCACTGAGTATTTATCTCAGATCTTAGAGCAGTCTGCTAGGTTCCTGATGCCTCACTCAGACAGGCAGTGGTCACAGAGAGCCCAGCATTAAGTGAAGTCTCAGAGCTGTTGATTTCTGCCTTGAACTTCATTTGCATTTTTTTTACGCAGCCACACAGCCCTGTGGGTCCTGTGCAGTTCCACACAGCCAACCCACAGTCTCATTTGTGACAATCATCCTCACAGGCAGAAATGCCAAGTTACCTCTACTTAAAACTCTGTTCTCTTAGTTTTAAAACTTAGTTCTATTGAGTGCATGTATTGAGTACTCCTGTTACCCAGCAGAAATACGAACTTGAAGAGTAGAAAGTCAAAATAGTTATGCTGAAGCAGCAAAACCATTATGTGGATAAAAGATGTATGAGGTAAGAGCAGTTAAACCAAACCCAGGAAAAATGCTTGCCTTTGCTCTTTGTAAGGAGTGGTCTACCCAGAAGACAGCAACACTTGGGAAAGCTTAGTGAAATAAGATGCTTTTTTCTGGGTTTGTGGGTTGCCAGGGCATTGTCTGCTGCTCCCTGCATGGGGGTAGCCAGCATGGGGATCTTGTTTTGTGGGTCTGGGGTGTTTTACATCAACCTCCAAAGTAATGCTCTCAGCTTGTTGGGAAATTGTCTCCTTCAGGCATCTGTGTGTTTCCTTGTGTCTGTAAGGGCCTCCCTGGCTGGCTGTGACACCAGCTTTTTGGGAAATCTTGTTCTCATGGAAGTGGTGGGACTTGTGTCCCCTGAGCACACTCGAACCACAAGATAAGCTGCAACTTCTAAATCATGGGGTTTGCTGTAGCAAAAGGTTAAGCTCTACTGATTACAGAACTGAAAGCAGTTCCCAAAGGAGAAATTAAACTGAGAACAACCTAGATTTAACTTCCCTTCAGTCCATGCTGCAGAGCTTCTGGCTCAGAGCATCAGCCTGAGGGAGAGGAGGATGGAGTTCAAACGGTGCCTGTGGAATTCCGCAGACACCGGTGCTGAGTGATGGGTGAGCTGTTGGAAAACCAGCCTGGCCACCACATTGCTGGGGCATTGCAAATAACTGATACATCCAGGAAAACAAGGGGCTGTTCTCAGTGATGCCATAAACAGCAAAAAAAAAGAGCAGGTTTGTCGTGTAAACTACTCTTTTGAAACTACCTTACTCACTGCTAATTTATGTCAAATTGCAGCTTTTGTAGATCTGCCCAACCCTGCAGGTAGCCAGATAAATAAAACTAGATGATATTAGGCTGAAAACACGTTGTCCTGCAATGTACCAGCCTTCCCAGCATGAGGGAAAACTAGTGAGGAAGAGCCTTTGGAGCACCAAGAGCAGTGGAGGTGGTGAAGGGGGGCTCCCCTCTGGGGCACCCCGCTGGGTGCAGGTCCCCAGGCTGCTTGGAGCTGGTTTATAGGTTTTGGGTTTTACATGCACATACTGGAATTTTGGCTGTGTCCTCCCTAATGCCAACACTGGCCTGGTTTGCATCAGTTCCCCATCCCCCCCACACAAGTGGCTGGGAGTGGCTCAGGCTCTCCTCCTGATGGAGGATTCAGATTTAGCTGCTCTAGGAGGTGGGGAGAGGGGAGGATGACTGCATCAGAACTGGATCAGAACTTCCCCTCGTGATTGTTTTTTTTCTGGAGCTTCCAGGGTGTGCATCCCTGTGTGACTTCTTTCCTGCAGTCCCAGGAGTATCAGCCTCTTGCCTGTTCATTTTATTAGTTTTGGAGCTGAGGGCTGCAGGCACTCACATCTCCTTTCAGTGGTGCAGTGCAGCACAGAAATAAGCAGATAATCTTTCGCCAGCTTATTAATCCAGAAAAACTAGAGAAATATTGTTCCTGTTCTTCATATTGAATCCCTTGAGTGGCCAAGAGCAAAACTCATCCCCGTTTTGATGTGGTGCAGAAGTTAGAGCCCTGAGGTACAATCCAGCATCCCAGGACTGTCCTTGGCTGTGGGGTGGCTGAGGAAAGCCTGGCTGCTGGGTTTTTTGTTTCTGAGCCTTGTTTGCAAATCTGTCTTCAATTGTGGGCAGATCAGAGGAAGGGTAAACACAAAGGATCCGTGGGGATTGAAACGTTGCTGCAAGCCCAAACCACTGACCTGTCAGCAACAGATTGCAACCTCATTGTACCATCTGGTTTTGTTCTCCTTTGTCAGAGGAGAAGAGCAGGAAAACATTTTTTGGGAGGGTGAGGATAGCAGGAGCAGCACTGACAAGGGCTTTCCCCTGGGCAGGGAGGATGAATGTAGTGAGTGTGGGAAATGCTGTGGAGGTGCAGGCTGGGGAGGAGGAAAAGGAACCAGGAATGGTCTCTTATCCTCTTTCGTTTGGACTTCTGGGCTTTGCCTGCAATAGCAATGTGATTTTTTCAAGAACACATCGATTCCTGAAAGAGTCAAACAGCCATCTGCCAAAGGCAGTGCCAGGCTTTTTTCCATCTCTGTGTTTCCATTCCAGAGTTTGCAGTTATCTGCCAAAGCCAGCGTTGCAAAAGATGTGACGTGGTGAGGCAACATCCCGTTCCTGATGGAAATGCAATGAAAATTTAATGCTCTGGCAGCAGCTGAAGCCCTTACCTCTTTGAAGTCTGAGGAGAGCTTGCATTGTTCGGGCTTTGTGCACTAGCCCTCGGCAAACATCACATTCATTACCCCTCTGTTGGGTAGAGAAGTTAAAGGAATGACAAGCTTGAGGGAGGGGAGGGGAGAGGCAGGAGCATGAAGATGCCAGATCTGGATGGGGAGGTGCTCTGCTGGGCAGTGTGAGGCCTTTTCTGCCTAGGAAATAATTTGAGTTTGAACTGGCTCACTTTAAATACCTTGACAGGAAAGGGGAGATGCCCAGAAGTGTGAGCTGGAACATCAGTGGTATGGGAAGGGCTGTGTAGGAAACTTCCAGGTGTCTGTGAGTGCCCCAGCTTTGTTTCCTTGGGATGCAGCGCTGCTCTTGGTGGCCTCGTCCTGCCACCTCCTCACCTGTCCCTGTGGCTGCAGACCTTTTAAAATTATTAAAAATGACTTTGAGGTCCAAGCTAGAACACTTTACACCCATTCTCCTGCTCCAGCCAACACCTTCTGACTCCTCTTCTTCCCTCCACACATGGATTTGAGGTTCCACCTGGCAGAAGCTTTTTTGGGTGATGCTGAGCCAGCTTTTTGGAATGAACCATGACACATTGTTTTGGGGTGAGGCAGAGGGATGATGGCCCTGTGACAGCAGGCAGTGTGGGGTGAGGAGGAGCCAAGAGGAGGGCAGGGAAGGGCAGGTGGATGATGCATTGGGAAGCCGTGGTGCTGGAAAGGGGTGATCCTGAGTGATGGTTCTGTTGTGTTAGCTAGCCAAAAAAAAAGTTAAATATCAGAGTTTGTACACTAGGAAACTGCAATCTGCTGCCCTCTGAAGGGCAGTTCCAGATTGCTGTGCCAGTGAGGGTGGAAGGGCTGCAAACTCACGTCCAGGCTGCAGCCTGAGCTCTGTGTACAGAAGAATTAGCCTGTTTCCTACCTGGAACAGTTTGTCTAGCCTTACTAATGCCACTGGTGGAATTTGGTTTAGGATCTCTATCTGCCATGGTGCTTGGTGGGGTTTCAGCAGTGCCCAGCCCAGGGCAAATGGGAATGATCAGCCTTGGCTCTGCAAACCAGATGGGCATTTAAAACCCCCTGGGCACGAGCAGCATCACCTTGCAGAAGCTTTTGCAGGCACAGGGCAGCTGTTTGGGACTGGTGGAGACTGGGATGGCCTTTTTGATCAGGCTGGATCCCTCCCTCCAGCATCTGTGACCCCAGCACTCAGTTTGGGACACTGCAGAGTGCTCCCTCCTGGTGACCAAGAGAGCAGCCCAAAAGGAGAGTTGCAGGGTCTGTTTTTCAGTGACCTGTGGGGAGAAAACTCCTCCTGTCCAGGGGGAGGAATTAGCTCAGGACTCGAGTGCTGCTTAGCAGCAATGCCCCTCAGTGCTGCTTCCAGAGATGCTTCAGAGACAGAGGATTGGTTTGGTTTAGGCAAGCAGCACCTGGACCAAAGGGCCAAATCCTTACCTGCTGCTTACTACTGGGAATTAATTAGCCCACGAAAGTCCTGAGCTGTGCCGTGGGCAGCAGCCTGCTTCGATGGTGGGTGGTGATGGCAGAGTGACAGCCCAGCTCAGGGTCAGGGTGTCAGGGAAGTTGGGAAGACACGGGGAGTAACCTGGAGGAGATCAGAATCTGGACACAGATAATTAAAATAAATCTACAGAAGGAATTTCCAGGGCAAAATGTGGTTGAACCCTGAAAGAGATTGGGATTTTGCACGTACTAACACACACCTTTCATAGATCCTCAACACTTGGATCTTGTCCTGTCTGGGACTGGCCCCCAGGTGTAATGGTGTAATGACCCCCTGGTATAATGACTGTATTGAGATATTTTAAGGCTATTGTTTCGATGGTTTTGTCTTGACAATGTTTAAAGACAGAGGCTAATCATGAGTAATTATTTCCCCCAAGCACGGACTCTGCCAACACTTAATTAAAAACTACATTTCCATCTAGGAAAATGTCACTTGGGGCATAGTGTGGCTTCCTCTTGACTCAAAGTTCAGGAGCAGGAGGTGCTACAGCATCTCTGGCTCTGGGGGACAGGATGCTGGCTGCTGTGGGACTTGCTCAGCCTGGCCCAGAGCACGAACAAAAGTTGTTTCTCAAGTTGGTTTGGTTCTCTTGCACACAAACTGCAGGAGGGAGGGGCAGAACATGCCCAGGGGATCTTGCAGGATCTACTTTAAAAGTGGATTTCCAGTAAAAGTTAATAAATAGACGTGGGCAGCTGAACTATAAATTGTAGAAGTCGTATCATCACAAATGGGATGGCTTGTGCAAGAATTTGGCAGAGGAAACCAATGACCTTGCATGCTGAGGACAAAGATACAGCCTGTGTTATCAGACTGACTGTACCATTGTGTACAGGCTGTTTGTGGGAAAAAACACACTGTCTCAGCTGGAGACCATCTTTAATGTGCTGGGCAGGGGGTCACTGGTGGGGTTTGCACACCTAAAGCTTGGAAATTCAGGTTGTTTTAAAAGTAGTTTGTCCTAAGCCCTTAAGCAAGAACAAAATGTCATTGTGCCGCTTCTGTTGCATCTGGAGCTGCTCGGGTGGGAGGCAGGAACACAGCAACAGGACAGGGCATTGATGGTTTTAATGGTTTTAATCAGAACATTGTTAAGCATTGATATATTTTTGAAGGCTCTTTCTCCTGATTACAACTGTGGAACAAGCATTGCACAGATTACCTTATTGAGTGAAATCCTGACAGGTGAATGCTGCCAGGGCAGAGCATTGCCTCTCAGGTGATTCAGTGGCCATGCTGTGGTGGCCTGGATGGACAGAGCTGAAGGTGTTCCTGCCTTGCTTTCCAGGTGATCCGCTCTGCTGCTGACTGGTCGGCCGGCATCAAATACCACGAGGAGTCCATCCACAAAGCCTACATCAGTGTCATAGAGAACAGCAAGCACTACATCTACATAGAAGTGAGTGGCACTGAGGGAAAGCAGGAGGGTTCTGATCCTCTGGGCATGGCTTGCAGCCATCAGGAGGGTAATTCCACTTCTTGAGGTCTGGTCTTAATTTTTTATGGATTTAAACCGATCCATTAACTTCAGTGGTCTTCAGACCAAACTGATGGGTTTTACCCTGACAGCCTTCTGACCACGAGATAGAAAAAGTAGACCTCTCCTTTATAAGGCTATTTGCAAAATTTCCAGCACCTTTCATGGCCTGGGCAATAACCTTCCTGTCCCATCCATGGATTCTCAGTGTCCCCTGTGCGTGCCCAGACCTCCCACTCACAGGGCTGCTCTTCATCCACTCAGCCTTTCAGCTGCACAAATCCCTTGTGTCAGAGTGACACTCAGTGCTGGCTGAATGAAGATGTTTATTCTCCTCTTTTATTTTTCTTTTAGCCTCTTTTTAGGTTGCTCATTACATGAACTTTCTAAGGAGTGTGATTAATAAGGATTAATTAATTCCCCAAGCAAGCACAGACACATATACCATTGAATCATAATTCAAAAAAGCCTCCACTCCAATGGCACACAAACCCGGCTATCTTTAGTTGCTCTTGGTCTGAAACAAAGCATGCAAATATTTTTGGTTGGTTGCTGGCAGTGCCTGACAGTAGCTTTGCTTGTCTTTCCTACAGAACCAGTTCTTTATTAGCTGTGCTGATGACAAAGTTGTCTGGAACAAGATCGGCGATGCGATTGCTCAGAGGATTCTTAAAGCTCACAGGTAAATAATCTGTTCTTCACGAGTCTTCTGAGTGCATTTCCATGGTGTGGTGCAAAGTAACACCTTCACAGACACAGCTGTAGAATAGCTGCGCCAATGCACAACTGATGCAGTCGAGCATCTGCTTGCCTTCGCAGCACTGACACTCCTTAGTGCTGTCTTTGCAGCCAGAAAGTGGTTTTCTGGACTTACCTTGATGCAAATGTATTTTTATCTGTGAAACTTGTTTAAAGGCAGGTCCTTTATACTCTGGTTCAGTGGCACCTTTGCTCCATTGCCAGCCTGCCTTGAACTGGGTGGCCAGGCAAGTTAATGGGTGGGATGGGTGAACGAGGTTTTGTGGTTTATTTAAATCATCTTAGGGAGAATTGGTTTCAAATGAGGGAAGGAAACACATTTTGAGGGTTTGACTGCAGGGCTCAGCTATTGTTCGATTCACTTTTCCTGGTACATGCTGGAGGGTGTTCACAACCTCCAGCCCTTGCAAGGGGACCATGGTTTGTTCCTGGATGGATTGAATCCAACCATGCTTTAGGCACTCCTTCTGCTTCAGCACACTTAAGCCCATGATAACATTAATGCCACACGTAGTGGCTTGTCTTCACTTTGATCCTGGGCAGGCTTGCTTCAGGTTGCTCCCCTGAAGTCTCTCTTTAAGAGACATGTATGCATTTCATGATCTAAAACTGCTGTTATATACTGCAGAAAACTTTCTAAAACTTTCTAGATTTCTTCCTTTCATCTCATGTGCTTTTTCACCGTGCACGAAGATATTTTGTGCACTAATTATTTTCCCCCTATTGTCGTTGTCCAGAGCTTTGCCAGGGCTGCTTTCCCAGACATGCTCTTTCCAAGGTCAAGGAATTTTTCTCGTTTTGGCACTTGAGCTTGGAAATTCCCACTGGGGCAAAGACACCCAAACCTGATTTAGGCAGGCGCTGGGGTGCTCCTCCCACGAGCCAGGCTTTGTTTGGAGGCACCGTGGAAACAGAAGCACTGTTCAAATTGGGAGGGCTAGGGTGTTATCTGCTGTGCCATTAACAACAGGGTGGAGTTTCCTGTGATCTGTGTGAGCTGCAATTAACCAAAGTAATTGAAATTACCTAAGGATGGAAAGATGGGATGGGTTTTCCCACCTGGGGTAATTGAGAAGTGGTGCCCGTGCTGCTGAAAATGGTGTTGCTGGTTCTTTAGGGTCCCTTCCACCCAAAGCATTCTATCGTTCTGTGATCTCTGTGCTGATCTGTGCCCCCGTGGAAAGCCACTCTGGATTGCCTTTCCTGCCTTTGGGAACTGATTACCACGGGTCCCTTGCATCAGTTGCCTGCTATTAGCAATGCTGTTCAGGCAGCTGCAGATTCTCAGAGCAATCTGTCAAGATTTTCCTGTTTTATAAAGGTTGTAATGGGTGTCATTCTGTCCAGATACTAAAGAGTCTGGCGCAGAAGGGAGTCACACAGATTCTTCAGTGACCCATTTCCAGACGTGATGCTCACTTCTGCATTACTCCAATTCTGTGCCAGTATTGTGCCAGTTTAATGTTGGTGATTCCTCACTGAATATAGGGTTCAAATTCTGCACACTCCAGAGGGTTTGCATTGCCTAAGATTAGAAGTAAATTCAGACTTAAATAGTTTGTACCATAATGCTCATGTTCCAGACTGCCCCAGGAAAACAGCAGAAGTGACACACAGATGTTTAATTGTAAATTAAGGTCTCTAGCGAAGCCTGTATACTTCTCACTCTTCTAGTCTAAATATCTTATACTGATGTTATTAATAATGTTATTTTCCTGGTTTCCTCTTTTTTTTTTTTTTCCATGAGTGGCTCTCTAACCAGTTTAATAAACACTGGCCTTAGACGAACTAGTTGCTTTTTTTGGGAATGCTTTTGTTGTGAGATCTTTTTCATGATACGAACAGATTTCAGTCTCTTGTGTATGAGAAAGTCCTCATTAACTATTTCTGAGCTCTGCTGGCAAACCAAAGCCAGTCTGCAGCACCCAGAACAGCTAAAAGGAAGAAATTGAAGACACCCAGGTGCTCCCTGTCTCCCTCACAGCTCAGGTGGGACCCCAGAGCTTTCAATTCCCACACCTTTAAATTCCCAGGCATGGCTTGCTCGAGGAAGGAGTACTTTTAACAAAAACCGTGGACTGGCTTATCTTCAGGCTGCTTTTGAAGTGGTTTTGTGCTGATTAAACTGTGTTTGCCATCTAGTGGCAGCGCCCTTCCGTGCATTTCCACCCTCCTCCTCCTGGGTGCAGGACAGGGGAGTGACAGCACCCGGGGGCCTGGGAAGCACTGGCAGAGCAGGTGACTCTGGCTTTGGTGTGCAGGGAAAACCCAAAGGCAGGCTTTGAGAAAAGCCCCGAGCAGTGCTGTGGCTGTGGCTTTTGTTCTCAGCAGGATTACAATTCGGATGTGGATTAGTTTGGGTGAGTTCTGGAGCAGAGTTTTTGTGGGATTTGATGTATCAGTGACACCCTTGCCTTCCTCAAGTGATCAATGTTTTGCTTGTGCCCTGAGTTTTTTTCCCACCTTTTGTGATGTTTCTGACTCCTGCCAACCAGGAGGCAGTGGAATGTCAGGCTGGATTTTTGGTTTCTGCCTGTGATAGCTCTGTAACCTTCACTGTGCTCTGCCAGGCAGTTGTGTGCTCCAGTGTGTACCAGTAGGAGTGTGACTGAGCTGTTGGGGTGCTCCAAGCAACTTCTGTATCAGACACAATCTGGTACTTGGCCTTGAACTTCAGTGAATATGTGGTTCTTTTCCTTTAGCTTCTTTTGCTGTCAGCTGAGAGTAAATTATTCCTTCTCCTCATGAAGGAGCATTCATGGCAGTACCGATGGTGAGTGATGAAGACCTGAAACTGGAAATCCACTTCACACTTTGCTCCCTTAAAATTCGTGTAGGAGCCTTGGATGGGGCACCAAACCAGTCAGCACAGGGGAAGTGAAACCGAGGGGACTTCACCATGTAGGAAGGTGTAACTTTTCCAGGCTCAGGCAGCATTTCCAGGCTGATAACTCCCCCAAACTGTTGTTCCAGGGAGAACAAGCGTTTCCGAGTGTACGTGGTGATCCCGCTGCTGCCTGGCTTTGAGGGAGACATCTCCACCGGCGGGGGGAACGCGCTGCAGGCCATCATGCACTTCAACTACAGGTACTGCAGGGCTGCTGGAGACCTCCCTGCAGGTCCCCAGGGCCCCACCTGCCGTCAGCATGGCCAGGTTGGATGGGTCTTTTTGGGCAGCCTTGGTCTAGTGGAAGGTGACCCTGCCTATGGGAGGGTAGTTGGAACAGGATGAGCTTTAAGGTGCTTCCAAGCTGCCAAAACCTTTCTATGATTTTTTTGCCATTTAGCTGATCAAACCAGGACTTGCTGACCAAGATTTGACTCCAAATCTGCCTTTTTGGCCCCATACTTGGCCTGGCTCTGCCCATTGGCCCCATGAAGGCAGTGGCATGTTCCCCGGTGTGATTCTCCTGCTCCGGGATGGATGTTTTGGGGGGCACTTGCAACCCATCAAGTCTCATGGGAAGGACTGGAACCCTGTGCTGCCTGGTAGCCCCTGTGCTGGGAACAGACTGTACAGGAAGGCAAAATGGCCCAAGGCAAACTGGTTTTACTGGGGAGCTGCTGTGTTATGGTATGGCCAGGGCACAGTCAGTCTGCAGAGACTACTGCTACCCCTGGAGTGAAATCTCCCTCATCTGCTGCTCTCTAAGTGTCCTGCTGCACCTCCAGAAGGATGAGTGGGGCAAGGGGACACCAGCAGAAGGGTGTACCCCTAACCAGACCCTTCTGCCTGAGCTTTTTTCTGCAAGGGCAACCACAGCTCTTAAGAAATTGCGCATGGGTTGGTTGGTTCTCAGTGAGATGCCAGCTGTGGCTTTTCCAGCCTGACCATAATCCCACAAATTCCACGACTTGGCATTCTGCATGTGTTGATGTTTTTCCTAACATGATTTCAAATCCAGACCTGTGGCACAGAGAGTAACAGCTCTGTTTGTCACACATTTACCATCACTGCGAAAATGCTCCCCAGCTCCTGTCTGGCTTGGTGTGACCTCCTTTAGGAAATGAGCAGTCCTTGATGTTTCAGCAGTCATTTGGGAAAGGGTGTGCTCTGGAAGCACCCCGTTTCTCCTGCTTGCACAGTGTATTTGAAAAGCATCTGTGTTTGTGATTTACCTCACCTGGCTCTGCTCCAGTACATGCTGGAGTCACAGTGGTGCTGATGGCTGCCTACCTCCTTTCCAGGACCATGTGCCGAGGGGAAAACTCAATCCTGGGTCAGCTGAAGGCGGAGGGTGGTAAGAGCTTTATTCCTCTCCTCTGTGTGGTTTAGTCTTGGGATGCTGCTGTTCAGTGGCCACACCTATAACATGTCATATAACTCGTGCCGTGGACTTGTGGGGCTATGAGCCACCTCCTCCTTGACTGTCATCCCATGGTGAGGTCTGTTGGGTCATGGCCAGTTGTCAGACTTCACGCCTGGGTGCAGCCCTGATCCAGAGGAGGGGAGCACCCCAGGGAGGAGCACGGCACAGCTGCAGCTGCTGGGGATTATGTTATTTGGAAAATGTCCTGAGAGGGCTCACGCTTCTGGGAGCAATGAGCCCTCAGCCTCCCCCGTGAATCCCACCCAGGGTTTGCTTCTGGCAGTTGTGAAAGGCTTAGAGGAAAAACCTGCCTCAGCAGGATGCTGTTTCTGAGCTGCTGCTTCCTTGCCATGAGGATGCCTGGTGGAATTTGCTCTGTTGGGAATCTGAGTACCATGAAAACCCACATATCACAAACTCCAGGAGCATGCATTAATGCCTCACCTGTTCTAGGTCTTGGTGTTTATCTGAACTGCACACAAGTAAGGCGCATTTTCCATACTATGCATGGACAAAGCACCTGCTTCCTGCCCCCCTTCTGCAGGATCTGCAGAAAAACAGTCACATAGTCCAGTTATTTTAAGATGTTCAGACCCTTGTGTGCTGTGCCGGGGAGATTGGGGTCATTCTCGCTGAAGTGGAAGTCTCCAAGTAGGCAGCAGATCAGAGCAGCACAGAGAGCCCACAGGCAGCTTTTGAAGTCTGTTTTGGAAGGAACTTATTATCTGTTTGTTTATTGGTTTTTTTAGAGTCAAAAGTGAACTGTTCTGTACGTGAGTCTTTATGTAGAGTGGGTCTTTTCCTTCTCTCTTCCACCTCCCTCATCCTATTGGTTTTGTTGTCTTTTAATTTTCAGTTGGAGATAAGTGGATAAACTACATATCCTTCTGTGGACTTCGAACCTATGCAGAGCTGGAAGGAAAACTAGTCACAGAGCTCATCTATGTGCACAGCAAACTGCTCATTGCTGATGACAACACAGTTATAATCGGTGAGCAGGAGCTTGCAGGAGGGATTTAGACCACTGGGTTATACCTGGATCAATCCCTTCCCCTCCCCATGCACAGTGCAGGCTGTAGTGCCATGGCTTTTCCATGTTGCCATTACTTTGCTGAGAAATATTTTCCTGTTTAAAAAAACAAAACCCCAAAACCAAACTCATGAATTCATCAGGAGGGAGGAAAGGATTTGGAGGGCTGTCATTTAATTTGTTTTTCTGAAATGGTTTTAAATCTGTTTGTAACCGTGAAGAGAATCCCAGTGCAGGGAATATTGTCCATCTGTCTTGTATCAAACTCTGCTGAGCAGGAAGATTTGTGAGACTTGTCATCTGTTCCTGAAAGAACAGAATGTGCTGTAAAATTTGGAAGGTTTGGACAACATGTGTCAGCTCTGTTTCCTAAGAATGGGGCAATATGCTATAAGGAGTAATAGATATTATTTCATCCTTTTCTCATACCATATTTATTATGAGAATATGAAGCAAAGACAAGAGAGTTCAGGCTCAGAGTTCCACACTGCAGCAGAAAAGCAGAATTTCAGCCTGCTTCTCTAAAGAAGCCCTTTTTGAGCTGTTACATCAGCAATGAAAACTTTGCCAATGAATAATTTAATAACAGATTTTGCAAGACTCAAAATACTCCCACGATTCAAAGCAGCACTCCAGCCTGTGGTCTCAGATGACCTGTGGTGAGGTTTGCTGCTCTGTCACCCTCTGAGGGGCCAGATCCCATCTCCAGCGTGCAGAACAGCTTGGAAGTAGTTTGATATTAAAGCAGGAGCAGTGTTGTTCCCACTAGAATGGTCTGGGGGCCAGTGACAGCTCTGATGTTCTATTTTCTGTACCTGTAAGTCCAAGGATTGATTTTTATACAGCATGTACATGCAGCTGGGTGGTGAGGGGATAGGGAGCCAATGTCATCCCTTTTCCACATCAGAAAGAGAGAGTGCACGGAAATGAAATGCTTGTGGAACTACTGTGCAGGAGTGGGAAAGAAAGAGAGGGGCTTAGCTTGTTATTCCCCTGGAGGTGTTAGCTTCCCTGGAGTTAATCCAGTCCCTGGGAAGGCTCAATGGCTGACTGCTCCCTGAGGGTCTCTTATGGCTCTGTCTGGAGATTTTCCACCCACCCCCTGCTTTCTGATGGCTGTGTGGGACAGAGAAACCTCTTTGAGGGGTTAAAGCCTCAGCTGGTCTCAAGCAGAACCCCCCTGAAAGGCACAGCCTTCCACAGCAACCTGCTCTAGTGGAAGGTGACCCTGCCCATGGCAGGGGATTTGAAATGAGATGATCCCTTCCTCCCCAGACCATTCTTGATTCGATGATTTACCCACAGAGCCCCTCTTGCTTCAAGTAACTTGGTATCCAAACTAAATGCAGTTAAAACCTCTATGATCTTTAAGCTGTTGCTCCTTCAGCTCAAGCATCTGGGAAGCTACGGAAAGAGTAAACTTTTGAAAATTTTGACCTTCTTCCAAGCCTGGAGCTGTTGGAAATGAGTTGGGGTTTCCTTTTTTGCCTCCCCCAAATGCTGTCACTCGGGGGTCTGTGTTTCCATAAGGGAGCCCTCCAGTTGGGGTTTCACCTGATGAAGCCACAGGTGGTCTCCGTGGCGCTGAGGGGTGTGCAGGGCACGGGGGGCGTGCGGGGGCACCTCGTGGGGCAGTGGGGCACCTCCTGAGCTCTGCCTCCCTCCCTGGCAGGCTCTGCCAACATCAACGACCGCAGCATGCTGGGCAAGCGGGACAGCGAGATGGCCATCCTGGTGCAGGACACGGAGACCGTGCCCTCGGTGATGGATGGGCAGCCGTACCGCGCCGGCCGGTTCGCGCAGTCCCTGCGGCTGCGCTGCTTCAGGTGCGTGCGGGTGTCCACCCGGGGGCCACCCAAACCTGCAGGCACTCCTGCTTTCCCAGGGGGAAAGGGAAAAGGAGAAAAGGGAAAA
>VXAU01004203.1:776818-798208 GCA_013399695.1 Formicarius rufipectus | reverse complement strand
CCTGCTCCAGGTGGGTCTCCTTCTCCAGGAGTCCTGGCTGCAAGTCCCTTCCAGGATCTCGCTCCATCCTGGGCCTCCCACACGGCAGCAGCTCCTGCATCCACCTGCTCCTCCAGGGGCTGCAGGGGGGTCTGTGCACCCTGATGGATCCCCATGGGCTGCAGGGAGGTGGAGGGGGCACAACTTTCAGTCCTTCACCCCCTGCCCCAGTGTGGGGTCCCTCCTTCTCCTCCTCCTGCTCCCACCTTGGTCTCTGTGTTGTTGTCTCATGGCTGGAATTTTTTCACTGCCCCACACTCCTAAATTCTTCACTCTATTATCCCAGAGCTGTGACTGTGATTCTTAATTGGCTCAGCTCTGTCCACCAGCAGGAGGTCCCTCCTGGCCCTGGCTGTCCTTGGCTCCACAGGACAGGAGAAGCTTCTGGCAGCTTCTAACAGAAACCATCCTGGTAGCCTCCCCTGCTACTAAAATTCAGCCACGGAAACCCATGACAGGGTGGGACACAGCCAGGGCTTGCTCGGGCTCACCCCTGCCCACAGCCTTTCAAACCAGCCAGGCTTAGCACTGCCTGGCCTGGATTTAGCCTGGAGTTTTGCTGCTGTTTCACTGGCATTCCCCACTCTTGCCCTCAGCTTGACTTCACAGGTCGTGTAGCTCCAGGATTTCTCCAGCAGAGCTCCTGAACAAGTGGTATTTCCCCCCATATCCCATTTTCATGCTCTCTCAATCTCGGGTGGCAGTGTCACTTCCCAATGGAAGATTCTTCAGTGGGAGCAGCCATCTGGCCCATAACATGTCCATTTTTTATTTAAAACCCTTTTCCTTTTTTTCCCCCCATCCTATTTCCCATCTGGACAGTTACTGTGCAGAAAAAAAGGAGAAAAGCAGCATTTCAGCTGACAAACCATCACAGGGGATGGGAGTGGGAGGGTGCTGGGAGCACACAGGCTTTGGCAGGTCCCAAGGAAACTTCTAATCTCTTGGCATTTCTCAAGAAGGGGTCTGCCCAGTGCTTCAGCCTTCATGAGCATCTCCCCCTTGATCTTCCCAGGGTTGTACTTGGTGGGTCTGATCTCAATCCAGAACACCAGGATCCCGTCTGTGACAAATTCTTCAAGGAGGTGTGGATTTCCACAGCAGCTCGCAATGCCACCATCTTTGATAAGGTGAGGACCACGGTGCCTTTCCTCCACTCGGAGGCAGCAGATGCCAAGGGGAGAAACAGCACAGGGAGGGCAAGAGCAACAGGTCCAGCTCCTGGGGTTGGACCCTCAGAGATGTTTGGAGGGAACTAGTAATGTTGGATGCAAGAGCTGTGAACAAGGAGCTGGAGTCTGTGCATCCTCAGAATGTGGTGGCACCCTTGAAGGCAGGAGGTTGGATTTCTCCTTGTGTTTGTATCAGTTCTTACCACCTGTAGTCAGCCACAGCATAACTAGAGTGGAAGCAAATTTGATTTCTGTCTTTTAATGAGCTTTTGCAATGATCAGAAAACGTCCTGGAGCTTCCCCTCTTGCTCCAGCCATGTCGTGGATAGGCACAAACATCTTTGGGCTGTTAGTTAAGTCACTCTTATCCTGGGGAATTTGTTCTGGATGTTTTGGTGTTTCTCAGGAATTCTCCAGCATTTCCCCTGCACTGACAAGCTGCTGCTTCTTTCTGTTTTGATCAGGTGTTTCGATGCCTTCCCAGTGACCAGGTGAATAATTTAACCCAACTGCGTGAGTTCATCAACAAGCCCAAATTAGCAAGTGATGATCCTGCAAAAGCAGCAGAAGAATTAAAAAAGATTCGTGGGTTTTTAGTACAATTTCCCTTTCGTTTTCTGGAGGAAGAGCACTTGCTTCCCTCCGTTGGAACAAAGGAGTCCATGGTACCCATGGAGGTTTGGACTTAAGAAGATGCAGACTGCTTTGCCTTTTAAAGTCTTGTTCTCAGGAGAGTTGATGAACAATACAGAGTTTCAGAAAGCTTTTTATTTCAGAGGGTAGCAAAAAACATCTCCACCAAGCTAATGTGCCTTTCTTAAGGATTTTGGTGGAGGAACTCAAAGCAAATCGACACTAGCAAAGGAGAGGAGCAGAAAGACTTGGAGATGATGGCAAATGAGAAGTTTAATCTCTGAAGGAGTTACTTCTTCAGGCATGCTCTGATCATCTAAAGGATGCAGGCCACTTCCTAGGACAGGAACTCGATCCCAATCGATGTTGTTACCACTGCCGGCTGTATCCTGTGGTTGTGTCCGTACCGTGATCCTGCTGTGGATGCGCAGGAGTCGTGAGCTGTGTGTGCTTTTGGCTATCTACACCTTGGCTTGCTGGAGTCCCCCATCTCACCCCTTTCACATGCTGTCAGAGCACGTTGTGCAAGCCCTGGAACAGCTGGGAAGTGCCATTTGCTGCTGCCTTGGGCTGTCCTGCAGCTTTCCACGTGTAGGTGTTTCTCTTCTTACATGGAACCGGACTAACAATCCTGTATCAGAATCAGCATTTCAGTCTCTTCTTCTCCTTGGGAAAAAAAGCCCCTTTCCTGTTGCAGCTGGAGCAATCAGCAGCCCTCAGGCTTGGCAAAGGGCAGTCTCCATGGAGCTGGAGGTGCTGGAAATCAGTGGAATTTGCTGGCCTTTGCAGACATACAACAAGTCAGTTTGGTCTCAGTGTGCATGATGGCTTTCCCCAGAAGAGGATAAAGGTTCCAGCTCAATCATGAGGTCTCTGGAGCCAAAGGAAAGCAAGGCACTGTGTGTAATGGGACAGAAACTTGAAAGCTGGCATGGGCCAAACCAAGCTCTGCACTCAAGGCCTTCTGTTAGTGTGTTCATCTTGCAGTTTATAGGTAGATTTTCAGTTCTATCCCTTTCCTCCCTATTTAAAAGAAGAGAAAGGCCATTAAGTTGACACCAGACTCAACCTGAGCTGACATGTGACTCTGCAGATGGGGTGAATGCAGGGAGGAAGAGAAGCAGCTGACAAAGCTCTGCTTTGTTATTAGACCAACCACAATCTTGAGCTCAGTCATGCAGGACCTGTCTTCCCAAAGAGAGGTAAAACTCATCATGCCCAGTCCTGTTTTCCGTTTCTGTGAGACACTTTCTGATGCTCTTTTGCATCTTCCTGTGCAGTGTGGCAGCAGTTCAATCCAGCATCCTTGGGAAAAACACTACTGTTCCTGTGTCAGGACCTCTTGTGGTGGGCACCATCCTGGGCCTTATCTCTGTCCTCCATCCTGCAGTGAGCCATGTCTTCCCATTTCATGTCCAGCTAGAACACTAGAGGTGCTCCTGGCAGTCACCAGTGCTGTGCCAAAGGCTGAGAGAACATCAGGAACACCTCAGGGGAGTTGGATCTGGAGGAGTGGGAGGCTGAGCTCCTCTGCTGCCCCTGCATCCAGCAATCCCTCCCCTACCTGGGTTATACCTGTGCCCAACACTTCATAGTCAGAAGACCAGGTGAAACAGTGTTTATTCTTGTTCACAGGCAAGTTTTATTTTTTTTCCTTTTCCAGCTCTTCCAACAGTCTCACCTGTTTTTAACTGGAAAAGAATCCCAGTGGTTGCCTAGCTATCCCCAAAACAATAGCTGGCACCACATTTTAGCTGATTCCCTACTGTGTTCAGACCTGTAAAGAGGCATCAGCTAATTCTGTAGCTGCTGCATCACCCGAGTAAGGGACAACCCCAGATATTCTTTGCTTCCAGGGCAGCCCTATCTCAGTCCCTTCCTACAGCTTCCACTATTTTATGCTTGTGTTTAGTAGATGCAGTTGCCTGTTATACTCCTTTCTGGTTGGTGCATCTGTGGTCTGGTTCACCTGTTGGAAGTGCATGTGCAGCATTTTGTGTGATGGACTTGAGTCTGGGGAGGTTGATGCTCTTACCTGGCACGCTCTAAGCACAGAATTGTGTTCCCTTGACTTTTTTTTCCCCTTAAAAATACTGACCTGGGGTAGTCAGAGCAGTGTGTGCCCTGACCGTTTGTGATCAAGAAAGATCAAAGGTGTCTTGTTACTTCACATCAGTGCAGGTTCAGAGCTTTTCTCTCCTGATCTTTTTAGCTGTTTTAGTTTGAACAAAGCTGCTGACTTTAAACAATTGCAGCCTGTCAGAGAATCCTTGTCAGTCGCACGGATCTGTGTTCAGAGTCGAGAAGGAAGCGTCCAACCCTGCCACCCATACACTGAACCTTAAAGTGTAAGACTCCTGTCATCTTCTAAGTGCTCTTATTGTACCTGTCCTCATAATAACTAAAGTTTTTATAATTGTTAAATTATCCTCAAACTGTCTTTTAAAGTGGTAGGTAGCTAATTACTGGGGCTTCCTGACTCTGGGGGTGTCGAGTCCCCCTCTGCCACGCTGCTGTTGGGAAAAAACACTCAGCCCACCATGTGATGGCTGCTGGTCCCCAGTGACACAGCAGGGCCATGGAGGGAGATTTGATTGACTGATTCTGTATGAAAAGGTGCTAATTAAGAAGGTCTTTTGTTATTGAGGGAGCAGACAGGCCTGGCATTGGCTCTCTGTCCGGGAAGAGGCTTTTCCCTGTGGGAACAGAGGCATCGTGCTGAACTCCCCTTCCCTGTGTTGGTGCTGAACTCCTGATACAGGGAATTTAGTAACATTGAAATGCAGGCAGGGTGTGCACAGCAGCCTTGGCAGGGAGTGGAGAGCACAGCATCCCCAGGGGCGTGTGGGGCCACCAAATCCCCCATGGCTGCAGCACTGCTCGCCCCAAACAGGCAGTGGGGCTGGAGCCATTCCCAGTGGAAGCCCCATCCTTCACACCACGGGCTGTGCTGTTCAGAGCTGGCTCCATGGGTCCTGTCAACTACAGGTTTGCTTCTTATATTAAGAAGCCTGTGAGGTTGAGCAGCTTGAGAAGGTTGATTTCTGCACCTGAACAATCACTACTTCTTAGTCCGTCGTACCAGCGTGGGCTCAACACCTTCAGACTGGAGAGGGTTGCCCACAGACACCCAGTGCTGTAGATTCCAGCAACCCCAGAAACATCAGTGGTTGCTTGTGGCATTTATTTGTTAGAACTGTAAGAAATGAGAGCTTCTCCCAGCCTCAGACTTCATTTTGTAGTTCAGCCTGGGCAGAACATTTCTTTTCCCCTTAAGTTATTCCTTAACATGTGCCACTTTGAGAACTCACATTTCTTTCCTTATTTTTTTTAATAGTCTGATATTTTAAAATACATGTTTTGTTGTATCGATGTTGGACTGAATAAATGTTTTACTGTAAAGTTAATGGATGGTTTAAATGCATTGTACGCAAGAACTGTACTAAAAAGTAATTTTAGGAGAACCACTCCAGTGCTCCATGGCAGATGCCAAGTGCTGGGCACAGTTTCCGGTCTCTCGCTCTCAGTTTGTCCCCTGACTTGGTGTGAGCTTTGCTGGATTAAACCCCAAATGTTCCCCTTTCCCTTTGTTTTGATGAAGTTTGACAACATGATTCTGCAGTGCTGGTGCTGACCCTGGGAGGACCTCGGTGCAGGTGTTGCCTCCCCAGGACCCTGCCATGAATAATTCCAGTATCTCTGTTCCTTCCAAGGGAACATCCCTGTACAATCAAGACCAGATGTGATTTGCTTTTGTTTTTTCAGTGCAATGAGTCTTGTGCACCTGTAGCAAGGCCAGTTGGGGGGGTTGTGTCAGAGCTGCATTTGTGGGGACACTGACATCCAAATCTGATCCTGTAGGGTAATGCTTTTTCCCTCTCCTGTGGAATGCAGAGACCCAGGTCAATGCTGGGCTAAGCAGCAGAGCCTTTCACAGTAGGATGCTGTGGTGTCCAAGGGGAAGAAAGGCTCTCCAGACCAGGATGTGGGCAGAGCTTGGCATCTCTCAGGTCCCCCACAAGATGTGAACATGCTATCACAGCTTGTGGCATTTGTTCTGCGAGTGGTTTCAACCAAGCAATCCCCTCTGCACTGCTGAGATCCTGCTGAAACCAGGAGCTTTGCAGAATCCCCATTTAAACCAGGAGCATAAAGTCATGGCAGTAAATCAAGACCAGCCTGTAAATCTAAGTGTATCAAAGTGGAGCATCTCCACCAACTGTACAGTGACCACTGAATGCAATGATCCTCTTGGGGTGTCACTTTTTCCCCCCCTATTTTCCTTTCCCTGCCTGTTTTCTTGTTGTATTTTCCAGTATTTGTGATTATTCTATTTTTAACCTTCCAGTGTCTTTTCATAAAATCTCCGTGTAAACAATTCCAACTCTCTCTAGTTCTGGCACTAGGGAAATGAGGAAGAAGTGTCAAAAAGTCACAGTTTTGGGGAATGTTGGTTGTTTTTTGGTTTTTATTTTTAAAAATCATGTCTCCAGCTAAACTAATCCACAAAAGAAGAGCTTCCACGTGGGGTGTGAGCACAGGTCTCCGTGCGTCCCTCCGTTCCGCCAGTGCCGCTGTGACACTGAATATCCCTTCTGTGAAGGCTGCTGGAATTGAGTTTTGTATCCTTGTTCCTGCTAATGATCGCTTCCCTTTCCCCTCCATTTGTATCTGGTAAATGAATGTGTATTATTAACGGACTGAAAATACAACTCCTGATCACGTTGGAAGGTTTGGTGTCATTTCTACTTGTTTTGGGGGCTGCGGCCTCGTCCTGCTCTGCGCTGAGTTCTGCCCTTGCTCTGCATCAGCAGTGCTGCCCCAGCAGCTGAGACGTGATGGGAAAAGGCCCAGAATTGCAATAAAAATGGCTAGACTTGAGTAATTTGGGTTTTCCTGGGAGAGAGAAATTGCTGGGGTGAAGCAGCATGGAAAGAAAATTGGACGTGTTAAATAGATTAAACAATCCTGTTTTAAGGAGTTTTAATAATCCAAGAGCATTATGAAAGGCACAGACAAAAACGCTCTGTCTCCAAAATAGAATTAACTTGCCACCGTCTCTTTTAACTTCTAGTAAAGGAAATTCAGCAGAGACAGAGGAAGAAGCAGCTGCCTGTTGTCCTCCAGGGGCAGAAGAGATTAATAAAGCATCAGTGGCATTTCCAAGCTCTCTTGCAAACTGAAAACATATTAACTTCTCCGTTTCTTAGGTTTCATCTCCTTCCTCAGGTGCCAGAGGGCTCTCCGCATCTTCAGAACTTCCAAACCCAATCTGTGCCCTCAATAAACACAATAAACCGAGACAACAGAGCCGGAGGGTCGGGCAGGGGGTTGGTGAGAGGCAGCAAGGCTGCCACTCCGGCATCCCCCTGCTGACTGTGCCTCCTGCATCCTGCTCAGGAGCTGTGGGAGCAGAGACAGCGACAGGCAGGAGTCCCTGCTGGCTGCAGGGGTGCAGCTGTGCTGGGTGTAGGGGTGCTGGCTGGCCCCAGGCTGGGCAGTGGGGTCACACAGGGTGGCCACGGCCAAGGCTGGGGACACTGCTGGGTCCCCTCTCGCCGGCACCGCTTGGTTTCTGGGTGTGCATTGCAGGAGAGCTGTGGGGTCACACTGTGAGCTTTTCTTGGTGGGCAATTAATGTGAAACTGGAGCGGTCCTGAATCTAGAGTGTGCAGCTGTGACTTTGTAGGGTGGCTCCTTTCCCTTTTCTATGCGGTTGTCCTGGTTTTGGCTTTGTCATTTTTAGTAGCTGGTGCAGTGCTCTGTTTTGGATTTAAGTAGGGGTCCAGCTTGAGGGCACTGACGCTGCTTTTGCTGTGTTCCCTCTCCTACACATAGGCACACAGAGCTCTTACAGGGCACCACTTCCTCCACGTCCATCCATAAAGGCAGAGGTGGATGCCAGTTTATGGCTGTGGCTGGCACCGACTGTGGGGAGGCAGGAATGCAGAGGCAGAACTCCCCTTGGCTTCCCCACAGCCAGAGCATTCACTCGCTGAACAACTCGCAAAGCCTCTAATCTGATGGCTCCTTGCTGAGCAGGAGCACAGCCCACACACAGCTTCAACACAAAGTGCCAGTGTGTTCAACAGCCTGTGCTTTCCAGGATGGATTTCTCCAGCCACTTTTGTACCTCATCCCACAGGTCAGCTCCTCAGGCTCTGAGGTGTCCACAGGCATCCAATGCCAGAGGCAGAAGGAACCCTCTCCACCCCAGCACATCCACTTTCTGGCCCTTCCTTAGCATACCCTCAATAACATACACACTTTTTAATGAGTGCCAGCCCTTTGCATGTATGAAATCAGTAATAGATTGTAGTTATATTTGTGTAGAGGAGGAAAGCAAGAAAGCAAGAAAGAAAAAGAAAGAAAGAAAAGGAAAGAAAGAAAGGAAAGAAAGAAAGAAAGAAAGAAAGAAAGAAAGAAAGAAAGAAAGAAAGAAAGAAAGAAGAAAGAAAGAAAAGGAAAGAAAGAAAGGAAAGAAAGAAAGAAAGAAAGAAAGAAAGAAAGAAAGAAAGAAAGAAAGAAAGAAAGAAAGAAAGAAAGAAAGAAAGAAAGAAAGAAAGAAAGAAAGAAAGAAAGAAAGAAAGGAAAGAAAGAAAGAAAAAAGGTTTTGTGAGCTGCATCTAAAGGTACATGATGAAACAGGTTTCTTCTCACTGCTGAAAATCAATTTATTTTAGTTTCTCTGCCATTGTGCCTGTTCTTCACATTTTCAAGTACTTCTCTGGAGCGCTGATGCAGTGGAGCGAAGGTTTGAAGAGTCTGAGTCACGACAGCACTGTGAGTGAAATGCTCGATCTTTTTTTTTATTGGAAAAATTAAAAGTGACAGCTTCAAAATTGGTTCCACTGCTTTGATTGATTAGTCAGAATATTTAGCTCAAAATGATTATGGCAAGATTTTCTACAGATGCTCATGGCTGGGATGGAAATTAATTTGGAGAAAGGGGGAGGAGGGTTGTTAAAAAAGAAATTATTCTGCAAAGGAGACTGTTTATCCCCAGACTCAGTGATGAGGAATCTCTCCATATTCAGCCTGATCTCGATCATTAAACATCCTTTGAGTTCCCATTTGAGGACAAAGGGAAAGGGGACAGGGAGACCATGTTAACTTCACAGGTGACTATTACTTGGAGATTCTAGTGCCCAGTGGCAGCAGGGTGCTGCCTGTGTGCTGCTCAGGAGCTCTGCAGTGCCCTGCAGGTGGCCCATCCCTATGGAATATCCTGACTGGGAAACCTGCCCTGGGCCAAGGGATGGGCGTTTCACTGGAGTGCTGCTGGGGCAGGTGAGATGGAGGTCACCCAGCAGGAAGCTGAGGGATGCTGAAGGTGGTGTGGGAACAAGGGAAGTTCAGGGAAGAGCTGGACCCAGCTGGAGGATCCACCAGGGCCAAGCTGTGTGGTGTTTGCACCAGGGCTGTTGCACACCTGGGAGCCCCACACTGTCCAGGCAGGTGCAATCCCACCACCATGGTCTGCAGCTTCTCGTATCCTGGCCAGGTCCTTGTGCACTCCCTTCCATTCCTGGTGAAGGCACAGCTTAAAAGCAAGTGTGTCACATGGATGCTTCAGTGTCTCCAGACACACAGCTGCTTCCTCTCTCCAGGATGGGAGAGCTGGGGCCACCTGGGAGAGAGGGGACAGTCAGGCTGGGCTGTCACCCAGTGAGACACCAATCTTAGAATCGCAGATTGGTTTGGGTTGGAACGCACCTTGTTCCACCCCCTGCCTTGGGTAGGGACACCTTCGACTATCCCAGGTTGCTCCAAGCCCATCCAGCCTGGCCTTGGACACTTCCAGGTATGGGGCAGCCACAGCTCCTCTGGGCACCCTGTGCCAGGGCCCCACCACCACTACAGTAACGAATTTTCTCCTGATATCCAATATGAACCTGCTCTCTCTCAGTTTGAAGCCATCCCCCCATTGTCCCGTCGTTACATAGTCTTATAAATAGTCTCTCTCCATCTTTCCTCAGGCTCCTTTCAGGAAGGCCACAAATAGGTCACCCCGAACCCTTCTTCTCTTTAGGCTGAACACCCCCAATTCTTAGCTCTTCCTCACAGGAGAGGTGCTCCCTCCCCCTCTCCCACCCTGTAGCTCTATCCTGCTCCTGGTGTCCTGCCTTAGGCAGTTATCTGATTCTTCCAGTTCATCTCACAAAACAGGCAGAAGAGTATTTCTATTCTCTTCCCTGGGTTGCCTTCCTTCTTTCATTCCTCACCAGCCAAATGGACATTAAGGGACCCTGGCCAAGCCCAGCAGACTCACAGGATGGAACCTGCACGTTGTATATCCAAGACAGAAACAGAAAATGGATCCTTCAGGAGAAGACCCAGGCTGCTTGCTGAGCATTTTAAAATTTTGACTTGAAATGTGGGTTTGAAACCTTCAAGATTATTTTTGTGGGGTTTTGGTGTTTTGTTGTTGTTGTTGTTGTTTTGTTTGGTGGGTTTTTGTTGTTGTTTGTTTGGGTTTTTTTGTTGTTTGTTTGTTTTCTTTTTTTACATTTTAAGATTTCACATTTCAGACATGGTTCCTCTTGAAATCATTACATGGCTTATGAAAATACAAAGCACTGTAACTGCAGAGATATGAACTAGGTATGTATACAGAATTAGTCTGAGGCAGAGTTAAGGATTTTCTTTATAGAGAAAAGCCCCATTTTGGCCAATATCAGACATGGAACCAGGAAACTCCAGAAGTAAAGACAGCTGTAGCCACAAGCACAGCACAGCAGCCAAAGGATGTTTGTCCCCCGATGTCTCATGTCTCATACACTGTGAATACCAGCTGAACCCCGTGTATATTTTAGGACTCTGTGCTGGCCAGCACATTCTGAGTGGAAAGACTAATGCAGGTAAAACCAGGGCATTGAATCCCATGTAGGAATTTAAGCAGTGTTTCCTTGGATCCACACTGCAGGGGGATTCTACTGATAGATCTCTCTTGGGTAACAATCCACCACATTCTTTGTGACCTCTGTCAAGGTGGGTGTAGGGATGCAGTGCCCATGGCTGAAGGATCCTAAGCTAAACTGAGCTCCTGTTCCCAGCCCTCTGGGGACCACATGTTGTGAGTGAAATGTCCATCTCCACACCTGCTGGAGGCCCACCTCCAGTTTGTGTTAAACCTGCCATCCTGGCAATGCTGGCTGCAGCTGGGGACACAGTGGGGACCTGGAGCCCTGCAAGGAAGGAGCTCGGAGAACTTTTCCCTGGGTGCTTCTTCCTGGTTTGCTGGGAAGCCTCTGATCCACCTGGTCCTCCCCATCCCAGCCCTTGCCTGCAGCAGTGTCCATCTCCATCCCCTCCGGCTGGAGGGACAAGCTGGAGGTCTGGTGCCCCCCATCAGGGCTCATGAGTGATGCGCCTCCAGGATGAGCTGGTGCACAGCAATAGGTTAAATCCACCAGCGAAAGCATCGCTGGAAAGACGCCTTCCGATGGATGCAAATCCCAGAAATCGAGGGCTGGGTGGCCGCGTTCCTCTAGAGGGTGCTGCGGGCTCAGCCTGCCCAGAAAGGGGGCTGCCCACGGTGCTGGGTGCCTGACCCTGCGGGGCTGGGTCCTGCAGCCACAGCTCTGCTGGAGGAGGAGGCTGCAGGCACAGCACGCAACCCCTGGACTCCTCCGCTGGGGGGGTCCCTTCCTCTCTCACATCTGGAGAGAGATGCCCCCCACATCTGGCCTTGCTGCTGGGGCACTACGAAGGGGTGTCCCCACATCTGGCCTTGCTACTGGGGCACCACAAAGAGGTGTCCCCACATCTGGCCTCGCTGCTGGGGCATCTCAAAGGGGTGTCCCCACATCTGGCCTCGCTGCTGGGGCATCTCAAAGGGGTGTCCCCACATCTGGCCTCGCTGCTGGGGCATCTCAAAGGGGTGTCCCCACATCTGGCCTCGCTGCTGGGGCATCTCAAAAGGGGTGTCCCCACATCTGGCCTCGCTGCTGGGACACGGCAGGCCAGTGCCTCCCCCTGCCCTCTGAGCACGGTCACAGTGAGACGTTTTAAAATGAACTGCCACATGTGCCGTGACTGTTTGGGCTTAACCACCCTCCCTGCCCAGACTGCCCTCCCCAGGAGGCCGTGCTGGCTCTCCAATGACTCGCTGCAATCTGTATCTCCACTTTGTTTCCTTGCAGCCCGTATCTGTACGACATCCACTGTACCGGCTAAGAATGCTCACAAACCTATTTCCTGCTGCAGGATGATCACATTATACACAATTACACACTCTAGGAATTTCTCCTGAGATCCAGCTGGGTACAGGCTGGAGTGGCAGAGGAACTGGAGCGTGTGTGGAATAATGAATCATTCATTCAAACCTCCACACTGACTTCAAGCTTTTGGGTTGTGTGAGCATGTGGTGAGCTGCACTAGCTGCTTATTGCCCTGAAAAAAAGCCTGAATCACCTAAATCATTCCAAATTTGGTTCCCACTGTGTGTACACTTTCTATGTCTTGCCATTTCATTATTATTATTTTTACCATGCCAGAAAGGCTTAATGCAGAATTTATTCAAAATGTCTCAGCAGGAGAAGTCCCCAGGAGCTGAGACATGCTGTTCCAAACAGAGACCTTCTCAGCAGGAGCAAAATCAAGTTGTTCATGTCCACAACGTTCCTGCCTTCAGAACAGACCCAGACCAGTATCCTGTGTTACTGGGGGTAATGGCAGAAACACTGAGATGCATTTGCTTTGCAGCACCGTGGGACACGTTCCCAGCATCCTGTGATGCCAGGGAACCTAAAACCCCAGCATTTCCCTGCCCTGTAAATCTGACAGCTTTATATAGGACAGAGCCAACAGGAAACATGGAGATGCTGCTTGCCCTCGAGCTGGGCAGGGATCTCACATGCAGGGTTTTTCTATGAACAAGTAAACTGATGCTTTGCTTCGACCTCTCTTGGACCTGTCTGGTAAAACCACGGGCTGTGGTGTCATTAGAGGGACATTGAGGTGGCATGTGGACACGATGACCCCCGTGGTGAGGAGCACAAGCCCATCAAGCCATGCTGACTGTCCCTGAGAGCAGGGCACTGGCACGGCTGCGGTGCCAGGGCTGCAGCGTGGCACGTTGCAACACCCAACAAAACCTCACCCCCACCTTCCTCTTCCTCTTCCTGGCCAAGCCACTCCAGGATCAGCTCTCCTGCCCTGCCCTGCTCCCTCTGGCCTGGTGAATCACCCCCCTGCATGGCACCACATCCACTGCTTCCCTGGTATCCTGCTATGTTTTATCCACTGTTCCATCGTTATCTGCCAGCTCAAAAGGCTGGAGCATATTTGTGAGCTAAAGATTTCCTTTTAGGGAGCTGGAGGCAGATTATCCTGGCTGTTTCTAACGATGTGTAATCTAAGCTGTCACCCACATTTCCAATATTTTACTTCTGGCAAGGCTACAGCGAGGCTGGAATGGAGTTGAGGTGCTGGAGAGCCCTCCTCACACAGCATGCACGGTCTCTTCAACCTGGGACCTCACCCATCCCATCCTCTTCAACCTCAGGTCACCTAAACTTACCCTTAGTTTCTTTAACCCTCTCAAGGATCATATTCTATTGCTTTCCTAAGGCTACAACTTTCAGTTATTTATTTATTATTAAATGAGAACTAGAAGTAACATATGGACATGTGGCTCCAGGATGTGCAAAAGTGCTGAGTGTTTGTGAGAGTTGGGACAAAAATCCAGCGAGATGTCTCCACAGAAACACCCACACATGCCACGTAGAAGCCCCATCCTTCCCCAGCAGGCTTGTGCACCCTCCTTTTGTTCATCATACCTTATGTTCATACAAACCTCTGCGGAGAGAACTGAGCAGGGGATTTACTGACACACAGACTTTTCCCTGTTTTTCTGGTGTGGCACATCTCCCCACTTGGGTGTGTCCAGCAGGTGCCCAGCATCTTGTGGCAAAGCTGAAGGGACATTTCCCAATGTCACATGAGATAATGTCCCTTTGACCCTTCTGCTTCTTTCTGACTAAACAGCCTCTGCGTTGGTGGTTTGGCTTTGCTTAATCTGAACTCGGTATTGGGCTGATGTGGTTGTTGTGTTCCCAGATTGCTTCATCTGCAAAGCCAGGACCTGAAACAAAGCACAGGCAATTCTGGGAAGGGCAAGCACGCCTGTTTTGCATGCCTGGAAGAAATTGTTGTCTCACAGTTGTCTTACAGGTTTTTTCATCATTTTAATGGGTAATCTCAGGCTAGCTGCACCTCAGCTCTTACACCAGCTGAAGTTGGAGAGGAGAAGAAATGAAAAAAAAAAAGAACAAGCTGAAAGAGGACCTGCATGTTGCAGATCAACTCCTATTTTTCAAAAGCAACCTGGGCCTTTAGCAGTCTAATTGCCATTTACTTAGCAGCTGGACTAGCTCTTAATACTCAGTTTTGCAGAGGAAAAGGCTAATTCTCTCACAGTGAACAGTCTCCATCAGCTACTGCAAATGCAAAACTCAGACTTTGCTGTATGTGTCATTTGGTGTTTCTGAGAGCTCACCAAGGGCTAAACCCACCACCTGCCTGGATGGAGGATGGTGGATTTTCTGTCAGGATATGGCCAACTCGCTTCCTGAGATGTTGCTTAAAGCACTGAAATCTCCTTTAACAGCTAAATAATTCAGAGAAATTTTGCAGAGAGGTTTCCCGTGGGGCTGTTGGCACCTCCCCTCTGTGCACTTTGGTGAGGTGATGTGGTACAGAGTGGCTTTACCCCTCTGCCCACGCACACAGTGGAGGAGGACAACAGGATAAAACAGAGCAGTTTGCTCTGCTCAAGTAGGACTTGGGAGTGGATTGAGCCACTGGTTTAATTTTACAGCCCCCTTGGCATCCCCTGCCTTTGCCACGGCCCCAAGCAGAGGCTGGGTCAGAAAACACCAGGGACAGTGCAGTGCATGGACAAACACAGTGTTTGGGACTTGCAGAGCCGATGTCTCAGCTCTCCACAGCCCTGCACTGGGCATGGCTGGAGCGTCACTTTGACAGTGTCAGCAGTGATAGACAAAGAAGTCACTCTCCAATTGCTGTCATCTGTGGCGTGTCTCTTCCCACTCCTCATCATGTGCTTTCAAGGGTCTGGTCTTGTAACCCTTGGGGAGGTCAAAGCTCTCAGTGCAGGCTGCAGTACTGCCTGTGCCAGGAGCCACGAACTGAGAACCACAAATTTCTGAACTAATTAAATATACAACAACACTTTTAAAAGTTTCTCTAACGCTCTGCCTGCTTTGAGCCTGTAGGGGACAGAATTTCAAAGGAAATTTCCCAGTTCCTCCCTCCCACTCAGCACTGGTGCACAAGGGAACTGGATCTCGGTTATGTCTTTGTCCTTTGGTGTTGATGTAATATTCTTACCACAGTTCTGAGCACCCCATCTAGTTCCCAGCTGATGGCTCCCTGGTAGTAACCTACTGAGAGAGCCCAGACTGCAGGCTCAGATGTGGGCAGGGCTTCCCCCTGCTCTGAGGATCTGCCCACTCTTTCCTTCTCTCTTAGCTGGAGTTACTCCACTGAAGATGCATAACGCCTTCAACAGATATTTTCAAACCCACCCAGTTTCCTGCCTGGTGTTTTGGTAGTTTCTCAGAAATCACGTGCTAACACCAAGATCATCAAGCTTGTTTCAATACACCCATTCTCTTTTGGTCTCTGTATCCTTGTGCTGAACCAAGTGTTGACCATGCTTTTCCCATCCTGGATGTCCCTTCATTCCCAGGGCTCTGCTGACCAGTGGGATGCTGCACAGCTTGGCCCTTGTCCCTTCCTCATGGTTTGCCTCCCAAGGGTAAGGATGAATTGGAGTAAGCAAACCCTACAGGAGCTCCTAGGCCTGAAGCCAGTCTCCATCCACATCCCTGCTGCAGAAGATTTTCCATACATAAAACCAGACTGAAACAGCTCCTTTCTGAGATGGTGCAGTGATATTTTTGGGTGCTCTTGTGACGATTTTCTCTTTCAGCAAGTCAGAAAGCCCATGCCTTGATATTCTCCATCCATTTCCTAAGCAAGCAGCATGTCTTACCTTTGGTGAACATTTGGATGAGCTTTTTTAAGCTTCTCCTTGTTGTGACAGGACCTAAAACATCCCCATCTTCTTTTTCCTTTTTCTTTTCTTTTTTTTTTTATTTTCCCTTTTAAACCATTTTCATCTAATTCCAGGAGGAGTGCTTTCATAGACTGCCACATCTCCATGAAGGCATGAGGAAATAAACACCTCTGAGCGAAGCCTCCCCAGAAAGGCAACAGCAGTTGGCTCAAACCCCATCTTCCTACTCAAACACTCACACTTTAAGCACTACTCAGAGATTACTTTAAGTTGTTTTAAGTACCTCCAGTTGTTCTCTGACTTGCTTCTGCTTTGGGCATTGATGATGAGTGGGAAGCCTCAAATATCAGACTTGTAAAGTCTGTTCTGTGGTTTAACCTTTCTTTCATTTTCTTTTCTCTGTGTGTGTATAAAAGACTTTTGCCTTTTGCAGAGGGAAATGACAAGTATTCAACGTGCTTCCAACAAGGCAGCAGGACTGTGCCTTTGTGGCTCTACCTTCTTTGCAGAACAACACACCTCACAAGCCGTGGTGACAACATCAGTCATTAAAAATAATCAAAAATCTGGAAAAATATCTATCCCAGGGAGGTTTTGGACCTGGACTGCCTCCAGTCTCACTGGTCCCTGAGCACCCTGTGTGCTTGGCTGCCACTGAAGCCCCGTGGGACCTTTGTTGTCAGCACCTTTGCCAGCTGCAGTGCACAATTCCAGGTTTGTAACCCCTTTCCCGAGGAGAGATGTTGAACCCTACCCACACCTCAGGATAGAGCATAATTTAAAAACAAAGAACAAAACACAAAACCAAAAAACCTCTCACTGTTCCTGAAATGTGTCTTAATTAGCTCTCAGCAATTTGCATTTGACAAAAGATAGAGCCAGTTTCTCTTGTTCTGCTGATCTGTGCTTCACGCCAGATGGGGGTGGCTTCGGGTCAGGTGTTTCCCAGGCCTGGGGCTGCCTTTGGGATGCACGGCAAGCCAGGAAAGAAAAGGGAAAGAGGGAATACAAATACTGGTTGGCTTAGTGTAGCTCAGCTCCAGACTGATCCACATAAAAAAAAAACCACGTTGGGATGATAAATAATTTTGATAAAAGGCATTTGACAAATGGAACAGCTGACGGATCCCCATGGAGGGGGCTGTAAATCCGAATTTATGGGCAGGGGCTCCCCTAGGACTTTGCTGCTGTGGCAGGTGGGTTCTGGGGAACGTCCCTATTCTGGCAGCTCACACATTCTGGACCTTACACACACTGATATTACCCTTCAGATCTCAGCAAATAAAGGAGAAATTAGTATTCCTCAGCAGGGCTTTGGGGATGTGGTTTGCTGGGGGCAAGGCCGTGTTAGGTTTTCTGCAAGCAGTGCAAAAATGGCAGTTTGTTTTTTTAACCAGTCACAATTGGCACATTTTAAGTGACTGTAACAGACCTGACACCCTCATGAAGAGCAGGGCTGCCCTTTGATTTTTTTTTTTTCTTTTGCAGAAGAGGCACAAAGGAAAGAGGTTAATTGACAAAACCAAGCCCTGCATCACTAGGGTGGTGTGTTCCCAAATAGTGACATGCAAATGTGTTGCCAAAAGGACATGTTAGACCTCTGGCACTAAAGCCAGGCTGGTGGGAGACCAACATCAATGCCTGCTGGGGTGGGGGGGGGTACACACATTGTTATTTAGAACTCTGCTTTACCTAAAAATCGCAACTTTACATTTAGATTTTAGCATTCTAGTAAATTATACAGTGGTGCTTCAAAAGATACGGGCACTCGCTACCCCAGAGAAGCCTCTGCTGGCTCAGGCAAGGCAGGGAGCGAGTCTGAGCTACCTAAACCAGGGAAAGGCACAACAAACACTCCTGCTGATATTGGCACCTTGCCGGGGGTGGCTGCTAGGCTGGGGTCTCCTTGGTGGCTTTGGCCCTCAGTGACCAGCACTCAAGAGAAGGCAAATGCAACACCAGTGGAAAAGGCATAAGGGGAACTCTGTGCTGGTCCTTGGTGTCAAATATTTTGGGGAAGAACAGCAGCTTGGAGGGATGCTGTGGGTGAGTTAAGCTACTGGAAGTGAACCATCCTCAGTCTCTGCCTCCGTGGTGCCCCAGGACTTTGCTGTTTAAGTGCGTCATGGTGTTCCCTGGGTATAAATCTGTGGAGGAAGGGTTTTCCAAAGAGCCCTTGCTGATTCTCCATTTACTTCCCCATCACAGTGATTACAGTGGTTTGTACTTGAACAACACTTAAGTGAGGGAGCAATGAACTATTTACAGGGGATTTTAACTTTTTTTTTATATAAATATATAGCTATAGAAAAGACCCTGGCAGCAGGATCCCGCTCAGCTCCTAGGATGCAATGGAAAAACACTTCTGTCCCTGGAGAGAAACCCATACCAGCAGGAGGACTTGCAATCAGTAAGTGATAATGAATCAGTTAAAGTGCATTTGAGAAGATCAATAGATGCAGGTTAGAACACGTGTAGCCAGTCATGTCTGAGTGCCTTTTAACACAGCTGCATGTTATCATGTTAGCCTAAACCCCAATTATTAAGCATTTTATGGAGTATTAATTTTTCAGAATCCTCTGTTGAGTTTGTGCAGAGTCCTTTACGTATTGCCTTACATGGACATTTAAGTATTGCCCTGCTCTGGGGTAAACCTGCCTGGACTTAGAGAGTCAGAAAAATTGGGGCCAAGTGGTCACAGAGTTACTGTGAACAAGTGCTCCACATATGCCTGTAGAATAAATCATGTGTCAGGGCCCAAATATACTTCCTGGTTTGCTTCATTCCTTTTCTTGATCATCTTTTGGATAATGATCCCAAGTTCAAAGCAGTTGTTAATCGGACAAGGCCTTACGTGTCACATAGATTTACTCATTCTATGCACATCCCCTTATGATATAATTAACAGTGGTGGCACTGTTAGTTAATTAAACTTAGCTTTATGCAGAGGTCAAATGACCAAGATAGTTTATATGTGAGCTGCTGCCCTTCAATGAGTAAATCAAAAAAGGGATCTCAGGGTCACTGACATTGGCCCTCCAGCGCTGACAGCAGAGCTTTGGGTCATTAAGGTGCTCATTGCTCACCGGGCTGACCTAGGCCTGTGGGAAACGAGGCATTTTCACATTTCCCACTTTCCTGGGAGGGGCTGTGCTCTTCTTCCATGGCTCTTGCTTAATGAAGGATGGGATGTGGCAACTGAGCACCTTTGTCTGGCTCGTCAGTGACCTGCCCGTGCTGCATCTCACCTGTGGCTGTGCCTGCACTGGTGGGAACACAGGGCAGCGTGTGGGAAGAGGAGCCACGGTGTGACACAGCAGGGTCCAGCCACCGTGACCAGGGGGACCTGCCAGGTGCAAACACAACTTCCTGCTGAACTGACTCACAGCAAAATATTTTGAGACAGTTCAGCTGAGTGCTCTGTTTTGAGTCACGGTGACTGTAACTACAAGGTTTTGTTTAGATGCTCCTGGCAGAAAAAGTGTACAGAGAGACACAGATATACCAGTAAGTAAATAAATAAAAGAGTAACATATTGGAAACCTAACTTTTTATGGAAAAAGCTTCCTGCAAAAAAGGACTATGCAGTTCTAGCTTTTCCTGCAGCCTGGCTGGGCACCAGTACAGACTGTGCAGCAGCCCTGGCATCTCCAGAGGTCACCAGGCACACATCTCCCCATCAAGGCTGCTCCTTTCCCCAGGAAGTCTGGAAACAGCAGAGGTTTTCCTGTCACTTCCCTCTATCACTACGTGCAGTTCTTATGTGAGTGGTAACAGGAGGGCTGTCTACATTTTTCCCATCTTGATAGGCAGTGGATAAATCGTAATTAAATCACAGCTTAGCTTGGGACTTTGCTTTTGTGCCGAGGATCAGGGGAGTCTGTCAATCTGCAGCACTAGATATATACATATATGTGTGTGTATATATATGTATTAATCCTTATGTTTTTCACAAATAATCCCATGTGTTCTTGGATGGAAAGCACATTAGAGCAAGCCAGAGTCCTCCCTCATCCTGTTTGTTCCTCCCTTCTCTCCCAGAGAACAATGACAGCAGGAGGAAGTCTCGCATTGGTTTGTTACTAGTTTCCAGGCAGTTTTGCTTCCAGCTTCTCCAACTACAAGCGCAGCATTGCAATCCCTAGGCTGGAACAGACACAGACAACATCTGTCTTAAAAAAAACCACCATGAAAGATTTGGATGGGTGCTCAGACAGTCCTGGGTGTTTATCTTACTGAATTCAGCATTTTGATGAAATCTACCCCTTTATATGCAAGTGAGGGCTCACGACTGTGCAGTGTCAAGGAGTGATGATTTGTAGCTTGGGGAAAGGGGATAAATCCAGGCAGGCTGCTGTCGCTGCAGGTGATGTGCAGCCCTGCATGACTTCCACTACCTGCCACTTGAACGGGCAGTTCATTACCAAAAAAAAAAATCACATTCTGCTATGCCCTCACAGCCCTGCAAGCCGAAACACCGGTGCTGCCATCCCCAGCGCCTGTCATCCCTGCTGCCATCGGGATGGATAACGCTGACGAGCCAGGGATGCAGCCCTCTGGTGTGGGCTGCCCAGCGAGCTGAGGGTGCAGGCACTGATGGCACCGACCCTGCTGCTCCTGGGGAGGTTTCATCAGCTTCTTCAGTGTTTTGGGCTGACTGTGGCCCCTAGTCGTGCCCAGAGAGGCTGCACCTCTGGCACCAGCAGCAGCACAGGGTCCCCCCACAACTGCATGACTGCTTGTAATACCATTTATTACTATTTTTTGAAGCACATCGCCAATCAGAAAGTGTAAGAAAATCCCATCCGCCTGCCAATTGACTCATGTGTAGGGTTTCCGCTTCCCAGATCTGCATATTGTAAGCTCCTGACACAAGTTGATGTTGTAAGTACAGTTTCCATACGGTTCTCTCAAAGGCAACAGATTTTTTATACATATATATTTATATACGGCACCTGGTTTGGCAGGAACCACATCCGAAAAAGGGAAATAAGGAAAACTAAAAGCTGACTCTACCTAGCTATTGCTGGCTTTGGAGAGGGTTTGGCCAATTCCAAACATAGCATCACTTTGTTATTCCTATCCAGAACAAGAATGGGAAGGATGGGATGGCTCCTGAGTGTGCAGGGAACAGGCCAACAGGAGGTCCACAAACCCAGGTGTGACACCTGGATCCAGCTGCAGGAGGAACTGCACTGGAGCTGAGCATCCCGAGGAGCACAGGGCAGGCGGGTGGCTGCTCAGAGAGGCCCTGGTGCTTCCCCCACTCCCGGCTGGCAGAATTCGGATTCAGCGCCCGAATTCGGGCACCTGTCCCCATCAGAGCTGTCAGACACCACCGAGGTCCTGTGGCGGGGGGTATTTAGATCCCCAGACCTTTCTGCCCAGGGCCAGCCTGGATCCTCAGACCTTTCCTGGAGGGGGTGTCTGGGTGCTGACCAAGTCCGTTCGTGGGTCACTGAGGGCGCACCGCCGACGTCCCCGCAGCCCCTACCCCGT
>VXAU01004203.1:601137-776542 GCA_013399695.1 Formicarius rufipectus | reverse complement strand
GGGCGGGGGCCGCGATGCGCCGCTCCCGCCGCTGCCGCCGCTGCCGCCATCCCGGCGCTGCCCGCGGCCAGCCCTGCCTGCCGGGCCGCCCGTAGCTCCGCCGCGGGAGGCAGGGAGGGAAGGGAAAGGAAGGGAGGAGGGAAGGAGGGCAGGGACGGCGGCGGCTTCTCCTCCGCCGTGCCCGGCCGCGAGTAGCGCCAGCGCCGCGGCGGAAACATGGCGAGCGACTCCCCGGCGCGGAGCCTGGACGAGATCGACCTCTCGGCGCTGCGGGTGAGGCGCTCGGGGTGGCGGGGGGATGCGGGAGAGGCACCCCCAGCTCCCGCCCAGCCTCCCATCCCTCCATCCATCGCTCCATCCTTCCGCCCATCCCTCCATACATCCCTCCGCGCAGCCCGCGGTGGGGGGGCAGCGGGGCTGTGTGTGTGTGTGTATGTATGTGTATGTGTGTATGTATGTGTGTGTGTGTGCTGTGCGTCTGCACGTATGTCAGTGCGGGTGGATAAGCGCGTGCATGTTGCGTGCACGCCTGCACGTGTGTGCGTCCACACGTGTGTGCACCCGCACATGTGTGCGCCTCTGCACGTGTGTGTGTGTGCGCGTTCACACGGCTGTGTATGTGTGTGTGTGTGCATTCACACACAGGTGTGTATGTGCATTCACACACGGGTGTGTATGTGTGTGTGTGTGTGTGTGCATTCACACGCGGGTGTGTGCGTTCACACGGGGATGTGTGTGTGTGCATTCACACACGGGTGTGTATGTGTGTGTGTGTGTGTGCATTCACACACGGATGTGTGTGTGCGTTCACACGGGTGTGTGTGGTTGTGTGCGTGCATCCGCACATGCGTGTGCATCCGCACATGCGTGTGCATCCGCACATGCGTGTGCATCCCCAGGTGTGTGTGTCCGGGGCTGCGGGCGCGGCAGGTGTGTGCGCGCCCCGCAGCGCTGCGGGATGCGGGATGCGGTGCGAGCGGCCGGGCGGGTGCCAGCGGCAGGGACGGTCCCCCTCCCGCAGCCCCCCGAGCCTGTGGACAGGCGGACACACACCGGGATGGTGGGATCGGAGGTGTCTGGGGTGCGGGGCTGCGCCCCAGAGCCCGCACATCCCCGCAGCCTTCCTCCCTCCATCCCTCCCTCCATCCCTCTCCCGATCCGTCCCTGCGCGCCGCCCGCTTCTCACCCCCCCTGGAAAAAGAAGCCCGGCGTGTACCCTTGAAATGTCAGACTCGTCAGACGTGTCAGCCCCGGCGTGGGCCGTGGCCTGATGTCCCCCCTGGCCCGTTTTCCCCGGAACTTTCTTCCTTTCCCCCCTTTCTCCATCCTCCCGGGCGTAAGAGAGCTCTTTGGGAACGAGCGCGGGGAGTCATTGAGAGGAGGCAGCAGCGAGGCAGCTTCTCGCAACCTGCTGGCATCGGCAAATAAATAAAATTAAGCAGAATCCGCTGAAGGCTTGCACAAGTGTATTTTTAGAAACATTATTTGCTTCAGTGCAAGGAAAAAAAAGAGAAATCTATCTTTATTCACTTGCCCTACTTTCTTTCTGGTGAGTTTCTGGTTGATTAATAGTGTAAGTGATTGCTCAGCAATACACAGTGTAGATGAGGTTGGGCCGGGGGAATCATCCGTCTTAAAAAAAGTCCTGGAGCTCCTTTTCCCTCTTAGGTGGAAAGTGTCTTGGGAGAAAGGTTGCTGAGTCTTGTGGAGTTAATGCAGGAAAGCAGTATTCTTTGAGAGGGAGGGGGCCCTCTCCTTCTTCCCTGCCCGCTGAAAATCGTATTTTTAAATTTCTTTTTATTTTTAATACTCTTTTTGAACATCTACGTTAGGAAGTGTATTTGAATGAGGGTACCGTTTCTTTTTCAAACTTGTCCACACATGCTTAGGGTTGTTCTCTCTGTGTTTGTGGCTTTTTAATAACAATGCACACCAGATAAGTCGAGGTTTTGTTTTCACTTTGAGAGGAAATGTGTACTCCCTGCCCGCGCCGGAGATCCACGGGCAGTGCCTTGGTCTGTGAGCAGAGTGGTGGTGACCAGAGACAGGGGGACGGACAGCAGGGTGGGAGTGCAAAGCCGTGTCCCCCTGCCCAGCAGTGGCCACTCTGGCAGCACAGGGCTCCTGCCACTTGGACCTCTGCCCCCTCTTGGGAGGAGAGACCTGCTCTGACACTGTCCTGTAAATGATGAGAGATGTGGTGGTTAGCAAGCGAGACAAGAATAGGAGCTTAATTTGCCAAGGAATAGATCTTCTTCTAAACTAAGCTCTTCCAGCACTTAGAATAATTGTTAAAGGTCATAAATTCAGCAGATAGGGCACAAAGCGTGAATCATTCCATGGGATCTGAATCAGAAATCAATAGTAAATTTGCTGCCTGAGCACAAAACATGGCAGGGAGGAGTAATTCCCCAAGCCTTGCAAAATTTTATTTATTAAAGAGTCACATTGCTGCGGGTCTGTAGGTGAGTCTGAGTGGGGGAGATGTTGCTCTTGTGCTGTCTGTGTGTTTGAAGGGGTGAGGGAGGGCAGTGTGTAGTGCTGGGAGCAGGTAGTGACTTAAAAATGTGGTGAAGGGGATGATTTATTCCCAACAGTGGGGAAAGGAAATGCTTGGGCCACTTATCTCCATGTCTGAGTCACTGAAATATTCCAGGAGGCTGGAGTTTATGAACAGTGAGCAATGTGTGTAAGAAAGGTGGACCTTTGACTGCCAGTTTGCCCCATCCTTTGCTTTGGCTTCCCTGCTGCTCTCCTGAGGGAGGGAGGTGGGTTTGCAATGTGCATGGCACAAGCAGAATCTGGCACACCATCATTCATTTCAGCTTGCCTCTCCCCCCTGGCTTGTGGGGTGGGATTTGCAGGGCTGGGATTTGTAGGGCTGGGCTGAAAGGTGACCTAGGAGGTAGCAGGAGCTCCTGTGTTTGCCACGCTGGAGTTTATTTTGGCCACACAGTCGGGCTCCACCACAGCAGTGCATCTGCTTGACGTGCTGGTGGCTGGGCCAGGAACAAAGCACTGAATTCTGATTAAAATGCACAGCCTGGTGCATCTCCTGAAGCACACTTTGGGCTGCCTCCTGCCTCCTTAGTGACGTGTTTCTGTCCATCACTGTGCTCATTGCCGTGGTACCCAGGTGTCCCTGTGTGGGTACAGATTGCTGAGCGTGCCAGCAGAGGATTCTTAAAACAGGGATGTTCTGGTGGTGATGCTGGTAATGAGTATTGTTAATGTTGCAGAAAACTGTAATTTAAAATGATGAGGCCATGGAACAGGTAGTGCTGCATATGATACTGACAAGGGGATAAGATAAACTACATTGTAGTGTTCTTTTGCACGGGCAAGGAGGTATTTTTGCTAGTCCACTCAGCGTGTTTAATAGCTGGATGACCTGGCAGTGTTATTGGCAGAATAATGATTAACACGGGGGTTCACACAGTCTGTTGACAGGCATGTTTGAAAAGCAGATTTTTGCAATCAAATGAGAATGAGAAGGGATGCAGTGGGCCGTGCTCTCTGGTGCTAAATGCACAGCTGATCCCAATAGGAGAGAGCAGAAAGATAGGGCTGGGTTTGGCATTTTNCTTTTTGCCTTTTTTTTTTATTTTTCCCCCTTTTTTTTTTTTTTTTTTTTTTTGTCTCAGTAAATGCAAGAGCCTGTCATCTCTTGCTGAAGGCAGTGGCCTTGATCCTTCTCAAATATTCAGGTCAATAGCTTTTCCTCTGCTGCATCCATCTGCAGGGCTGGGCCTCTGGCTGATGTGCCAGCGGTCGCAATGGGCTCTTCTGCAGCAGCTGCCACAGCTGAATTCATCTGGGGTGCTTTGCAAGGTGTGTGGGAGGTTATAAAAGCTCTCAGGAAGGAAAAACCCTTCTCAGGAAGCTGATAATCCCTGGCTTGGTACCAGCTTCGGGCCAGCAACCCCCTCTGCTCTCAGCTGCTCCTTGTTTTCTGGGTGATGGGCTTACCCGGGGTGTAGGTCACCAAGCTCACCTGGGATGTATGGCTTGGCTGAGGTTTTCCTGCAACAATGGGAATTTAAAAAGAGCCTTTTTGGACAAGAAGTGCTTGTTTTCTTCAGGTACCTGGATGCTGATCTTGTTTTGAACTCATTAACAAAAAGTGAGCTTTTGTTACTTGCTTTAGTGAAGTGCTGATTGTGCACTCTCTGGGAATGGGATCCTAAAAATCATTAATTGGTTTGGAAAAGCCTGGTCTTTAATGCTCAGGCTTGGAGAGGAGACAGACAGAAATAAGGAGCTGGTGGGTATCAGCTGTTGCTGGGAAGAATTAGGTGAAACCAAGAAATGTCACAACTCTTTCTTTAGCTTTGCTTTGTATACAAGTGAAGTTTTGTGGCCATTTGTTTGCATTAGTTGGTCACTGTCAAGTGAAGATAAAAGGTGACATGTTTAAAACCCCACGAAACTCAAACAAACATGCTGGCATTGTCCTGTTTCCAGAACTTCATTGGTTTATGGCAATTTTCAGCATCATTAAAGATTTAGGAGAAGTTTTAATGGGGAATAAGCACTGCAAGCCAGGAGCATTATCCTGGCAGCATTATGTCAGCTTTCTTCTTCCAGCACCTTTTAAAAAAAGCTCTGTAGCTCAACAGAATTTGGGCAGCTTTTGTAAAGGTCACCTTCTTCCTAAATAGAAAGAGGAACAAATTTGACTAGAGATGACTTCTGGAGATTATAAAAAGACATGAAAAGCTTCTCTGTGCTGTGCTTTACATGATAAGCTACCATGCAAAATTTGAGACAGATCTTCCACAAATAAATAAATATAGTCACAATTCCTGAGGATGGACACTCTCAGGAGTCTTCTGTCAGACTTCATCTGTCCTCTTCCCGTCTCGTTCAGTGCACGTGTTAGCTGTGGACCATGACAGTGCCCAGGTACTTTGGGTATTTTTGAGCCTTTTAGGTTTTTAACCATAAAATCTTGACAGCAGATGAATACTGGTCTCTGAAGCATAGCATCTTGGAATGGTTTGGGTTTGGATGGACCTTAGAGCTCGTTTAGTTCCACTAGATGAAGTTGTTCCCATCCATCCAGGCCTTGGACATTCCCAGGGATGGGGCAGCCACAGCTTCTCAGGGCATTCTGTTGCAGTGCCTCACCAGCCTCTGAATAAGTAATTTATTCCTAAAATCTCATCATAATCTTTTGTATTTTTCATTAAATCATCCAAAGGGACAGCAGTGTCCAACTCTAAGCCTTTTTTCTGCTTCCTGCTCTCGTTCCTTGAGCCAGGAGTGCTGATGGCAGTGCAGACATTTATGCCCTACACGTGCATGTTTGTTCTTGGGTGTACTTCTCAGTGGTTAGAAACACACCTGTCTTCTGTCTAATCTTTCTTTAGGGTTGATTTTATTTTTTTTTCCCCTCCTTTTGGGGTTGTGCAGCCCAGATGCTTCTCTTCTGCAGTTCTCCGTGTGTCCTTCAGCACTGGTGCTGTGGTTACTCTTCCCCTTCTTTGGAGTTGTTCCACAACACATGGTGTTTTTAAAGGCATGGAGGGTCTTTCTGTTCTCACTAGTGTTCCTCTGCTGGGTGGCCATAAAAACTGATAGTTTGGAGTGAATTATGTGCTTGAGCAGGCTGAAGTTTGGGCACAAGCACTTCGTTGGCTCCAGGTTTGAAGCAACAAAGAGCATTTGATTGGTGTGCGTATTTAAAATAAAGGGCCTGATTTTTAATCCATGCAAGAAGGAGGAGGCAGAGGAGGTTTTTACCCTTGCTGTGTGAAGGTAGTTTCTAACTGCCAGGCTCACAGATGTAGTGGTACAGTTTGTGTGGGGTGAGGGAGGGAAGTGGTTTGCATTTGTTCTGTATGTAAATCTCCACCAATGAATCACCCAGCTGTGGAAGAGGTGTCCTTGGAAGTCATCCTTCGCCTGGGGCCAGGTCAGACAAAAGCAGCTGGCACCTCTTGGGCTCAGGCTCTGAGCTGCTCCCTGCAAACCCCTGCCCAGCTCCTTTTCTTGCACCCCTACACTTTGCCAGGGTAATTAAAGACACCAGTGAGAGTTCTCTGCCTCTGCCCTGCAGACCAAGGACAGAGTATTGATCCCTGTCTCATTTCTTCATGCCTCAAACACGAAGGGAGAGAATCCTGCTAGATTTCCCAGGCCTCCCCCAGTGGGAAGCTACCCACAGGCAAAAGGGTGCATGGTGTGGGCAGACAGCACTGGTGAGAGCTGGTGTGCCTTGGGGTTGGGAGGGTGGTGTGCAGGGTTCAGGACCTACCACCTGAAGGCAGCTGCTCACCCTGGGGTGTCTGGGGACCATGTGTGTTGTTTTCCCTTGCTGCCAGCTGCAGAAGAGACCTGGAGCATTACAGAGTGACATGCAGACCCACGTTCCCTCTCCCAGGGCTTTGGCTGACTCCTTCTCCCTTCTGGTGTCTGTTTTGGCCCTGCTGCTCTGCAGGTGCCCTGCTCACCTGCAGGAAGTGCAGAGCTTCCATCACATGACATTTCCATGTGCTGATGCTCAGGTGCCTTCCTTGTTACCTTTCACGAACCACCAGTGTGATTAATTGATAACTCCCGTTAAGTGAGGTGGTGTTTCCCACTTACAGGGCCTGTAGCTTTAATTTCCTTTCCCCAAATCCCCTCCTCCTGTCCTGTGTTTTCGCTTTGAACTGTGACTGCACATTGAAACTGATGGACTCCCTGCTCTGGGCTCAGGAAGAAAATTCATGTAAGTGAGATTTGATGTTTTCCACGTAAATCATTTATGTTTTTTAAAGGAGGATTGTCTAAGGAACGTGGTCCTTGAGAGAAGCAGATACTTCCCCTCTTTCTGCATTCCTCCTCCTCCTCTGGATGGTCCCTCTGAGGGCTGAACATGCCCTTCCTGCAGTGGGATGAGGATGCTCAGCACTTAGAGCCCCAGCCCTGGGGAGCTCCTGCAGTGGGTCATCAGTGAGAGGAGAGGAAGAGCCGACCAAGGTTGGAAGAAGACACTGATAAGAAGTGCAGTTGTTGCTCAGTTACGACTCTCTGCCCACCTGCTTTTATTTTGTAATGGCAGATCAGAAAACCTTCTTTCCCTTTCATCCAGAACGATGCTTTTCCATGTCAGTTTGCTGCAGTGCTTGCCAGAAGTTCAGAGTTGTATGTTGGCAGTAAAGGGTGGATGATGGTAACCACATGGGCAGCACTGGAGTATCCAGGTTGGATTCCACCCCCTCCTCCTTCCATCCAGGGTGGGCAGGCAGCATTTACTGCTCTGGGGTGCCCTGGGCAGCAGAAGGTGTGCCCTCTGCTCTGCTGCAGGGAACCAGCTCTGCTCTGCCACAGGGAACCTGTCAGGTGTCAGTGGCTTTGGGCAAACACCACCCTCCTGTCCGCAGGTGAGCCCTGAGTGGGTGGCAGTGCCATCCTTGCCATCCTTCCCTCGGGCTGGAATGAGCTGTAAGCCCTGGGCAGCACAGCTGGCTGTGAGCTGCTCTCCTGAATAAACCCTCAGCACGGGGAGTTGGACATCCTCCTGGGTTTCAGTGCTGCTGCAGTGAGGGTGGGTGTTCTGCTTCATGTGGTTTGCACTTCAGGGTGCACGAAACTTTGGTGTTGCAGTTCTTGCTTGTTCCCTCCAGCAGTGGCATTTTGGGGTGCAGAAAGTGTTGCTCTCAGAACAGTGAATGGTTCTCAAAGCAGCACTCTCCAGAAGGCAGGGATTTTGCCTCAGATGTATATTCCTTTATAGACTAGCAAAAAAAAAAAAAAAAAAGGGAAAAAATTTAGGTGGCTGACAGTTTTCCCCCCCACTTCCTTTTAAAAATTCCTTTTCCTCCTAATTTTGAAACTCAGCAGGAAAAAGCCTGCTGCCAGCTGAGTCATGTGTTCAGTGCATGACAGAAGTGACTGTTTGGGACCATGCCCTTAATCTGCTGGATGGTGACTGTAGGATGCATTGGAGGTGGTGGAGTCTTTGCAGAGGAAAAGATCTCACAGCTTGAATCTAATAAGATGTGGCTATTAACTGCTGTAGTGTGCTATAGAAATACAAGGGATCAACACTTCAGAGGCATTAATTTTCATAATTTGTGGGTCAGATCCTCACAGGACTAATTGGGTGCTGTTTGATGTCCAGGCAACAATAGAAATCTCCCTGTAAATCAGAATATATTTGCCTCTTCCTTTCTGTTTCATACACAAGCATAAAAGCTTAGTGTGATTTGGAGATAAACTGGCAAGAGTGAAGGTTCAGATCTCTTCCCTCCCTCACTGCCATCTTTCTTAGGTGTGGTAAGACACTGGAACAGACTGCCCAGAAAAATGATGGATGACCCATCCCTGGAAGTGTTCAGGGCCAGGCTGGATGGGGTTTTGAGCACCCTGGTCTACTGGGTGGCATCCCTGCCTATGGTGGGGGATAAACTTTAAGGTCCCTTTCAACCTGAACCGTTCTATGGTTCTTCTACACTGAGGACCACAAAGCTGATACAGTGACCAAGAAAAACCATGTTTACCTGGTAGATGTTGATTGTTGTAATTAATGTTGGTACTCCAACATTATGGCTGTTGCCTGCCATGCTCCCCAAAACATGAGCCAAGATGAAAACAGAGAGGGAGGTCAGTGAATGTTTCTGTGTTTTACCCTCCCATGGAATGCTCAGGTTGGGTGTTTGGGGGGCCTGCAGATGCCACGTTTTGGGAGGAAAGAAAGGTGTGCAGGGAGACTGTTCTTGGAGAAAAAACAGAGGCCAAAGCAACAAAATGAAAAGGACTTTAAATGCATTTTCTGCCCGTGCAGACAGGCTGTCTTCAGTGCAATAAATCTTCAGCCTTTGTGTATTGATTAGGGTCAGTAAATAGTGTGATGACTCTGCTCTTCCCATTGCTATTCTGTGGGGATCGCTGTGTTAGCGTGGCTGAAGAGGCTGTAATAGCTAAATGGGATTCCAGGAGTGAGAGCAGTTTACAAATGCTCTCCAAAGTGATCCTCGCAGCCAGTTTGACTGCTGTAAATGTAAACAGAGTGCTCCTCTGGTGACCAGGCTGGTAATGGCTGTGTTTTCTAAAGGGCAAAGCCTGTTCCTTGTGCCAGGTGTCCTGCAGTGACTGTGCCCTGCCCTGGCAGGGATGCTGTGTGTGCTGGTTCCCTGGCTGGGGGGCTGTGATGGGTACCTGGTGTGGAGCAGCCTGGCTAGAAAATGGAAAGTGGCTGAAAATGCCCCTTTTAATACCTTTCTGTACCAACCAGTTGATGGTTTATAATAATTTCTTCACTAGTCATGTGATGGTGGGCACAGTTCAAAGGGATTTTGCTTGCTGAGCTCTGCCCCTGCTCGTGGAGGCAACAGTGGGATGTGGCAGGGTGAAGGTGGCTGTGTTTGAGCTCTGGGCAAGCCCTGGATCCTTGAGCAATTGCTGCAGTAAAGCATGAACAGAGGGGGAAGGTGGCAGGGGCAGCAGCTCTGTGGAGCAGCTGTGGTGGGAGGGAGGGATGGATGGATGGATGGATGGATGGAGAGTTCTTTTAGCTATCAGGTGCCATCACAAAGCCCATCCAGAACACCTCCCATTGGCACTCCCACGTTTTGTGACAACCTGTAACTGCACCATGGTGGAAGAGCTCTTCCAGAGGTGTGATTTGGACCATGAGCTGAAATCCCAGGTTGCTCTGAAGATGGTAGAAGGAAAGATAGGATGGCACAGGTGTAAAATTAGCATAACAATATACCTTTAATTCAACTTGAAGGAAATAATTGAAGAGTAGTTGTCACTTATGATTGTGACCTCTGCCAAGATGACTCATGCTGCAATATAATATGAGTCACTTGTTAATGATGGCCTGTTAAGGAGAAGGTGCCAAATCCCTGTAACTTCTTCACTCTCTGCTGTAAAAGCCGAGGTGAAGAAGTGTGTTCAAAGTATTTATTGCCTAAAAGTAACTGATACTTCAGAGCAGTGAAGGGCCTTTACTTGGCTCTGGGAGACTCCAGCATGAAAAGGCAAAGGCTCTGAGCAAAAATGCTCCTTCTTCTTTGGCCTTGGTTTAAAAGAGCCAGACAACACCATGTCCTTCTCCTCCCCAGCCTGCTGCCTTGACGTGATGTTGCCTGAGGGTGGGGACCCTGATAGCTCTCCTTCCTGCCAGATGGCTCAGCTGGCTGGAGGGCAAGTGCCTGCTGGGGGGAAGGAGGTGGGTGGGTGCTCAGCTGTGCAGTGGGCTTGAAAAACCAGGGCCACCTCTGCAGAGGCTGTGGGCTTGGCACGGGGAGGAAGCCTGGCTGATGGGAGAGCAGGGAGGTGGGAACAGCATCCCTGGGGTACCACTGATGGGTACCTGCAGTTTGGGGTCTGGGGGAGGCGGTGAAGAGCTCCAGTCTGGCCGTGTCAGCCCCTGCAGCAGGGGCTTTGCCAGGCACTGCCCCTCCATGAGCTCCTCCAACATCTGCCAAGTGCAGAACTAGAAGTGTTTTATGGCCCTAAGGAACCAGTGGTGTTCCTGCAGAAACTGACTTGAGAACTCGCTTGTTAATCATCTACTAGGTGTCTTGAGTGCTTCCTCTTATTGAACTACTGTTTTCCCTCTGTAAGTGAGATTTCACAACCCGCAGAAGAACGTGAGAGCCGGTGTGAAGGTGCTTGTGACCAGGGGCAGGAGCTCACCAGGCAGTGACCGGCCCCTGGGCTCAGCCTGGGGCTTGGTGCCCTTTCCCACAGCAGAGGGGCACCGTGCCCTTGGGAAAGGCTTCCTCTTTGTCAAAAGCCCGATGATTTTGTCTGTGGTCATGAAATCCTGTGATGTGCCAACACCAGAAACTGAGAGGAGTATTTTTCCCTGGATCTCATAATTGTAGAGGAGCATGAAAAAAAGCCTTCCCTAAAGGTCATCATCCCAAAGGCAAATAACTTCAAGTAGTTTATTGAAAATTGAGGGGTGAAAACAGTGGTAAAGATGTGAGGCTGTGCCTTCCCTCTTCCCTGGGTGATGCACCACGACAGCTGGAGAGCCCCAGGATGCTTCTGCCACCCTTTCATTTTCCAGGTGAGAAGCTGCCCATCTCCACCTCTGCCACCTGTTCCAGAGGGTATCTTGCCCACTGGACCTTTTTGGCAGTCCAGGCAGGACTGCCAGATCCCTCTGCCTTGTACAGCACCAATGTGGGCACGAGGAGACAGGAGGGTGGTGGTGAAGGTCTGTGGAGGAAGGTTGAGGCTTGAGGAGGAGGGAAGGGATGGAGTTGAAGGAGGAGAGCTTTGCAACCAGATATTCCTGTCAAGGCAGTCTGAAGCAACTGAAGGACACTGAATGTAAGAGTGGCTGCATTGCAGGAGACTGGTGTGTAGCACCTTAGGAATGGCTCTGAGAGAGCCAGAGGAACATCAGTCCCTGCAAAGAAACCCCCAGCACGGTGGGACTGAGCTATTGCACACATCTTCATTTTGTCGTGCTCGTTTGGTAATTAGCAAGTTCCCACACAGCAGTCCTGCCACTGTGGCAGCTCTTGGGACCTCTTGTCAGGCCTCTGGTCATCCTCATGAGCTTCAGCACCAGAGGGGACCCACAGCAAGGAGGGGTTTTGCTCTTTGATGAGGCAAACCAGAGCTACTGGTGTTCACTGAGCATCCCACCCGGCGGAGTGAAGGCATCACTGGTTTGAACAGGCAAAGGCTTCATCATGAGATTCAAAGGGAGGGACACCTCGAAGGTGGACAGGCTGTGCCACCCAAAAAACAGAGCAGTGTGGTTGACAAGGCAGAAGGGTCCTGAGTTCAAAGCTGAAGTTGCTTTCCCAAGGCCCTTTCCCAGTAAATCGTGGTTTTGCTTTCCCTGGTTGATGTGAGCTCTTCTGGTGTGGAGCAGAGTGCCTGCACGGGGGAAACATCCTCGAGAGAAGATGCAAAAGCTCTGCTCATTATCAGAAACGAGTCAAACTGCTCCAAGCTGAGGTGGCTGCCTAAAAATAGAAGTGGTGATGGGGGGAGGGACTCTCTTCTGTGTTCATTTGCCCTTGATTTTCATGACATTTTGCTGCTCTAAATTACGTGTCCTGTAGGGCAGACACGCTGTGTCCTGGTCACAAGGGCGTGTGCTTGTGTTGAAAACCATCAGGGAGGAAGACCATGGAGCTTGTTGGGGGTTCAGCAGTGAACTTGCAGAATGTGATTATTCAGGTTTATTCCCTCATTCTGCTCCTCACAGGTTCACAGCCTGCCCCTTGCTGTGGTCTTGAAGCCTCCCCTGGGGCAGGTCTGAGGAAGGGCTGTGGCTGGTGGTGAGGCTGTGTGGTGGGATGGGTCCCTGGTGGTGGGACTGGAGGGCATCTGTCGTGTGTGCAGCTGCCCAGAGGGGAAAGCCATAGCACAGGTGAGGTTTGCAGCATCTGCCAACCTTTGGAAAACCCACCTTTGCAGTTAAAGAGGAAAAGAGGAGGAAAAAACCCAAAGCACTTACGAGACTTAATTACTGTGTTATTGTTATTCAGCATTGAAACCCCAAGTTTCATAACTGCCTTGTGATACCAGCATTCATGTTCTTTGTTAGTGTTATGAAAGCAGTTCACCTTGTGATCATGAAGTACTGAAATGTGCTTTCAGATGTTCACCCTCGTTTCTCAGCGAGTCCATAAAACCTCTTCTGCTTTCTATTAATTATGGAACAATAGGACATTTTTCTCTTAAAAAGAGCTGAGCCTTTTTTATTTTTTCTTCAAGTTCTTGAGCCAGCTGCTCCTCAGAGACCTTTCTGTTCCATGTGCCTTGCCCAGGGTGGACACTGCACTGCCTTTTGCCACTTGGGAGGAAGCAGGAAGTTTGTGGATGTGTCTTAGGGGCAAAGGTCTTGCTGGACTGGAGCAGTCCCAGCTGGTTGCTGGTGTGGTTGATGTGATCTGCCTTCCAAGGTTAACTCAGGCAACTGGGAAAGATGGGAACAGGCCCAATGGGGTAGTTCTACTTCCTCCCCAGCAGAGCTGAAAAATCAGCTTACTTGTTGATGTTCAGTTGTTTTCCAGCTGTGAGTTTCTGTTTAACACCAGAAAAGCCCTTTCTGTGCCCCAGCAGGAGCTGTGCTGTAAGGAGGACCCTGGGATGGAGGCTCTGGTCTTACCTGTGGGGCATCAGTGCTGGATTTTCCCCACCTCCTCATCCAGATTTTGCTGGACAATGAGGGTAGACTTTTAGTTTTTCTTCTGATTGGTTCTGCCCCTCGGTGGGATCCAGAGCTAGGGTGGGACAGGGAGGTTTGCCCTGTCCCCTTTGCCTGTGGGGCAGTTCTGCAGGTGACTAACTAGAGGTGGTGGGCATCTCTCAGTACTTCAGTGGAGGAATCTCACATGATTTCCTTGACTTAGACTCACAGAGTGTAATCTGATTTAGACACACGGAGTGTAATCTTTCCTCTGAGTTTTCTCAAGAGAAAGGAAATGGTTGGATTTTTCCTCTCCAGTAAAGTATGGGGATATTTCCCTAGGCACAGGTGAGGAGTGCAGAGGACTCAGGGTGGTGAGCACTGAAGAGGATGTGTGTCCAGGCTCCCTGGCTTCTCCACTCCTGCAGACTTTGTGTTACAGACTCATCCGGAGAGTCGCAACTCTTTTGTCATGCTAATGAGGACTCCATAGATAAGATTCCCCAGTGGGAAAAGGAGTGCTAGGAGAGTCTCTGAGTAGGGGAAATCAAGGTGAGGAGAGGCCAAGCATCTTCCCTGGATTGTCTCACAAGCCAAGCAGCTCTGGCAGAGCTGAGAGTAAAAGTCAAACCCTTGAGCCTCTTATCCTTTGCTGTAGCCATTAAATTGTGCCCTCCTAAGATTAGATAACCTGTGATTTTAGTGTCTGCGAGTCTCGATGAGCAAATTCCTTGGGATAAATGCTTTTCTTGTATACTTGCCAAGACGGCGATGTTTGGGACATGAGGAAAGGGAAATAACTTGCCGGCGTCGATTTTCAGGAGATGAATCAGATGGAGAGACAGCACCTGATAGGTTAGAGCTCTTGGAAGGTCTCAGTGGTGAGGATCACATCCTGCATCTCTGGTTTGGACTAGGTGATGTGGGGAGCACAAGGTGCAACTGTGCTGCCAGCAGCTTGCCATGGGTTTGACTATTACTGAACAATCTGGGTCTCTGGCAGTGGCAGGACGTGGCACTGGAGTTTGTTTGGGCCTTGGGAGACATGCTGGGGGGATTGTAGTGGCATGGTACTTGGTGATACCCTGAACAAAAATTCCATCCTGATTTTAGAGTGCTTGCAGCCTGGGGAAAGTGGGAGCTGAAATGGTTTCCCTGCATAGTGAATTATTCCTTTTCAATACATCAGGTCTTCACAGGAGGAAAAGATTGCAAAAAGGATCTCGGTCTTGTAGTAATTTGTCTTCTCTGCTGTAGCCAGGCGCTGTAAGGTGGACTGGAGCTCAGCTGAGCATCCACCACAGGTGGCTTGTAATAAAACTGCATCAGCTGCCCACCCTTCTGACCAGCAGAGATGGTGATGGGCCAGCTGGGTCTGCTGGGTGGGACGAGGTGATGCTCCCTGAGGATGTAGGTGGCCTGGCAGGGTTCCCTGTGCTGTTTGTTTTGTGCTTTCTGAGGTGGTGTGTTGTTGCTGGAACATGTGGCTTTGATTCCTGGTTATGAGCACCCTTATCTGCTTTCCTGGCCATTAGCTCTCTGTCTTGGGCACGTGGGAACCCCGAAGTTATTTCATCCGATAAGGCTTTCCTTATCAGTGCTCATGTTTATTGTGTAGAATTGAAATTATTCTAGGAAGCATAAAAAAGGGGAGGGAGCCTGGGAATTAGAGCTGAGAAGTTGTGTTCCTCTTCTCTGCACAGACCAGCAAGATGTCAATAGACGGTCTGAATGTCTCCAGGTATCAAGCTGGAGCTGAGTTCTTGGTCGTGTAATGTGTCTAGAAAGAAACATATGTCCTGAGATTTCGCTTCCTTCCTTACTTGTGCAGCATCATGATCAAAACAGCCCTTTTGGCCTTTTAAACTCCTCATCCTGCTTGTGAAATATTCAGAAAAGCTTGGGCTGAGTTTGCATCACTGTCAGTGGGTTGAATCCTCTTGGAGTGGCTTTGATCTTGCTTACTCCTTGCTGAGTAATTTACACTCCTCTCACATGAGCAGCAGCTTCAATGGATGTGCCGCCCTCTGAGAGTCTGGCCCTTGCAGGATCTCTCGGTTTCTCCTAATCGTGACCATTTAAATGGTATTAAAGCCGCTTATTCAAGTCTTGTGCTTTTTTAGAGTCATTAACACCTCTGCAAAGAAAGTGTAAAACTCTGGGAAAGTCAGCTGGTGGCACTTTGCAGTGGTTTGAATGGTTTTGGGAGTGTGAGGAGTGCAGGACTGGACTTCTTAAGGTGGGGATGGTTTTTGGGAAGGGTGCTGGTGGTGGCCGCAGTGCCCACGGGTGGGGAGCTGGTGCTCCTGTGCATCATTGGGATCAGCCTGTGGTGTTCCTCTTCATCTGGGGGTCAGAGCTCCTTTCTGGGTGTGAGAACAGGAACCTCAAGATTTTGTTGAGTCATGTTTCCAGGCCAGAAATGCACTTCTCTCCATGTTTTCTGTATCTCACTTAAGAGCTCATTTCAGGTCATGTCCGAAATTTTCTTTTGAAGGGTCTGTGCTTTTGTTACCTTTACAGAGATGATGTTCAGAGGTGGTCCCACCATGAAGCCATCCAAAGAAAACCAAACAAAACGAAGCTGTCTTTTCCACCTTGAGTGTTGTCTTGTGAATCAACAGTGCCACAGGGGTCTGATCTTCTTTGTGGCCATGGAGAGGTCCCACTCTTGCTCTCATTGCTTGGTCTGCTGAGCGAGTTGAGCTCTGCACTGATTAACAGGAAATTATCATGACTAACATTAGGCTGGTAGAAAAACTAATAGGGGTGAATAATAGCACAAGATACATGGAAATCAGTGTTTTCCTCCTTGGAGGCTGTAGATGTAATCCACTTAATATTCTGTGGAACACAAGATTAATATTCTTCAGCATAATATACATGAGGGCTTTTCTTTTTAGTTTGCTGGCAGAGGCATTGCTGCCTTGCTAAAGCTGAGGGCAGGGGATTAGGAGGGGGGAAGGATGCTGACCCGACTTCCAGGGGATTCAGAAACAGCAAAATCTGGATAGAGGAGATTAAATTTCTCCCTCTCTGGCAGGACTTTCCTGCAGGAAGCGTGGCTGGGTGTCTGCCACTGCGGTGGCCCCTGTTGAAATCTGGTAGGGTGCCTTTCAACTCTCTGGATGTGTAAAAGATGAGGGAATGGATGTGATTTCCTTGGGCTGTGTGGTGTGACACTGCTGGTGGGCTCCCAGTGTCTTCTCAGCCTTGTGCTGCTGCACAGCGCACCTCTGCCTTGCTCAGCTCTGTAGAGGTTCCTTCAGAATAACAATAAAGCAAAGCCCCTGTTCTTTTTCTTTCACAGGATGGAAAGAATGCAGTGACTTGCCAGGCTTAAAGAGGAGTGGATACATAAGCAGAAATAAATAAATCAAGCCCATTTATTTTAAGTTGATTAATCTGATATGTTCATAGTTTTCTAAAATAAAATCTAGCCCCGGAGAGTTTAGCGAATCAAATAACAATAACAGCAATTAATTTTGCAGCAGTTATGAATGTTTCCCATCCCCTTTTCCCATCCCTACACCCACAGGATTAATCTCAGAGTTTGTGACTGCAGGTCAAACCCTGTGAGGGGATGTGCAGTGTCTCCCTTGGGCTGGAGGAGGTGGCCCTGAAGAGCTGACCCCGTTCCTGAGCATGGGCAAGGACTGTGGCCAGGGGTGAGACGGGTGCTCCTGGGGTGTCCTGAGCCTGCAGGAGGGCTTGGATTGCTGCTGCATGGGATTTCTCTGTTGAAAATCCAAATAGTATGAACTTTCCTGCCTGCTTTATTTTCCTGTTTCATACTGGTCTTCAGCAGGCTGGTCCCTGTGGGCTTACAGGGCTTGCTTAGGTGCCTTGCACGTGTTGTGGTAATGTTTTCAGGCTCCTTGTGTGAACTAATAACAAATCCTGGAGTTCTGCAGAGAAGTTATAATGCCATGGTTGGTTCCAGGGACCAGGGCTAGCAGAGAGTTTCCCAAGCAGGGAGGTGTCGTGGGGCTGTAATTTGACAGGGAACACAGCTGACCTTGGAAAGCAAAAGGTGGTGGTTGGGTTTATGGGACATCACAGTGACAAAACCTGCTCATCCTCCTGGGATGTCTGTGTGAGGCAGGTCCCTCTGCACTGTCTGATCCAAAGTGCTGTTGTAATGCAGACATGAAGCAAACTAAACTTAAGAATCCTTGCCCCACGTTTGAAATAAGAAACCTCTCCCTGAATTTGTGAGTGTTTCACAGTGTCAGAAGCCACCAGGAGATAGAGAAATCTTGCTATGGGAAATACTTTACACCCTGGCAAAGAATTCTTGCGAATCATTTCAGTAACTGTGGCTTGTCCCTGACTTTCAGGCTGGGTTTTTTTTGGCATGCATAAGGCAGGAGCTTGCTTTTTGCAGTGGGACCTGGTTTTCCACCCAGTTTGAGTGTCTGTCAAGGGCAAACCTTCAGACTCCCTGCCGGGTCTGGCATTGCTGGAGACAGTCAGTGAAATGTAGGAAAAAAGGTGAGAAGCCTTCCCTCTCCCCTCCCCACAACTTGTTAACTGTTGGGTGAGAAAGGGATTTCTCGATATGAAACATGCAAATTAACCTTTTTTTAAATACTCTTTTAAATAATTTTGCAGCTTTGTCAAGACAATTCAGTATAAAAATGAGTTTATAGCACATGGTTTTGGCAGCCTGCTGGTATAGTTGTGGGTTTTGGTTTTTTAAAATCTCTCTTGTGAGTTCTGTTCCATAATTTGAAGTGATTTGGTCCCCACATTGTCCTTTCTTGAAACTGTTGCTACTGGAGAGTTCCCTGGTCCTCTCTTGAACCAGCCTTTGTGGAGCCAAGCGTGAGGAGCTGATTAGAAGTGACACAGGCTGTGGGTAAACTCTTTGAAAAGCACCAAAGCAGCAGGTAACTCCATCTCCAGATGATCTCTGAAAGTCTGGCTGATAGGAGAAACTTGACTGAATCCAATAGGGAGGTGTTGTTTCCCCAGACACTTATGTAGGGACAAGACAATATTAAAAAGCAATGCCAGTTGCTTTAAGCTGGGCTGTCTGATGGGGAGGGCTCTCCACCAGTGTTGTTCAGGGTTTCCAGCAGCTCCAGGAGACCAAGCCCTCCCAGGGGCAGTGTCTCTGGCTGCAATGCTCATCTGCTGGGTGAACAGCAGTGGGCACAGCTCTGGCCCAGATGCCCTCTCAGCTGTCCCTTGGCTTTGAGTTTCCCTGAGACTCCTTGGAATACGTGTCTGCACGCCTGGCTTGTGTGGTGGATGCTGCACACATCCCTGCTCTTGGTACCACAATGACACAGCTCTTCAGTCCCTCACAATTTTTCTGATCAGTTCAGCCCATGTCCACAGCCATAACGTAAAAACAGACACAGAGGCACAAAACCATCCTAGTTTTAAAAAGCAAAAGGTTTTAGGATTGCTTTTCTTTAGTTTTGCTCCAAAGTGCAGCTGGGAGTGCGACGCTCTCCACGTTAAGGCATCCCTGTGGCCACGGCTCTCACTGCAGGGAGGGAGCAAGGCTGTCATTCCTTGACAAAGGCAATCCCAGATGACTAACCCCAGCAGCCTCCTGGGAGGGCTGCAGGAGCCAGGATGTCCAGTTTGCAGTGCCTTGGGAAGGTGCAGGTTGGCTTCTGAGCTGTCACCCCTGCAGACATCCACAGACAAAGCCGCAGGTGTGACCTGCTGTTGGAGACGGGATGTTTGCCTGTGTGGGAGAGAGTGCTCCCCGCTTTTGGTGTGAGCTTGGCAGCAGCCATGCTTCACACAGGCTCTAGATGTGTCTCCAGGAGTGGGATGTTAAGAGGCCACAGTTCCCCAAACATCTACCTTGGTAAGTAATTAAACCAACTTCTCTGAGACCCCATAAACCTTTGACAGCATTTAGTAGTGGGGTAACAATTTCGTGTTGACACAATCGTTTGCTGGCCAAGCTTGAAACTCCATTTCTCAGAGGGATGAGATCTGAACATTTAGAAATAATATCTTATTGGTCTGATATGGCAGATAAGTGACTTCCAATGTGGGGAGTGTCCAGCTGTGCTCTAATTGATGTCTGCATCTGAAGAAGTGTGGTACAACGCTGGTAGTGACTTCAGATCTTCTGGGGACTATAGATATGATTTATAATTGGCACTGGAGCTTTTTAGAGACACTGAGCTTAGCCAGGCCTTTTATATATTGTCTTGTTGAAGTTGTGTGCTTGATTTAGGCATATGTTGAAGTGGCTGATTGTGCTGAGGCTGCATTCATCTAACAGGGCATTGAAAACCTCAGGGTTCACTTGGCAGTAGTGCTTCTGCTGATGCTTCTGATTGACTTCTGGCTTTTCTAGATGAACAGTCTTCTGTGAACTGGAAGGAGGGCTTGTCATAGAACTGCACACAATTCATGGAGTCTGTCCTGGGGATCTGTGGAATGTGCTGTAGAGCTTTAAAAATGGAGAGGATTGTCTGATTTGGAGGGACAATAACTTCAAATGAAGAATAAATACAACTGTGTCATCTTAAGGGTTGTTGAATATCTCAGTGTTTTCTTATCATGGCGAGACTCATGGAGGTCAGATGTTGATCTTCATTAGCTACAAGTCAAAACTGATTGTCACCTTCTTGAATGACATTAGGATGAGTTGGAGTCACTGTGTTGCTAGCAATGCTTTTGAAGGAGTGGGAATAGGCTTGTTTTAATTAATGCAGGTGTGTAGCTTGTGGATAGCTGTTCCTTGGACTGGGCTGCTCCAGTCTGCAGTGTTGGGGGAAGGGTGGCCTTATATGTTGCTGTTTTCCTCTCCTGGTATCACTTCCACATCTTGGACTGTGGGACCCACCTTCTGCAGTGGTACAAATGCATCATTTTGGTATGAAAAAACCCCATTATTTCCAGGTCTGTATGTGTTCCTCATTGGCCTGGAGCTCCCATGTTTCGTATTTGTGGAGAGGGTGCAGAATGGCTGCTTTTCCTTTTGCCACACTGGGAAGGAGAAACTAGGTCAGAAGAACTCTAATTTTGAATGTGCAAGTGCGAGTCTGTGAGCAGGAAATCTGGAATAGTCAGTTTATTGTAGCTTTAGTGGCTTGGCCTCCATGGGACCAAGTGGGACTGGATTGCATATGTGCATGGGGGATTTTTTACTTTTCTTCCCTCAGCACTGATGTTGGCTGTTCCTTTTCTGGCTGGGGGGCTACAAATCCACACTTAAATCCAAAATTGAACAGGTAATAGTTGAAGAAATAATCCAGCTTTATTGACTGAAAACCCCAATGTGGTGATTAGTTCTTATTTAATTTTGCTGCTGCCAACTATTGGCAGGTCTTAATACTCTGGAAAGAGACTCACATGTGGTGAGTGGAGCTTTGCTGCGCTGAGGAGCTGGGGAGAGGAGTGTTGGAAACCTGTGAGAGTGGATTTATGGATTAAGGAAGGGGAGGAGGACAGAGCACAGGAGGGGCTCTTGGGAGGGCCTAGAGGAACAGCTCCTGGTAAGATGCTGGTGAGGAGAGCTTCAGATGGATTTGTAAAGAGGTTTCTCTCAGTTGTCAAGGGGGGAAGTTTTTCTTCTGTTAGCAACTTAGCCTTGACAACAGTTTTTCTTATGCTGTGTAGTAGTGTTGTTTCTTGACTAAGGTCTTCGTTTGAGTCACAGAGCTGCGTGTTTGGCGGTGAGGGAGGACAAACTGCTTCTTCAAAACGAAAACAAAGCCCTCAGGGAGTTAATTATTACTCCTTCAAGTAGAGCAGCTTGTATTGCTTGAGTAGGCAGGAGTTGCAGTGGTAGATGCCATTGATGATAACTTATCTTGTGAGTCTCTGGATGGGTGCGGGAAGGAGGGGAAGGTACCAAAGTTAGGAGGAGATGATGTGAGATTCAGCAATCCCCTTGAGGGCTGAGTAGCATCCAGTAGTCCAGCATGGTTCTGCTTCATTGCTTGGCTTATACCTCAAATATATCTCAAAAATAGCTGTGCAGCCTGTTGAGTGTTTGGTGCTGCTTTAATTAATGGACGGACTTTGGGCTGTGTCTGTGTGATTGAAGCTCAAGAAGGTAGTGTCAGCAACCTCTTTATCAGGAAGTTCCAAGTAACTCTATCAATATTTTTCACGTTGGCCTCTGCCTTCCTGCTTTGTTTGCTGTTGTCTGCAGCTGTGTTAGTAATCGTCTCCTGGCTTGTGCAGTCCATCTTCGTATTACTCACAGGGCTGTTAACTAGAAGTGCCTTGCAGATGGAGGCAGCCAGTTGATTACTGAAAAGCATCTTCAAGTGCTCTTCAAACCCCTCTGTTTTTCTCTGAAATATGTGTCATTCGGGGTAACTTCCCCAAGGTGATCCAGACCTTGTTTTGTCAAATCATAAAGTGCTTCAATTGATGCTGCAGAAGCCAGTGCAGAAAGTATGGCAAAATGAGGGAGTTGATGTGCCTTCAGAAGGAATAGCAGGGGACTTTGTAGAGTTTGAGGTTGCTCAGGTCCCAGAGCTTGGGAGATGCATGACTGTCTATAGGGCTTCTGACTTTGACAGCATGAGGTACGGCTTCACAGAGTGTATCCCAGCTTGGGCATTTGGCTTTGGGGAAATAAAATCTGGGCAGGTAATTAGTATGAGAACTAAAGACTTTATCCTTGTTCCTTGTAGTGATGTTTTGTGTTACCAGAATCATGTCATCCTGATGACAGTTTTACATATTGAACTTTACTGCTGAAAGGCTTTTCTATCTCTCCTGCATTCCTCACAAAGCCTTCTTCACACTCTGAATTAATGATCTTCTCTCCTGGTTGGAGCTTGGTGGGGTTGGAAGACTCATCTTAAAGAAATAATGATCTTCCTCTTCTGGTTGGAGCTTGGTGGAGTTGGAAGACTTATCTTAAAGAAATAATGATCTTCCTCTTCTGGTTGGAATGTGGTGGGGTTGGAAGACTCAGCTTTCTGAATTAATGATCTTCTTCTTCTGGTTGGAGTTTGGTGGAGTTGGAAGACTCACCTTTCTGAATTAATGATCTTCCTCTTCTGGTTGGCATTTGGTGGGGTTGGAAGACTCATCTTTCTCCAGGCAGTTGATGACTCAACCACTTGCGTTCAGAGTGCTGCCATGCCAAGCTGGGTGGTGCTGGGTGGGACTGGGGCTCTCCTAGGCTGTCTGTGTGCCGTGACTTTGCCATTAGTTTAAAAGAACCAACTGTTTGGGAAGAGTGACCCTTTGGTGCTTCCCAGTCCCAAAATCTGTCTTGTGACTGCCAGGACTTGTCCAGGCAGAGGTACCTGCACACAGACAGAGCTCACTGGGTCTCATGTTCAGGGTGGTGAGTAACCAACATTGTAAGCCTGCTTGGGTTCTTGTGGGTGCCTTGTGGGATCTCCTGTTGAGGCTGTTTTATTGTGGGGCTGTAAGGCAGAGGCTCATAAAATCCTGGTGTTTGGGAGCGTGGGTTGCAAATCTGTCTTGCTTCATGGAGATTAAAAAAGTCTCATCGTGCCATGGAGTTGCTTCAGCCGAGGAGTTCCTGGGGACACTCCCCTGTCACTGACCCGTCGCTGAGCGCTGCCTCCAGCTACGCTGCGCCTTTCCCTCTCCAGGGTTACAGGATTTGCTTAATGACTGGGTAACTCCATGATTTTTGGCTGGAAGTTGTCATTAGCTGCTAGAATGGGGGGACTAAGTGCACGATGATTACAGAGACTCCAATCTCGTTTCCCCTCCTGTGCATCCACAGCAGTCGTGGTTTAATTGGTGTGCCCCTCGGTTCCCCTCTCCCGAGCATCTCTCCCTGTCTCCTCGTGTAACCTTTCCCTTTACATCCCTTTTGCGTGGGCTGGAAGGGAGAAAAATGAGGCTCCTGCAAGGCAAACAGGCAGGTTTGGTGTACAGACTGTGTTTATGGACACCTGCATGGCCATCTAACCCAGTGGTCACCATACCCAACACTGATACTCACCGGCAGCCCTCGGCCTTAACTGGCTTAGCCCTGGGTGTGGATATTGCTCTCTGAATAATCTCCTCAAAGGAATTGTCTCTTTTATGCCTTGGGCTTGTTGAGGTGTCATGATGGAGGCGAGGAGAGCTTTCAGGTTTAATTCTGCAGTGCCTGGGTTGGGCAGAGCAGAGTGGTTTTAACCAGGAGTGTGTTCCTGCCGTGAGCCCCTGCGTGCTCTGTGCTGATAAGTCCTTCAAAAGGGATGCCTGTTTTGTTGCTGAAATTTGAATTTATCCCTCTTTATCATCCACACACAGAAGACCCTTTTCTGATATTGCACCAGTTTTAAATATACTGCTTATTGAAATATAGTGGACTTTTTTCCAGTCCCCCCTCTATGTTGTTGCTGGAAAGGGTGATGCTCCTGCCTGTTTCTGTGTCTTAGATTGGTTTTAGGCACTGAGACTTTAGTACCACTGATTTTCCTGAAAGCTGAGTGAAGAACATAAGTTTCCCACTTGAATTTGAGCCTGTCCTGGCTGCAGCTGTGGCAGCAGGGTCAGATACTGGCACGGGAGGGCTGAGGTGCCAGCCCATCCCTGCCTGAAGGACCACTGGGGTCTGCACAGCCCTAGGTTTTACTTGGTAAAATATTTCCCATCCCATGAGCAGCTGAAAGATCCTGTTGAGTGTTTCATTGCTTTATGGAGAACCTGAGCTTGCTCCTCTGTCCTCTGGCACAAATTCCAAGTAATTCATCCTCCTCAACGAGGCTTTGTGTGCCTTGGTGGGCAGATGGCCACTCTGGGACCAGTAGCACCTTTCTATGGAGAAAGCCACAACCAGGCTCTTCTGGGAGTGGATGCTGACCCTGCACCACCCCAGGAAGCTTCAACTAGAACTGAATTAATTCTTCCCTTAGCAGGAACTGACGGAGCTGTGCATCAGTGCAGGTCTGACACAGGAGTGGCTGGTAGTGGGTGATGTGCAAGTGTCTGCCAGTGTCCCTGCAGCTCTGCAACCCCCTGTCTGGGTTTGTGGGGCTGCCCCTGCCCTGCCCACCCCTCCTGGGGCTGCTGTGGGGGCAGTGGGTGCTGCTGGGGTGCTGCAGTGGCTTCTACAGACTCAGGGCAGCATTTGAATTTCTGGTGCTTGTAGCTAATGTGGTCTGAAGTGAGCCCTGCCTTCCTGTGGTGTGTGGGTTTGGGGTCTCCTGAGCACAGCCTGAGCTGGAACAGGGTTTTGCCTCTTCCCTTGCCCCTGCCTTTCTGCTCCCCTCCTTTGTTAGGCATTAGCAGGGAGGAGGGAGGGACCCTGCCTTGGTGTAAGGGCTCTTGGCAGAGCCCTGCTGCTGCTACAGCCATGCAAATCCTTTTCGGTGTGAAGCTGATCTAGAGCTGAAAATCATTTGTGGGTCGGTCTTAAATGCTTGTTCTCTCCCCCTGTTTTAAACAGTGCACCTTCTTTGCCTGAACTAACAGCTTTGCCTCCTTTTCTTTTCCTTTTATTTGTGGGCTTGTTGATTAGTGCAGATGTTTTCAGTTTAAAAAAAATGCAGTAGTGCTTGTGAAGGCATCCTGGGGTGTGGGGAGAGGAGGCTGCAGCAGCCTCACCGTCTGTGTGTGTCTCCTGGCTGGAGGAGAGGCCACCAGCAGAAGGTGGTGGGTGCCAGGCTGGAGGCACCCCTGTGTGATGAGCTTTGCAGCCAAGTGCAGCCCGATGTTGCTGTGAGCCCTGGTCTGCAGCACAGCCTATATTTGGTCTGAGATTACTCCCTGCTTGGCCTGGATTGGTCCCACTCAAGGCTCTGCTGGGTGGCTGGCTGGATGTTTTTTTTGCCCTAGCTACCATTCCTCTGTGTTTTTTCCTCCTGCTGCTCACTCCATCCTGCCTGAGCTGCTGTCACTGCTCTCTGGTACCCTCCTGAAGCATCTCAGATGGGGCTTTGTGGGATGTGCAGGATGTGCCCCTGGTCCCAGGGACACAGCAGCCACTGGGATGCAAAGCTCTGTTCTGTGCAGGAGCCCACCCAGGGGAGGGCAGTGGGAAGCAGGACTTCTTTTCCCCCCCCCTCCATCTGTTGCTGTGTGTTTTTCTGGAAAGGCAATTAACAGCACATTCTTCCTGGTGACTTCTGGTGGAAAAGCTTGTCCCTGCTGACTGGCTGCTGCACGGGAAGGAGCCAGGCTGAGGATGGCAGCGTGGCTGGGAGGAGAGAGCAGCATCCTCTGCTCCTTGACCTTGCTGGTGCTCCCAGCGTGGTGTCAGGGCTGTGCTGGGGTGGAGCTGCCTGTGCCAGCACTCAGGGGAGGAGTGGCACTCATTGCTGTGCTGTGAGATGACCAGTTACCTTGGCAGTGCTTCTGGAAAAATGCAGAGAGGAAATGGGATGGAGAAGGGACAATGCAGTGGAGGAGGTACTTGGCAGTACCTTCTGCAGTACCTGCTCCTCCTGGAGCAGAGGATTGGGTGATGGGAGCAATGGGAGCCCTCCTGGTGCACACAGCTGCCCCACAGCTGCCCCTGGCTGCCCCACAACCCTGGCCCCAGTGGCAGCAGAGGCAGGTGTGGGACTGGCAGGTCTGCAACCAAGTGATGGATGGACTCGGACAAACCTGTTGGAGCCCCACCTCTGGCATTTACACACCTTAGAGGAATGAGAAGTAACCTGGGGTGGTGGGAAGGGGTGCTCTTTAGTTGGAGGATTTGTGGAAGGAGGTTGGAGAACACATTGCAAAAAGGAGTTCTTTTTATCAGAAACGGCCAGCTGCATTCCTAGCTGTTTCTCCAGACCTCCTGAGCATGTGCCCTAGGCACAGCTTTCTTCTGCCTTAATCTCCTAGTGAATATTCAAAAATAGATATACTTGTAGCACTGGAAAAGCCTCTTTCAGAGTTGTTTCAGCACTGCAGAGAACAACCCTTAGGAAAGAAACTCAAAAAAAATAAATAGCAGCTGCTGCCATGTTTCCCCCTCCTCCACCTCTTCAGCCCGTGTGGAAACCTGGTCCTGGTTCCCTGTGCCATCCCTTCACGGCTTTTCCAAGGTGGTCCCACTGAAGGCTGAGTGGGGCTCCCACTCTCGCAGTGCCCCCGAGTTTTCCAGGCAGCCTGAGGAAGCTGCTTGTATGTGATGGAGAAACAGGCAGAAGGGGGATGTGGCATCTCCAGACGGTCACGGGGGTTGCTGTGACGCTGGCAGGGAGACGTGCCAAACCCCAGCAGGACCACGGCAGTGCATGTGCTGGGCTGGGGAGAAAGCTGCCCCAGGCACGTCAGGACTTGGATTAATTTACTTGTGGCATTATTGCTGGGTTAAACCTTGCTCCTCAGCTGCTCACAGAGACCCAGTGTTTGACTTTTGGACCCAGAAGCATCTCGAGCTGATGTGGCTTTGTAGTGAATGAAACTCCTGTGTACATCAGGAGGTGGTGGGTGTCCATCTCCTCTCTCCCAAGGAGTGCTGCTGGCTCAGCCTCCTTTGCCTGTTGGAGCTGTAGTTGATCTGAATGCGACCTCAGGGATCACAGCTGGCTTCCCTTTGCTCACTGGGGTGCCAAACCATCTGATAGCTCAAGTGACTCAAAACCCAGCAGGGAGGATGAGGATGATGAGGATGGGGTGGTGTTGAGAGCCAGGGTCACCCCTGCAGAGGGGTGAGTGGGCTGGGTGGGCACAAGGGTGCACAGACCCCTGGGACGTGGGGACATCTCTGCATCTGCTGACTTCCAGGGGTATTGTACTATCCAAAATTGGAGTGAGGAGCACAGGAAAAGGAGGAGGAGCAGGAGAGTGTAAATAAAGCTTCTGAAAGGGGAAAACCCACCAAGAGGAGAAAATAGCAGTGCTGGTGTGTTCTTTCCCCACCCTCCCTCGTACCTCACTGCTTGTTTCATCTTTTAAGTGTGCCAGCAGGTGCACGTGACTGTCCTTCCCCTGGCTGGGCAAACGCCTCGTGGAGGGGGATCTGGGGACAGGGTTTGGTGCTTTGTTGCCACCCTCCAAGTCACTGTGTCCTCATATATCACAGCCCTAGGTCTGCTCATCTCTGTTGATGACCCAGGATGTCAGCACCCAGGATGCACCAAACGAAAAATGACCTTTAGACCAAGTAACTCTAATGCTGCTGACCTCAGGAGCAGACCTGAAAAACCCTGTTTTGACCCCCAGAAATGACATCCTGCCAGTGAGCTTGTTTTATTCCAAACCTGATGAAGCTAAGTCTTAATAGCAAATATCTGCTGTTGAATGTAAAGTATAAACTGAGTGTTTATACGTCAAGCAGGTGACATTATAAAGGATGGGCTGTCACTCACAGGCACCTGCCTGGCATCTCCCAGCCCAGATGCTGGAGATGGGCAGTGCTGGGCAGAGCTTGGACCTTGGCAGGGCTGGCGCTGGCATGGTGCCATGCTTCTGCTCATCATCACTGTGATTCCAGTCCCAGGTCTGCCTGGAAACCTTAAACTGCTCAAAACATTTGTCAGCAAAATGTTGATCTTCATAGAATGTTTGTTTTTTTTCAGAGATCTCTAAGGATTGCTTGTTAAATGTATTTTTTTTATTTCTCCCAGGATCCTGCAGGAATCTTTGAACTGGTGGAGCTTGTTGGCAATGGAACCTACGGGCAGGTCTATAAGGTAAGGGCTGCACCTGAAGTGATCCAGTTTGCCTCAACTGTGTGTTGAACATGGAGCATCCCAGCACATGACCTTGGTTAGGGTCTAGTGTGTTTCAGGCTTGAGGAGCAGCATTTCTGAACTCTGGCCTTTTGCTCTTGTGTGCAAGTACCGTGTAGCACACAGAGCTCTTACAATATGTAACTCATATTAGTTCTGAAACTGCCACAGAAAAAATAGCTTTTTTTTTTTCTTCCCTCTCCCCCCAGTTGCTTTTTATTGATTAGATGATGAGGAGGGAGTGAGAAGTCTGTGCTTTAATAGCTGAATCTCAATCTCTGCTAAGCGCCGAGTTTACAGCTGCAGTAGGCTGCCAAATGAGTTTGCTACAGTCTAGTGCTCTCCTTGCACATGGGCTGGCTGCTGTCCTTTCCACTGGCAGAAACCTGCTGCAGGATTAAAAACACTATTAAAATGTTTTTCTTGAAGTGCCTGTTAAAGTCAGTAGGATTGCTTTAAATTTCTGTAAACATCTGGATGCAGCAATCCAGATGAGGATAGTGAAGGGATTGTGGAGAGAAGGATTTTAAAACCATGCACTTCTTTACAACGGTATTTAAAATGTTCACCCTCTGCTGAACTACCTCACCTGAGCCACACACAGTTTGGGAGATTTCCAGAATTCGTCATTGTGGTGGGATCTTATGGATGATTCTTGTGCAGTTGGGGAGGGATTGAATTGTTTCAAAGTTTGGGTTTATCTGCACTTAATATATGGTGAAGAGATGTTTTCCTGGCATGGTTGTGTGAGGAATTTGCCAAATATTTTGATTCTGCTGGGAGTCAAGAGTTCCCTGGGCCTCGTTCTCTAAAAAACTTCTCTATGTGTGGACACAAGTGCTGCATACACGTGTACTCTTGTGTGTGTGGGGACCCAGAAATCCTGCTGTACATGACTACAGAAAGGAATATACTCGTGTGCTCTTACTCTGTGGCTTTGGAGACTCAGCTCTTGCTTGTCTCATGCTCTGAAAGACACAGAGCTGCCCCTGCTGAAGAGAAGAGAAAGTTTTTTGAAGGGCTGTGGTTTCCCCATCCTCCTCCTGCAACTGCAGACTAATCCACTAGTAGAAGGATAGAGGGACTGAAGTGAACCAAAGATGAACTGGAACTTCTGAAGTTTTAAATGTGTGATTTTTTTTAACTGGAATCAGTTCGTTTTAAAAAAAATAAACAAAAGAAAAACCACTCCACCCCAAAGCTGTTCTTACCAAGGTTATTTTCCAGGGAGCCTTCCCTTGTGGTGTTCATTGTTTTCCCACCATGTGCTCCCCACCACGGGAGCTCCCTTCTCAACTGTTTTTCTTTTCAGCTGCTAAAATAATGGTAGAAGGTGACCTAATTTTAACTGGTGCATATTTCTAACAATCAGTGGAAACTATGTGCCTGTAGTGGCCTTTTGAAAGCGTCATGTTTTTGTGGAGAGCAGAAAAGGGAAATAAGCTGGTGCTGGCGCTGCCGGTTGCGCGGCTCAGCTGATCGAGTTTCCTCTTGCTGGGTTGGATTCTTTGCGTCTGTCTGCTGCCTCAAAGTGGGGGAAAAGCCACCCAGAAGCACCCATATGTAGGCTTTCTGGGAGGGGGACTCTTCTGTGTTCCTTTTCCCCTGCTGTAGAAGGGGAAAATACTCCTCTCCACTGTTTTTAACTTGCTGGAGTAACTGGATTGTCCTCGGTGTGATTCACGTGGTGCCGGTGCCAGACGGGATGGTGACGGGGGTGGAGGGGAAAACGCTGCTGTCCAAACCAAATTAGTAAGTATTGAGGTATGAGCTCAGGCTAAGACTGACTTCACAGCTCCCTTAAACTGAAGTCTTGGAGTAGCACCCGCTCTGTAAACAAAAGGAGACTTTGATATAAAACATACATAACTGTTTATGGTGTCCCACCCTAAAACCCGGTGTGGAAATAAGATCTCTGTGATTCTTTTTCTCCGGATACCACCGCTGTATTTATCTCTTACAGCAAAACAAATGGATCAACTTTCAAGACACACAGACCTCCTGTCTCCTTTCTAAATCAGCCTTTAGAAGTGATCCATACCTAGGAGTTGTGTCCTCCATAATTAGAGGGTTTTTCCACTGCCATTTCAAACCCCTCTTAGGCTGGACTAGAGTGTTCACAGAATAGTTTAGTTTGGAAAAGGTCTTTAAGATCGAGTCCATCCATTAACCCAGTGCTGCCATGTCCCTAAGCGCCACATCTACATGTCTTTTAAATCCCTCCGGGGATGGTGATCCTCCCCTGTGTTGGTGTTACCTGAGGAGCACCACTGCTGTCCTTGTTGAGGCCGTATGTGCCTCTGGTTGTGTTTTCAGGTTCTGGTGCCTGCTCTGTTGCTGGTTTTCCAGCCTGAGCTCTGTGATCAGGAACGATCACCTGGTGAGCATCATCTCTCCTTCACACAGCTGATCCCTCTCTGAAGCAAGAAAAACACCTTTCCTGTTGGGAAGAGGCAGGTGAGAACATCTTGTTTGTGTGCTGCAGGACTGCTGGAACTGGACTGCAGCCCTGATGTTTCCCCAGAAAACCTGATTTAGCAGCCAGGTCTAACTCTGCTGCATGGCCATGCTTGTGTTAGAGGCTACAGGTGTCCTGGTGATAACCAGCTGGCCTGCACAGGACCTGGAGGGACATGTACAGGGTGCAGACTTCCCATTGATCCCATGGAATAAAGTGTGTATTTATGTTGTTGTGGTGGTTGAAGGATGTGGCAGCCTGGGAAGTGCCGGGCAGCACCACAGGAGGAGGAGCTCTCAGCAGGGATTCACAGAGCCAGCTTCAGGATGTGTTGGAGAGGTTGGGCAGCCCCTCCAGAGCACGTGCCTTCCCCTTGCTTGTGCAAGGGCCGTGTTGGCCAAGCCCAGAGCACGACAGGAGTGCCCAGAGGGAGGGCACCCACTGCTGCACTGTGGGCACCGGGATGCAGCTCGCTGCACAAGTCACTTGGATCCCATTTTCTGGGTCGTGGCTTGAAGGTCCCTCTCGGGTGGTTCACGATGCTTCTGTGAATCAAAGCCTTGTTCTCTGCGCCTTTTGCTCGAGGCAGAGGTAGCTGGTTTGGTTTGACCTCTGTATTTCCCAGTAAAGGTCAGTCTTTGCTCAGGATGGCAGGTTAAAACACCCCTCCCAGCTTTGGCCATGCCCCTGTGACTCCTGAGTGCCACAGGAGCCCTCGGCAGGGCTGCTCTGCTTCTGCTTCTCCAACCCCAACCACGGGCTCTTCACTTTGGAAAAATGCAGAGGGAAATAACATTCCTTGTTTGCTGCTTAACAATCTCTTGTGAACAGCTTGATTTTTGTTTTAATGAGGCACCGCACCAGTGATGATTTATCTCTCTAATTGAATGGGAAGCTTTTCTTTATTTTTTAATAATCCTGCATCTGATGTTGCAGATTGTAAACTGGTTTGATAAAGGACTGAAAACTTGCTGGCTTCTGTGCGAAGTGTTGTTGCAGTAGTGGATTTTTGTGTGTCCTTGGGTTTTCTTTTTTATTATTATTTAAGGTGTTTGAAGAAATGACCAACCGGAGTACAGTGAGTTGGACTTGGGGAATGGAGCCTTTGCCTCACTGGTTTTTAGCTGAAAGCAAAACTATAGGCACAGAACTCACTAAGACCCTTCAGAGCATTATCTATAGTGTAAGGTAATGCTGCTTTTATGTTCCAGAACATTATTATTACTGCTTATCTCTCCTTTGCATTAGAGAGCAAACAAATACCCCCTAAAACACTGTGTATGTGCCTAGATTGCCTGGATAAATCAGGGCCACAACACCAGCACCAATAAATGCATCGGTTCAAAGTAAAAGTACACTGTGTAACTGGGAAATACCTGTCCAACAGATGGCTGCAAGGCTGGGGGAGACACGCAGTGGGCTGTTTACTGTGCACTGAATGTGTTGAAACCCAAAGCACTCCCCCGGTGTTTTTATGGGGTTAGCCAAGGACGTTCACTCGCTGACCTGGGTATGATGTCACCCCAGAAGGATTCTGGTGGAAACTTTTGCAGTGGGGTAAAAAAATCCCCACCAAAAAGCAGGAAATAGATCAGATGGTAACCTTTGCCCCTTTCGTCTTGTGTCGTTTTACAGCGTTGAAATAAATGACGTTGAGATTACACACTCACGTGCTTCTCCCGAACTGCACCAGGAGGACAGTGGCCATACATGCCATGTTCTGCTTTGCCTCGTGCCCCAGGGACGTGGCTCTCCATTTACAGCTTCAACAAGGCTTTATTTTACAGGGTACAAGATCCAGCGTGCGGGCCACTCCGTAACTGCACAATAACTATTGATTGTTTAATTATCTGGTAAATGCTGTATAATTACCAAGCCATTATGCAGCAGTATTCTGTGCTCTCATTTAGAGTGTGTGGGATCCACGTGCCGCCAGTCTCAGCTGTGGCCCTCCAGGAAGCTGCTCCATCACCACTGGGTGGGACGGAGTCAGCCCAGGAGCCACCTCGGGGTGCCACCTGCCCGTGGGCTGTCCTGTCCCCTGCCAGCTCAAGTTAGGCAGCTGTTTGAAGAGGGCACAGTTTGTGCGGCTGCCCCTGGTTGCACTCTGTGTGTGTGTCTGGGGTACAACACACAGCGGAGAAGGATTAAGAAATTCATCCCAAGGTCTTTAATCAGGACTTTTTTATTACCAAGCTGCCTTTTGCCAGAAGCCAGGACTGATCCACCTGGAGGCAAACACGGAGGTTTGACCCAGTAGATAGAGGTGTTGAGGTGTGTGGATATGACCAAGTGAATCAAACATTTGAAATCCAAGGTCACCTGTTGCTGGAGAGCTGAGAGCAGCAGGACTGCTGGGGCAATTTGGGCCCTGAGTCAAACCCCTGAGGATGTCCCAGGCACAAGCCTTTTATTGATAATATTGTTCCAGAGTTTGCACTTGCCATAGAACGAGACAGAAGATGTGTCCTGCCCTCCCAGGTGCTGTGTGTGTGTTCCCTGCCCTCCTCCGGGCATCTCTGGGCAAACCACCAGTGCACCCTAGTGAGGTAGCAGATGAGTACCCTAAAGAAAGGCTTTTGGAAGACTCTTTTTTTTTCTTCTACATATTTTGAGGGGGCATATGAGAAAATACAGTGGGGTCTGTGCCATGTTTAGCCTGTCTGAGGTCTGTTTGGTCTGGCTGCTGGCGATCAAGCACTGGGCCCTTGCATCAACCCTGATGAGAACAGAGACTCTGCAGGTTTCTGGGTCATTATTAGCAGCTCAGGTAATTAGACTGAGTCAAGAATGACAGTAATTGTTTTTAATAATCAGTTGGTTTATTGTCTCCCCTTCTGAAAGGCTGATGGTCAATAGTTCCATAATTAATCACTGTTGCTTTTAGCTGTGTGGAAGAAGCTACCATGCTGCACACAATTAATATTTCCTGGGGTTTGCTGCTGTAAAGAATTAATCTTAGTTTGCATACACAGCTTTTATAGCTGCAGACTGACTGCTGTGCCTTGCTTGAGAGACTGGACTGAGTGTGAGCACACCACGTGCACTGCCTGCAGACCAGGTCAAGCTGCTGCCCACCCTTGTCCCAACACATGTCCTGTGGTGCTGACTGCAGTGTGCTGGTCCTGAGCACTCCAGAGACACCTGGTGCTCGCTTCCACAGGCTGCTGAAGGAATTCAGAGCTCCATCACCTTGCAATCTAAACAGGCACCTCTAACCTCAGACAGGCAGCTTTTGATTTGAAGGTGCATTATGAGCATTTCCCTTTTCCCACGTTCTTGTCTACACAAATGAACTGTGATGTTCTGGGGCTGGGTGTGACTCAAGTGTTATTAGTGGTTCTGATGTCATGTCCTCGGCTTTGGGTCCTTCTTTGTGTTCTCAAGGTCTCCAGAGATTGCTTTTGCTGCAGAGCAGGGCAGGCTGAGCATCACCCACGCGTGTGAATATGTGCAGCCATCCCTCCTCATGGTCTGGTGATGCAGGGGAGGGGCTGGCCCCTCAGGTTTGGGGAGCTCCCTGGCTTTCCCCAGAGTTTGGAGCTTCAGAGTTTGGAGACTGAGACAGGGAAGCACCTTGTCCCTGCCCCTCTAGGGCATCCTGTCCCATCCAAGGCTCTTCCTGCTGCTGGGATGGTTTTGGTGGTGGCTGGAGCGCTCACATCCCCATCCACACACCCACCCATGTGGGTGGGCACAAGCCCAGCCACCTTCAAGGTCACATATGGCCCGTGTGAGTGTGAATGGATTTAAACCACTGACAAGCTGCTTTATAATCCTTCTGTATTACAAGCAGAGTATGAAATATTAAGCCATTGTTTCCTCTGGGATTGGCTCCGTGTGAGAGCACGGTGGCAGTGCTGTGTGAGGGTGCTCACCAGGGCTGGGGTCTCCTCCTGGAGGCACCAGCTTGAGGATGCTGGGCTTTTCTTATCAGCACGTCCTGGGTCACAGGAAGGGGCTGGGCTGGCGTTCTGGTGTGTGATAACGCCTGCCAGCCTTATCAGGAGGAAAACGGGCGACCTCAATTTAATCAGCTTCCCTACGGTGGTACAGCAGCTCTGGAGGAGAAGGTCCTTTCCTTGCTGACTCAAAGGGAGCGTTGTGTGTGTTTCTGGAACGTGGACTTGTTTTCGCCGTGCAGGCAAGGAAGTCTGAACTGGAAAACGCTTAAAATGATGTTTCATTCTTACCATAAAAAAAAAAAAAAAAAAAAGGCAAAAGCTTTGTTACCAGAGCAACTGGTACATCTTGTGCTGCTTCATTTCTGTGAAACACAGAGCGAGGCCTCAGCCCTCCCTCCCCCCGAGAAACCAGCCCACACACACCTACGCACCGATATGTCACATTAGCTGCACTGCTCTCTGAATAATGTAAGGGAAAGGTGCTTTTTGCCTTTCAGCCCTATAGAATGCAGGTTATAAAAGGTGATTAGAAATGTTCCCGTGTTGCCTCCCTTTTAATCTCTGTTCCCTTTCCCTGCCTGCAGAGTTTGTGAAGGGAAAGGGCAGGGGGAAGGTCAGGAGCAGACTGTTGCTTCTCTGGAGTGACATTTGTCCAGTTTCCCTTGCACTGCTGGATGCTCTGATTCTGTAAATAATGCACAGTTTTGCAGGGCAAAAAAATACCTGCAATGGCTCAGGGTTAAAAAGCTGCCTTTGAAGATGTCAAGTGAAGTCAGTGGTGCTGCAGAGCATGGGGAGCATGGTGGTGGGTCTTGCAGTGGAGTTCGTGTGGGTGCCAGGCGTGGATGGGGATGGAGGGACAGCTCTCTCTTTGACTTGTGGGGGTTAGAAGATGCTCTGTGCAAGCACCTGTTCTGCAGATGACAGGAGCCAGTGCCATGTCCAGTACCACCGTCTCCTACCTCATAGGAATGGCTGGACTTGGGACCTGGACCTCTCTTTTCCCAGGTCTTGGAGTTGGGGATGCAGTGTGGGGGAGCCGTATGGAAAACAGCCAGCTTTTAGAACTGGTATTATTGCTTGTGAAAGCATCACTCTCCCTTTTAGGAGGGTCTTCTTGTCCTGCTGAAGCTTCCATTGCCCTGCTCATGTAGTATTTTACCGGCAGGATGTTACGAGGGTGTGGTTGTGGCCACTGGGTGAGGAATGGATGCTCTAAGGCTACATAATGCATTTGCTGTTAGGATATATCACTCTGATGGTTACCCTGGGCTGAGGACCTTCTGGCTCAAAGTAGAAGCTGCTACCTGCTATTTTTTGTGGTTAACTTCAGTATTTAAAGGGTAAGTTTACTCTAGTGAACTGGAGCCTGGTGCAGTGCACAGGAAGCCTGGGGCCAGGTCCTCACTGCTGTGGACTTCTCTGCTGACCTTTACTAAATGAGTCTTCTCCTTTTCCATCCCTGTCCTTGCCCTTTTCCCCATAAAATCAGAAACAGCAGTGCTGGGGTGGTCTGGAGGGGGCAGAGCTGGGTGGTACCAGCGTTGGAAGGTGATCTGTCAGGAGATGGGGGGCTTGGTGCCCCTGCCCCAGCACCGTGAAAACAAAAGGCTGGCAGTGAGGCTGATTCCCAGAGCAGCAGGCACAGCAGCTGCTGTAGGTCAGCTGAGGAAAACAACCAGGAGAAGCACTGAAAAGTAGGTTTGGAGCTGGGAGGTGTTTTGTTCCTCCCAGCTCTGAAGGTGCCACTCTCAGCTAGGAGGGCGCTTTTTAGATGGTTTAGAGACGGGGATGGGAGGAGCAGCAACCTGTAAATGTCTGTCCAGGATGTGGATTTGAGGCATTCTCTGGTGCTGTAGTTTTTGTCTTCAGAGACGTTTCTTGCTTGCCCTTTTTTGATGTCTTTCCAAATTTTGATGCAGCCTGGCTTGTGGCTGACCCTGAAGACTCGAAGGCAAGCGATGCCTGCAGGGAGCCAGTTGGAGCTCTGCATCTTCTGGGTCTGCTTTGAAGGCTCACTGCAGAGTACTGTGTTTCTCTTGAAATCTGCAGTTTATTCTTAGTTTTACCTGGGAAGCCCTTTACACTAATTACCTAAAGATGGAAAGTGCCAACCAAACACAGCCCGCTTCCAAATGTTGTGGGATTTTTTTTCCTCTCCTTGCATAAGAATGGCAGATTGGCGTAATTTTTTGTTTTGTTTTGTTTAAGTATTTAAATTTTGTGTGTGTGTTTAGGTCTCCAGATTCCTGTTTTGGAATATGCACTTGGAAGTGTGTGGCTGGGAGCCCAACTCCATCCCCACATCCCCACCGTGCTGTGCTTTTCCCCCAGCCCATCTCCCTTGGCCCCTTCCACGGGTGGCTGGGAAGGAGTTTGGGCTGCAGACAACATGCAGTCAGCTGCAGGGGGACGTGGGGGAACCCGAGGCTTTGTTAGCATGAGGTGTGATGATCTAACCCAGGGAATCCTGTGTGGCACTGGGAGCAAGGCAAGGTGCCCCAATCACCTCTCTACCTGTGCCCTGGTGAGGTTGTCAGGGTTGGTGCTTGCCCATGGCTGTGGAGCATCCCAGCCAGTGTGCTCAGGCATCTGCCTTGGGCTGGGCTGAGCTATAGACCTGTGTGTTGGTGTCCCAGGGATTGCTTGTGTCCTCACACCTTCCTCTCCAAGGTTTGTTGCTCTCTCCTGGGACAGTGCTCTTCAAGAAGTGTTGGTACATTCTCCTTTTTGTTGTGTTGCCTTAGTTTTCCCAACAGAGAGGATGGGATGGGATGGGATGGGATGCCTCCAGGAGACTCAGCAGTGGCCCACAAGTCTGCACGAGAATGAGTAATTTTAAGTGCTGGACTGGGGCTGGTGAGCTTTCTCATGGTGTGAGTCTCTGCTTTAGGGTGGTGGTTGGACCTGAGGGATGTAGGAACCCCCTGGGTTTCTGGGCTTCTTCAATTTTATGGCTGGGGAGTTTCACCAAGGGTGACAGCACCATGACTAGGAGGCCCACCCTGCTGTGTAAGGGATGCTGCTCTGCACCAGTTTCTAATGTTCTCATGGGTACCTGCAAACCATGGCACTGAGCTTCCGTAAGGAATTGCCTCCTGCATGTCTTTTTTTACTTTTTTTTTTTAAAGCTCATGGAACCTGGTGGCAAACGATACTTGAAATGACCTGGACACGGGGGCAAAAAGGGAACAGGGATGTAATCCAGCCCATTGTGTTTAAAAATGGGTGCACTGGAGGAGGAGAGAGTTGCATAAAGGAGGGAATTGGGTATCAGATACCCATAGTAATTTTACAGAGCTGCCCAGAGCTGATCTGGGAGCTGTGCTGGCTTTATTAGCTCTCCATGGGCTCTAAGGATGAAGAGGTAGAATCCCCTTATCTGGGCAAGACCCATTAGTGTGACATGCTTCTCATGCTGCAGGTGATGCTTCTCCTGGGCTGCAGGGAGCTGGTGATGCACCACCCTCCCATCTCTTCTCATGTCACTGGAAGTGGCCTTAGCTTGATGTAATCATTTGTTTCCCCGGTTATTGCTGGATGGGGCTATTGTTTCAATAAGTCTAACTTACAATAAACAAATAAACAGCTGGTGTTAACTCCTTACAGTTGTTCTGCTCCCTTGAGAAATGCTTGTTAACAGAATCAGTGTGAAGACGCGTACTTTTTGTTTGCCTGCATTGTATCTAGAGCAAATGAGATCAGGACTGTACAGTAAAAGAGCTGTATTAAATAAGAAAATAGTAGTGAATGCTCCTTATTAGTAAAAAAGTTATTTCTGTGCTTTCCGTGGAATAACTGTTGGTGTATAAACCTCAGGGTGGGTCCTCCATCTGGGCAAGCAGCCCTGGGGTCTGCAGGGATTCCTGGTGGTTGCCCCAGGATTGGGGGGTGGCAATCTCTGCCACTGAGCTTTCAGTCAAACTCCTCCTCCAGAACCCCTGTTGTAATGGCAAATAGTGGTTGGTGTGCCAGATGAAGGGTTGGAAAGACCTCTCCTTCTCTCTATCCTTCCTTGATTTTCTTGATGTCAGTGTCCTGCTTTGCAACCCTTTTTGAAAGGATGGAAGGTTTCTGCTCTGGCATATCTTGCAGTTGGTAAATCTTTATGCTAATACTTGTCCTTGGTTTTGCAGTTTGTCCCTGAGCAAAACCATTAGTTGGGAATAACATGCCTCTTTAAGTACCTAACTTGAGCATTCAGAAGTCTCCAGCCAACCTCCCCCCTTCTTACCTGGCATATAAAAACCTCTTTAGAGTTTGAAGCTCTAACAGACAACATGAAGGGATGGAAATGCATCTTTATGTTTCAGAGAGGTAAAAATTCATATGGAAAGAGCCATCAAGGCTTAGGAACAATTGCAAATTCCACTGGACTTGCCATTAGTCTCTTTTTGCAAATGCCTTTACATTCCTGGGCTTCAGAGATTTTCTCTTTCACACTTTAATTCAGCAGGTTGAGGACTGAGGCCAAACCTTTTCTTCTCTACAAAACTGATAGAAAGACAGCCAGTTCAGCAGAATTTCTGTAAATAGCCTGTTCCAGATGAATTGTGAATTGGGTATCTGAATGCCAATAGGGCTAGCACGAGGGGTAATTTGCCAGAGAAAATGGAAATCTTGTGTTAGAGGATCAGGCTTCTGAAACATCAGATTACATTTCTGGACTTCACAAATTGCTTGCTGTAGTCATGAAACTGCCCGAAACACAGAAAAGTCTTGATCCCCTGCAGTGCAGGGCAGCATGCAGTGGGTCAGTCCTGGTCACACACAAAATGCTCAGCCTCAGCTGAACATCCTGTAGCAGCCAAGCAGTGAGCTGAACCCTCAAACACCTTCTGAAACCTCCTCCAGTAGGATGGGTTTTTCTGTTTTTCTGACTATCAAAAGCCAGCATCTGTTGGGGTAGAAGAGCCATGGCAGTCAGGGCATGGTTTGTGGTGCTCTACCTTCAGCATCCACACAGAATTGACGGCTTAGGGGGAAGGTGGTGGGCACGGCAGGGATGTCATTCAGCTGGGCAGTGGTCCAGGGCACGGCCATCCCCCAGGAGGGGCACTGCCCACGGTGTTCAGCCCTCACAGGGACAGTTGGGAGCTCTGTCACTGTCCAGCCTTCCAAAGCCAGCATGGGTGGAGTGGGTTGTCCCTTCATGCTGCCTGCCATCCAAGTCCTTGGGCTGCAGGTGGGGTTGCACGTGTGCTGCTGTGCTGGCATGTCTGCTTGTCCAACCATGGCAGGTCCAGGTTACAGCTTTCTGCTTGAGGAAGGACACAGGGGCAGGGGGGAGCTTATTCTCATGCTGTTCAAGGGTTCTTCGCCCTGGGTTGACTTGAACTGTGTGAATCATTGGCATTTAACCTTGTGCAGAGAACACACAGCACGTTTGTTCACCCAGGTTAAGCACTACAGCACCACCTTCATCCTCTAGCCTTTTTCTTCCTTGTGGCTGACTTAGGGGTTTGGGTTGGTTTTGATCGTGTTTTTTTCCTTTGCTACTGCCTGTCTTAGCTGAAACATGGCCAAGGAGCAGTGGTGCCTTTCCCATACTGTTCTGCAGGAGATCCAGGCTTGCATGCAGAGCAGCCAGATGCCCACAGCCACCAAGGGCATGGGGCAGGGGATGTGGATTAGCCAAAGGGCTGACACTGAGAGCACAATTTCAGGCTACTCCACGAGCCTCCTTTCTCCAAATCTGTTGTCTGCCTTCCAGAAAGAGCCCTAAACCTGTGATGAGGTGCCTGGAGTCGTGTTTGGGGAGGACTTGGCATATCACCAGTTGGATTTAAATCCAGTGGTGCAGGGGCAGCACATGAGCCCTGTCCCTGAGCTGGCAGAGCCCCTGGCAGTGGGGTGTGCGTGCCAGCTGCGAGGGCACCCCATGTCCCTTGGGAGGGATTGCATCTCCTGGCATAGCTACAGCAGTCTGTGCCTCAGCCTCTGCTAATTACTGCCTTCAGCACTGTTCCAGTACCAGGGAATGTCTCTTGGGCTGTGTGAGGCCACAGCTGAGATGGCATGGGAGGAACTCCAGTGATGGGCGAGAGCAAATGCTCGTGGAAGCTCCAGCACACACCGTGAGCGTTGGGTTTCCCTGTTCCCTTGTCGGTGGCAGTTTGCAACCTATTTGGGAAGGCACTTGAGAAGAAATAAGCTAATTGCATAATTTAATAAGAGATGTGAGAGTACCAATGTTAGCATGCCAGCAGTGTGGAGGAGCAGGGGCTGTGGAACGTGACTTGTCTTGCACAGGAGAGATTAATCACGTTGACTCCTGGGAGACAGGTCTGCTGGAGAGGTTGTTGCACTGTTCGTGTCGTTCAAATTAGGCTGTGTACAAGAACTAATAAAAACAGAAGCAAGGAATTCCAGCAGAAGGGATCAATAACTTGAAAGCATTTTAATTCAAAATTAGAAAAATGAGAACAGTTATGGGCAAGGAGAGTGTATTAATAAAGGGAAAGGGGTATTTGTTACTGCTGGTGTGAAATGAGATAATTTAAGAGATGTTCTAAGTGCCTTTTGTCACACTTAATGCCTTTTGTTAGGTTTCCAAGCAAAATGGAGCCTGTGACTTTCAATTTCAGGGTTCTCAGATGATCAAAATACCATGGGGCAGCCTGATCATCTCATGCTTTACTGGAATGAGGTCATCAATAACTTTTGCCTGGGTGTGATTTACACAGTTGTCAGTGTCTGAATTGCCATAATATGTCTCTGCCTGGGAAAAATGCTGCATTTGGAGGGGGGAAAAAAAAACAAAGCAGGCGCTCTCTGGGTAGCTGGTTCCCTGCTAATAATGGATACAGAGAAGTGATTACTTGTGATCCATTCAAATAGAAAGGCTCAGCCTCCAAAGCTGGAGGCATGGAAGCTGCTACAAGGTCAAGCAGTGTCCTTTAAGGAGAAATAGGTGTCAAATACTGTCAGTGGCAGATAACACATCTGCAGCATCATGAAAAGTACATCTGAAATTTAGATTAAAGGTGCTTTGCACTCTGTGGAGAGGGGGAAAAGAGAAGATAGAGACGAAATCAGAAAAAAGAGGTTTAGCCTTTGGTGGGTGACAAGCGATAGCTCTGGCCAGGGAGAGATTTAAGCAGCAAAGTGCTCAGTAACCTGGGGAATTATCAAAGATTTCTGCAGCTGCTTCCAGCTGATGGTGTTCAGCAGCCCAGAATTCTTTGTGTTGGTGCCTCTGTCTCAGCCCAAGCCTCTGTGTGTACGTGCACATGCAGGATCTCATCTGCAGCCTCGTCTGTCAGGCTGGGAATGCAAAAACCAGGGGCCCTGGCCACTTGTGCCTGCAGGAATCTGCTTTAATTTTAGATGCCTTAGTTTACACTGAGGCAAAAAGGGGCCTGACCTGCAGATGTACTGGTGGACCTCATCCCTTTGTTGGCTTATGTTGTGGGTCAGGGCACAGAGAGCTTCTGAAAATGAAGTCCTTGTGTGCTTTCCAGATGTTTTCAAGTCTCTGCTTTCATAAACGGAGCTGGGAAGCTTTGCTGAAGGTCCTGCAAGAGAAACTGGATCTTTTGATTGATGGGTATGAGCCAAAATTACCGTGTCTTGAGATGCTGAAGAGCATGACACTAAGTTTTGTCAGTCCCACCAAGCTGAGAAACCCCAGTCTGTGAAAATAGGTTTTGGCTACAATGTCTTTGAGGAGTAGAAAGACTTTGGTTCTTTATAACCATGGCAGTGGCTTCACAGGTGGAAAACTTGGATTCATGTTTCCAACTTAGAGTGATCCCAAAGGAAAATACCTCCCCGGAGGCAGAATGAGCCACGTCCAAGGGAGCTAATGTGCTTTTCTTCCACCTTGGAAAAACACCCTGGACAAACAAAACCTAAAGGTTTTTGTTTAAATCAGACCCCTCAGTGAAAAAAATCTTATTTTTGCAAAAATTTCCAAAATGTTTGGAGTTTATTCCTTAGTGGAAAGTAATTAATTTAATCAGACCCCTCAGTGATAGGGAATGGTGGTGATGGCCTGGGGTCAGTGGTACCCAGGGTTGCAGATGTTTTCTCTGTGGTAAGGTTCTTGCTGACATCTGGATTATCAGCTCTGTAAATACCTGGGCATCTGGGAGACTTCCCTGGTGTCTGGTCCATAGCTGACCTTTCATTTTACTGGCAGAAAATGAAGATTAGCCTTGAGATCAGCAGACTACAGAGAAGGTTGCACACTCGTGCTGTAGCATAAAAGTGGGCACAGAAACTGGAAAGGGGAGGATATCATGCCTATTAAAGACCATTTGTGTGCCATTGATGTACCAGTAACCAGGCCTCTCCCTGAACTGGTGGAACCTTTACCTACATGAAAAGTCACGTCTGAACTATGATGACCTCCCGAGTTTGTGTCCTTCTTGTACATACAGGGACCTTGCCTTCTCCATTTTCTCATCTGTCCAAACCAGTCTTATCAAAGGAGTGTAGTGTTTAATCCAAGGCAAGCATCAGAAGAATAAGCTGCTATGGTTTTTGGTGCTCTGGTGCAAAATTCTTTCTGCATTTCTTGGCGCTTCGTTATTAATGAGCTGTTTGTTCCGTTTGCTTGAAAACCTCCCAGCAGCTGTCACGTGTGTGCTATGCAAATTATTTGTGGTCTGGTTAAATACTGTTTTACTGGGAAGGGGAATAACTGAAATTAGTAGAGGAGAAATAAGTAGCATTAACCCTCTGTAGGTTGTTCCCTTGTTAATTGTTTTGGTTATTTGGCTCTTGAGCTGAGTGTGCTGCTGTCATTAACAGCAATTTGGGACCTCAGCTTGAACAGTCACGTACCCTCGAGTGCTTACTTTGGGTGGCAGTGGTCCAGAAAGCTGCCAGCATCCTAATTAACACACTTTTTCAATGGACAATATTAATATTCATACTATTATGCAGTAAAATGAGTAATTTGAATAGACAGAATGTCTTGCACTCTCTTGATCTCTTGTGGATTAACCTACAAAAGGCCATTGGCACTCATTCTTTCAGGCCTTAATGGGTACAAAGGCTTCTAATAAAACTGCTTGGAGCAGAGGTACCTAGAAATGTGTAGCAAATACAACGTCTCTGATAGGGGATGTTAGTATTTTGTTAGTGTGGTGAAAGGAAATTTGAAGGGAAACGTTTGTAATAGATGAGCACTTCCAAATGATGGAGGAGTGAGGCAGCTCTCGTGGGTGACTGTCCCCACAACATCCATCTAAATGATGTCAGCCCAGCAGCAGTGATGCAGAAGAGCCCCAGTTGAGCCAGTGCTTAGAGGAAAATAGTGCTGAGAGGAAGAAAGCAGATATATGTTTGTCTGGAAAACAAAAGACTTGGAAGGCTGATCTGTTTTATTGATGCTCACCATTAAAGGCTACCGGAAGATATACTACTGAGTTTAGCAGAAGGATTGGAAGTGCAGAGAATGCTGTGAAAGAAAAGGGATTTATCCAGAGTGAATAGCAGAGGTGCATCTGAAGCAGGAAACACTGGATGTAGCAAAGAGACTGAGGTATGAGGGTTGTGGGATATGTTTGACACAGCTCAGTTCCTGAAGTATCCAGATGACTCCATTCACCTGAGGGAAGTTGTTCCCTGTGTGTACACAAACCATCCTGTAGCTGATACCCTCTGCTTCTCCCAAGGTCTGACTGACCTTGAGTCCTCAAGGAAGGAGAAGATGGCTTTGGGATCAGGATTGGGGGAAAAGTGCTGCTGAAAAAATAGATGAGTCTCAGCACATCTCCAGTTCAACATTCAGTGCAGAGAAAGGTGTTTGCTGGAGGGAATGAGCTTTGCATTGCTCCATCCTCTAAGGAGCGGAGAGTGCAAAGGAAGGAGGTCCTGTGGGTAGGTGCAGGTTTGGCTGTGGTCCCTGCAGCACTGGGGGCCCTGCAGAGCTGCTGGTCTGTCTTCAGCAGCAGAGGTGAAAGCCTGTGTGAGTGCAGGATTGATGGCAGTGAGTTGTGTTTGGCAGTGTAGGAACCTTCAACAGCTTCAGGGGGGACTTTGAAGAATGGATAAAGGGGAGCTGAGTGAGAGGGCAGCTGTGGAGCCAGATTACCTGGACCAGGGATGGCTTCTGGTGGCGTCACTCACAATCTGTGTGTTCCCAGGGCCTGGCACTGGCTGTGGTCTCCTACAGAGGATGCAGACACATGATGTCAACCAGCAGAAGGCATCTGTGAAGTGCAGTGCTTTCCTAAAGAGGAAGGTGACTGTGTAGTGCTACTGCTTAAACTGATTTAGTTCACTTTGTAAATGGGTAGCTTTGGCTTCTGAATGAAAGCTTAACCATCAAACCATAGCTGCCAGTCAGAGCAGCAAACCTCTTTCTGCAGAGCCTGGCCTGACTCTGCCCTGCTGGTGGCATCTTTGTGTCAGTGGCCTGTCTAAGATATTGGAATGGGACAAATCTCTTTTTCTGAAGGTAACTCATCAACCCCCCTGCCAGCAGCCAAGATGGGGAGCCAAGACTGAGTTACCCAGCTGACTTTAGGTGCTGCCTCCCTGCTGGGGGAAAGACCTAAAACACTTGTGTGTGCCCGCCTGGTCTGCATTTCTTGGCTGCTCAGGGAGGAGTGCCATCTCCTCATCTCAGATAGCTTCAAATACCTCTTTTTGTGGTGCACTCTCAATAACCACTTTGGTACCACTTGTGGGCTCTTTCCATGACCTGGGACGTGGTGGATCCCATGTGAACACTGACCATGGATGTTTGACACTTCTTGGCCCTTTCAAACCCTGGGATGTTGATGCATCCAACCGTAACACAGATGGCTGTGTTAGCTATTGCTTGGTCCACCGTGTCACAGCTGGAGGACATCAAATATCATCCTGAGAAAGGGACTCATGACACGAAGATGTGCCCTGAGCTGTGGTACCTGGAGAGCAGCACTGTGGATCTCTTCCCATCAGCATTCCTGTAGGTATCAGCAGGAGTGCTACAGTAGGGGCACTTAGTCTTCCTGGCTTTGTGAACTCAGATCAATATTAATTATTATAGATTTTATTTTATTTTTTTAAGGTGAAAGGAGAGAAGAAGAATGTCTTCAGCCTGTGCCAGAGGTTACTTGAGGCTCTGCACAAAAGAACCCACTGGCAATATTGGAGACATATCCCATTAGCCCAGAGCTCATGGAAAAATCAGAAGCTTTTAGAGCCCGAGTTAGTGTCTTGAATCAAACAGTGAAAACCTCCTTTGTTATTGCAGCTTTATGTGAACTGGAAAATGTCCTTCAAGGAGTTTCTGTGATTGAATGAGTGGAAAACAAAAGTCCACAACCCACATGCCTCTCCCATGGAGAAGGCCATGGGGACTTGCTGGGGCTGACAGGCTCCCCATCAGCGCCGGCTCTCGCTCTCCTCAGCTCCCTCCCTTGAGCAGGAGGTATTTTGGCTGGCAGTGAAACAGCCAGCGAGTCAAAAAAAGGAGGAGCGGGGAGGGAAACAAAGCGAGGAGAGAGGAATAATAACACATCTAATACCCAAGGCAGCTGGAAGGGGAGGGAAGCGGGGACGAGTGGCGCAGAGCTGTGACTCACCCGCAGCTCCTGAGCGCATCACTGCAGCATCTCTGCTGGCTGGCTTGGCAGCTGCCCTGGAGCCGGGAGGCAGCGGGGCTGGCTTGGCAGCATCCCTGGAGGCAGTGGGGCTGGCTTGGCAGCTGCCCTGGAGGCAGTGGGGCTGGCTTGGCAGCATCCCTGGAGCCAGGCAGGCAGTGGGGCTGGGGGGCAGCATCCCTGGAACCAGGAGGCAGTGGGGCTGGCTTGGCAGCATCCCTGGAGCCAGGAGGCAGTGGGGCTGCCCTGCTTTGCCCATCCCTCATCCCTCCTCCACTCCCGTTTCCAACCCTCTGTCTCCCGGCTCTGCCTGCGGGTGATGCCCAGGCAGCCCTTGCCTCCCCATGGAGTGTGCCCTGTGCTCCAGGGAGATGGAGGAATGGGAATTGTGGTGCTGGGGAGACGTGCCCGCTGCTGGGTGGCACTCCTGGGCACCCTCCTGCTGGGTATGTGATGGACTGAGCTGAGCTCCCGTGCTGCTGCTTCCATCTGCCCCTGTAGCTGCTGCCAGAGTTCATAGAAGGACCAAAATCTATTTCCCTGCCCACACTTGGTGTCCTTATGTGTCCTCTTCTAGTGAAGTGCTTTCATTTCAATGGATTGCTTTTCGGGACTTTTGGGGTAAGTCTCAGGGAAGGCCTTAAAATAGAGAAATCATGTAAGTTTAAATATTTCTGAGGAAGGCTGGGAAAATGTTCTGCAGCCTGCTCTGTGACCTTTTCATGTCCCCTAGGAGGCTGAGAGCAGCTTATTTCAGAATAATACCCCAACTGCATTCAAAATATGAAAAATACTCATTTGTGTAGCTGCATGTTTTGCTGTAAGGTGAACAGAAGTAATTAATTCTCAAATGTACTGACTGATGGGAAGCCAGGGCTGATGCCAGCAGGGTGTTTGTCTCCATCAGAACACCAAGGCACAGGGCATGAGTTTTTACTTTTATTAAATCTCCTCATGAGAGGGACAGGGTTAGCCAGGCCAGGCTTAAGGTCAGGCTCAGCTCTGCCTGAGAGCTCTCATGGCATTTTATTCAGTTGAGCTTTAGAAGGTTTATTGCTTCATTCTCCAGGCTCGAGCCAGACGTTTCCCCTCACCCTTTTTGCAGGAAGGACATTTTCTCACAGATCCTTTGCTTTGGTGATGAGGGAAGAAAATTCTTCTGAGCCAAAATACTCAAATTATGGTTTCCTTGTAGAAAAATTAATTTTTTTTTTTTTCCTTCACTGTAAAACACGTGTATCATGCAATACCCATGTGGGGAACATGCAGTATTTTTGAGCTGTGATTCCCATTCTGGGATTTTGTTTTGTTTTTCCTGTGTTTCTATCCAGCCAGCTCTCCTTATCCCACACAGAGACACTTAATGAGAGGTCTTCCAAGGCTCCCCTTTCTTAGCCATGTGCTTTTTCCTGGAGTGTGGCTGCTCCTGGAGGAACGTGGAGTGCCCTTTGTGGGAGCAGCTCTGCTGAGGTTCCAGCTGGAGCAAAGCTGTCAGCCAGTGGCCCAAGAGGAGCCCAGAAATGAACTGTTTATTTTATTTCTAGTGACTATTGTTTTGGCAGGTTGTTCTGAAGGGTATCTGATCTCTGCTACAGTGACTTTGGCAAGGGGTGGCTCACTCCAGCCTTGCCTGCTGGTCTGCCTTGTCCTGGTGCAGTGTTCACTTTGTCAAAATACCGGGTTTTGCTAATTCTGCGTAATGTTGGAGGTACTTGGAGCTGGGACTGAGCAGCCAGTGTGAAGTGGAGAGATCCATATGTTCATCCCTCCTTCCTGGCCCCAAGGGATCCCTGGCAATCCCAGGCAGTGCAGGTAATAGGGGTGCTGTTCTGGAATAGCTGTCCTGATGTCAGGATCAGCCTGGGAAACGTCAAAACACGTGTTATTTTCAACAGAATGAGATATCTGCTTACAAAGCAAACAACTGCTCTTGGTTAACTTGAGCTCCCCACACGTTTGCAGAATCTGGGCTGTGTAGAGATGAGGCACCCAGCTTGCAGCCAGGAGAGGAGATCACCTGTGTGGCTCTTTAGCAATGACTGGCTCAGTCTTGTCCATGGTGGGCCCTAATGTGGGCAGTTTACATGCTCAGCACAAGCATAAGAACAGCCCTTTTGGGATCAGATGTGGCTGCCTGAGTGAATGTTGTGGGAGTGTTGGGTGCCTGTGAGTCTGATCCAGGTTAGCTGTGCTCCCCTTTATTTTACTGGCCCTTGCATGGTCAGTAGGTAAAATTGTATTATGTATTCCTCCCATGAGACTGTGTGGGGTGAGGGACAGGCACGTATAGATCTACCACAAAGAAGATGCAGGTATGGATCTACCACAAAGAAGAAAACCACCTCCCTCAGCAGAGGGGGTGGCCAGGGAGACCCTGAGAATACCCTGACTGCAGCACAAGGGGACAGGATGCTCCAGTCCAAATGGAAATTCACTTTCTGCAGCATTTTATCTAAGATCCAGTCCTGGTTACTTCTCCAGGACTAGCTGGGATTAGTGATTAAGAACTAAAAGCCAGCAGGTTATTTAAAATTCTTTTTTCCCCCCTCTAGAGATGGAGGGGGGAAAAAAGTAATTTTTAGCTGTCAGGGCTGTATCAATTATCAAAGTGGAAGAGGGTGGGAGAGAGCACTGTGGTGAAGCCCCAAGGGGTTTGCTGCTGCCAGGGTGGTGTTGCTGAGGTCCTGGCCCTGCACCTGGGGGTCTCATTCTGGCCTGTCAGAGCAGACAGGCACTGATGCTGTGGTTCCCCTGTTGGGGATGCTCAGGGAGCAGCGACTGGTCCCCCCCGAGCATCCCTGCCTGCCCTGCAGGGCTGCAGGTGGGACCCAGCGGGTGTTGGAGGGTGGTGGAGGAGGCATCACCTCCAGCAATTTAAGTTTTTCTCCATTCCCATCATCTCTCAGTTCTGAAGCAGCATTTACACTCACACCCATTTTTTCCAGAGCTGCTGTGGTGTTTGTGCCGAGGGGACCTTTTTGGCGAGTGCCTCTGACAGAAGTGTGTTTTCTTATCCCTTGAAGCTGAAAGCCATAAAGAAAAGAATGACTTTAATGAACAGACCTTGCCGAATCACCACCTTGAAGCTCTGGCTGCTCATGTGAATCAAAACCTGCTGAAAGTAGGTCATATAGTAAAAATGAATTAGGTTTACTTCACATTTTATTGACTCTGCCAGTTTTTCATTCATAGAAGCTTGTAGTTGGGAATGTATCTTGTCTTTTTGATGGTAGGCTGAGGTAAAAGGAGGGAATGCTGTGCTTTATTCCCTCCCTGCTGCCCTTCGTGTTTCTGGTGGTTGGTTAGACGATGGATGCGCTTTCTCTTTTCTCTGTTTGTTTGTTCTTTCATTCTCCTGCACTGAAGAACTGCTGAAGTGGTGACCAGGTCACAAGTGAGGATTCAGCCTGGTCCCCAAAAGTTTGTGCAACGCTTAGGTCAGTCTGAAAACTTCCCTGAAGTGTTGAAGTGGTGGTGTGTGTCTGCAGGAGATGGGTTGCCCTGCATCTCCTCCCTGGTGCTGGGCAGCAGGACGGTGTTGTGTGGGTTGGCACAGAGAGGGGACAGTCCTCAGCATCCAGTCTCTCCTTGGGTGAGAAACCCTGGATTTTGGGGTGGGTGGGCCTGCCTTGCCAGCTGGCAGGTGATGGGCTCCACCTGGTAATTCATGCAGTGTGGCACAACTGTAGCTCGGGCAACTTATTCAGATCAGACTGTAATTTTGGTGTCAGCACTTCCACTGTTTGTCCATCGATGCCTGCTGGATTAATCACTCTTGCTTAAAAATTATGCTCTTTATTTCCTATTAGTCTTTGTCCATCTTCAGTTTGGACTCGTTGGGTCTTGTGGTCTTTGCCATTTTCTGTCTCTGTCAGGAATTGTGATTTCTCCTGAAGTTTCTGCTGAGTGAAGCAATCTGGTCTTGATAAAATCTGGGAGGAAGAGGATGGAGAGAAGGCAGAAATGTTGGAGTGGTGGGATTTGTGCATGCACTGTTCATTTAAAAGACATTTTTTAAGGGAGACACGTAATAACACAGCACTGAGATTTTGTCTTGTGTTTGGGATTCCTTTTGTGGCTAATGGCAAAACTGTGAATGAGGGCAGCTTCTCTAATGATGGATGATTTTTTCCCTGCCTTCCTATCTCTGCTGCCTGCTGTAGATGGTACATACTTTAAGGGGGTGAAAAATCCCTACTGATAAATTAGGATTTGTTTTGCAACCTTTTCTCTGCAATTATAGCTAACTGCTTTGATCTCAGCTGAAGACCTTTATCCAATACCAGAATATAAATCTTCTCTACGTGTGGTTTCATGACTTAAAGAAACACAGCCAGAAACTGCGAGGGTAGGAAGAGAGAGTCCCCACTGGTACCCCTGTACCAGCTGCCTTGGGAGGGCACAGCAGAGACTACAAGTAGCTTCTGTCCTTATAATTACTGCAGAACAATCCACACATTACCTAAAATCACAGCTTGGAAAAATTAAACTATTAATCCTGCGTAATACTCTGTGACACACAGATGAAGGCCTGTAAGCAAACCTCTGTTCTACTCCAGAAAAGACCTTCATTGACTATTATGTGAACAATAAATCTTCCACTTTCTCTTAAGAAACAGTAATTGCAGAATCTTCAGCTGTGATGGGTATCTCCTGCTGACAATAAATGTCTGTCCTTCAGCACATCAGCAGCACGTTGGTGATGGATGCTGTGGACTTCACTGTAAAGATGATATGAAATACTGTCTGTAGTACATACTGACAGCCTTTTTTTAAACCCTGGGAGTACAGCTTGGGAAGGTGCTCTGTGTATCCGGGAACACTTCTTGTTTGTCACACTTTCCTTTTTTAACAGTTTGGGGTAGTTTTGCTGCCTGGCTCTTGGTTACTAGCAGGGAGCTCCAAGGAGATGATCTCCCCTCTTTGGTGGGCAGGAATCTGGCTCAGCAGTGGCACAGGGGGGTGGCCTCTTTCGCTGTGGATGAAGGAATCAAAGTGGAAAACCAAGTGGATCAATGGGAGCTGTAATCCAGTTCTGCCACGTGGAACTGGGTCATGGGCAGGCGTGGGAATGTGGCTGGAGGCTCTGCTGCTGCCTGTGCCTGGGAATGTGGCTGGGGATGTGCCCATGGGTACAACCCAGTGTCCAGAGACAGCTCAAGGTCGTGCTCAGCTGCTGTCCCCACTCAGCCCCATGGGCTGTGCTGTGACAGGGGTTGGTGTGTGCAGCAGAGGAGGAGCTCACACAGGAGTTGTCTTCAGCACGTGCCTTCGTTAGGCCAACGTGGATGCTGCTGGAAGGCAAACGTGTGGAGTCCCTCTGGATTGGGATGTACAGCTGGAGGCATCAGCTCTGCTGCCCTGCCCAGCCCATCCCTGGGGAGGAGGATCTGCTGTGTGTTGGTGTCTGTTTGGTGGCTGGTTATGAGACATCTCGACTCTAGAAATCATGGATCTGTCAGAGCAATGGAGACCATTGTGATGAGCTGGTGTTGAGCAGAAAAGGAAAAATAACTGTGATGAGGTCAAGGCAGAGAAGGAGATGTTGCCAAAACCTCGCCAAGTGCAGGTTGTACAGATACACTGCTCAGCACTGGCTTGTTAGCCACCAGGCATAAACTCTGCTTCCAGACCATCTACCTGCACCAAGAACTCCCTGGCTTCAAAGCTGCATTCCCTTTCTATTTGTAAGGAAAACAAGTAATTCTGGTCTTAGAATCTACCTGCGTCTTTAAATCCTGAACATAGATGCTTTTTAGATCAACCTTAAACTGGAAAGGATTTGTAGGCAATGTTGTCTCTTGAATACTCTTCTTTGAAAGCAGCAGAGAGTCCCCCCTGGACACTGAGGTGGGTACCCTGCAGAAGAGGGGCCTCTGTGATGGGGCTGTTTCCTCTGGTGGATGGGGGCCAGCCTTGGTGACTGACTGCCTAAGCTGGACTCTGGATTTAATGCTGAGAAAGACTAAAGGATAAAGGATTTAGATGAAGTCTGAATGTAGCTTTAACTGTCAGTGTTTATTGAGAAAATATTTCCTGAAAAGAATTGCAGCTTTAATGGCTGCACGTCTACATTTACTGACAATTTGGGGATTTTTTTCAAATATCTCTTTTTCCTCTGGGTTGATATTTTGTAGTGCACTGGGGGTTTGCTGGCAGCAGAAAGGCTTGGCTTGTGTTTTGGAAAGTGCTCAGGTGGATCTGATTTTCTTGTCCTCCCATTAACTGCAGCTCCTTTGATTCCCTGAGGATTCAGAGCGACTCAGGGTCAGGGTATCAGGTTGGTGCCTGCCTTGGCTGTCACATCACAGCATGTGCAGGGTTCACATGCCTGAGGCTTGAGACCATCTCAGTACACATCGGGAGCTGCTGGGGGCTTTGGACAAGGCTTAGCTGGGGTTCTGCATCTTCTAGCAGTGCTGGAATCAGGCAAGCAAGTGCTGTGCCTTGGCCCTCAGTTTTCTCTCCTTTGTTCCCTCTCTTCCAGGCTGCTCTTAAACAATTGTGCATCAGGGATGTGAGGAACACGATAATGGCTTGAAGAGAGCGCTAAATAGGCAAAATAGCCAACTTTTGTCTTAAATAGTACCTACTTTTTTTGCTTCACTTCCCTCTTGTAATGTACAGTTTCTGTTTTTTCTTTTTTCCCCCCATTTCTTTCTTTCTTTCTCTATCTCCCTGACTGAAATTGCCCTAGTTACAGCTGTCATGCTCCTGCTTTGCCGTGGTCTGATTTGGCAGCCGCGTTCCTGCTTAATACTCCCAGACAAGCGATGAGGTTTACTCGCAGCATCCTCTGGTTGCTTTGCACTGTCACAACAAGATTAGTGTAATTCACGTGAAAGTAGAAAACCCAGCTGTCTTCCAGGAGGAAAGTCTATTCCTTCCTTCCTTCCCAGAATGTGAAGATGGAGCAGGTTTTTGTGGAGTGCCACAGCTCCTGTGGTGGCATGTCTGTGTTTAACCCCTGTCAGGTGTCAGGTGTGTCCTCCTCCATTAGTGCTGGTTTGATGGTGTTCTCTGTCCATCCTCTGCTTCCTTGCTGGAGATGGAGTCCACTGGACACCATTTAATTGCTGCTGGTTTAAATTCCAGGTTGAGCTGTGTTGTTCCTTGGAAATGAGTGGAAATAACTTGCTGAGATGACTCCCTAAATAATTTACTCTTGGAGGTTCATCCTTGTGTGTTCTCTGGAGTGGTGATGAGGAAGGACGTAGGATGCTTCTCCTGCACAGCAGCACGTTGAAAAACATCTCCACTTCTTTTTCAGTGCCACAAACAGATTTTGCAGGCCACGCTAATGTTCTGCTACCTCCTGTCCAGTGACTGATGTGGTCTGTTCCAGATTATCCAGTGTTTTTCTTCCTGTCTGGAGCAAGAACTGGCCTTGCCTTGTGGCTGGTGACAGAGGAGCTCCTGGCATTTCCTGGGATGATTCATCTCTTGCCATGTTGATGCATTTGGGATGACTTTGGACTCTGTGGTGGTTTGGTAATTAACTGGGCATCTCTCTGAAAGGGCTTTCAGCAGTGACTCCTTGTGACTTTTTTTGCTGTTTAAGTCATTGAACTGTGGCAATGGGAAACTTTTGTTAGTGGAAAAGGGAACTTTGGGGGTTTCGTTGCTGCAGGATTAGTCAGATAATGCCCAGTGGGCTACAGCTTCAAAAGGGGCAGATGTATGTGGTTAAAGCATGGGATTAGGATTGAAGAGGATGTTTCTGCAGTGCCACATGTTTTTGGTGTGATCTGGGCTGTTGACCTTTCTGTGCCTCCCTTGACTCACTGGTACCATCAGCCCAGGGGGGACTTCACTCACTTTATTACATTTCTTGGGTAATTGATGCCAAAACCATATTTTCTGGCCAGTGCTCCTGACTCCCCAGGGAATTGCTGAATGGGCTTGTCAGCCTTGTGGAACTCCAGAAGGTCCTTGGTGGGGTACACAGGTTAAGAAAGGGGTTATGGGGGACCCTCCTCTGCTGCAGGAGGGCTCCACAGGCACCTCTGTCCCTGCAGATGTGCCTGCAGCTGAGGAGGAGCTTCACAGGGCTGTTGTGTTGGTGCTGCATTCCCGTGGCATTTAGGGGAGATCACATCCCTCATGGAGAAGACCCAGTCGTGGACCCATTTTTGGCTGTGCAGATGGAAGGGTCAGGTGCAGTGAGCTGGGGTGTTTGTTCCTGGGAGGGAGCAGAGGCTGCCCTTGCTCCCATGAATTTATGGAAGCTGGTTGTAAAACCTGGGAAGCGTGGCAGTTTGTTGTCTGGGAATACTCTTGGTTACAGGAACAGGAACATGCTCTTCAGGGAGCCATCCCATAAAGGAAAGGTTGGGTTGCTGTGATAAAACACCTTGATCTGGGTTACTGATGTTGCACTAATTACAATATGTAGTACTCTATTAGGGACCATGTTGTTCAGCCTTGCTGCAGCCCCACAGGGAGAGGATGAGCAGGTGACAGGTGACTGCGCTAGGAGCATGGTGAATTTAGCTGGAGGAGGTCTGGGAAATGCCTTTTAAGATATACTGGTATGAATAGAAAAACTTTGTGCTGTTTTGGAATGAAGTGGAACAAGGAGGGTCAGAGATCTCCCCGTGCCCTATGCAGTTTGTGGCTCACGTGTGTCATCAGACCAGGTCCCGCCCCATCCATACCTGTGTCATGGACTCCTTACTGTAATAAAATTGGAGTTCTTTTTCAGAACAGCTTTAAAAGCCACTGTTTTTCTGACCAAATACCCAGGACTTAGCTATGATCTTCACAGAATGGCTTTTGTACAGACAGTTTGATACAAACCTTGGCTGTGCCACTATAAAAAAGCTGGGGGTTTTATGAAGGCTGGAGTTCATGGAGATAATATGAAAATTCTATTTATTGTTAATACATAAAAGCCCACGCTGAAGATGAAAACTCATCTTACAAACTGCTCTCTAAATTATACCCATGTGGTGCTCGAAACGTTCTGCTCAACCCTCTTAATTAAGGACTAAACTCCATGAGACAACTGCTTTGCTTCCCTCTCCTCATCCCCCCTTTTGCTTCCTTGGCTGTTTGCTTAAAACACAGCCCTTCTGTTGGGAGGAATGACTGAATTCTGTTGCTCCTTCATCTCCCAAATGTCCAAGGGTATGTTATTTTCTGGAGAGAGCATATGTGGTGGGTATGGGTTTGCTGTAGGAGCAGCAGGGCTTGGGATCCCTTTTCCTCAGCGAGCAGCAAACCCCAGTGGATCCCATGCTCTGATCCCAACCTCAGGGTGAGTTCAGCCATGGCCAGGTCAGATGCCACCCAAAAAACCTTGGCTGCTGCATACCCTGCTCTCCTGCTTTTCCTGCAAAACTGATGGGTTTTGGGCCAGGGAGAATTGCTGGTGACCTCAGGGAGGACCATCACAGCGTTGTAGTGCCCCTGTTGTGCCAAAACCACCCTCCCCGTTGGGGAGCATCACTTTTTCTTGTTTCTTTTCCCCTCTCATCTGTAACTGTGGGCTTGGGGGTGGTGTTGCATGTCATGGTGCTTTTGCAAGTGCTGCCAGCGTTGCTGTGGTTGGGGTCTTTGCTGTCAGCACTTGGGAAGCAGTCAGAGGCTTTGATGTGTCAGGTCAGCTGAGCTCAGCGTTGCGTGAGGGTTCGACTGTGCCACCTAAATAAACAGTGTGTTACCCACTCAGCTCTGCTGTTCCTGCCTGCCTCGGGAACAGCCAGAGACAGGGGCTCTGAGGACAAAAAGGCAGCAGTGATGTGAAGAGATGAGTGGCTTCTGGTAGACAAGTGGCCATCACAGGAGACCCTGTGCATTGCTGGTGCCCAGCCCCTGTGCAAGGAGCAAAGCCCTGTCTGTGGTGTTTTCTTGTCCTTAATCCCTTAATATCTATTTTCTTCTTGATATCTTGGGAATGAATGGCATCACTCCTGGGATCAAGGTTCAAATGAGAATCTCCTGTAAGACTGAGAACAATTTTCTCTTGTGAGCATTGTGCACCTCCACTAATGGCTTTAGGAGTCAGGGAGCAAATGACTGTAATGAAAAAATGGCTCCAGTGAACCACTGTGTTCTCACATACTGATACAGGAGAATCCCAGGGCGTGTTCAGTTGTGTATTTGCAAAAAAATATATGGGCAAAAGGGACTATGAGTGAGATGGGTGCTCTTATATCACAGTGAAGAAGAGAGCAATTTTGTACTTGCTGTTCAGAGGCAGCAAGTATCCCAGCAGCAAATTGAAAAGTTGCAGGTAGAACATTAGGTTTGCTAGCCTGGAGAATGCCTTCTGGAATTCACATACAGTACTGCCAATAACAGAGCATTAAAATTTGATAGCTCTTGGCTTTGATGAAAGTCTGAATTTCCATCTGCTTACTGGGGCATGCTCTCAACTTGTCAGAGGTGGTGGAGGGTCACGGTGGTGGCTGGTAAGAGTGTCCACCAACATCTCTGTGCTGCCTCCCGTGGGTTGGCTCCAGCATCTTCGTGGTTATGATCCATGGTGGCCCTGCCTTCAGTGGGGCTGGACCAGGTGGAGGTCCCTTCCAGCCTAGGTCCTGGCACGTAGAAGGAAGTCACTTCCAACCTATACCCTGCTATGTTTGGAAAAGAAAGGAATGAGAGTGCTGGTTTTGTCTCTGTAGTCAGCAGGTGTGAGGAACTGGCTGAGCTGAGAATGTCTCCTCTTAGCTCTTCTGCTTTCTGACCACCCCCACATCCGAGGTGGGCTACCAGATGACATCCCCACCAGCAGACCTGGGAGGGCCAGGTGCACATCCCAATTTTTGCACCATCAGTACCACGGGATGTGGGGCATGTTCCTGTCGCCTCTGGGTGATGGCAAATCACTGGGAAACCAAGGGAAGAGCTCCATGTGAGAGCACCATGACCCTTCCCTGGCAGCCACTGTCCCTGGGTCGAGTCAGTGGTGCTTCCCAGGCAGGGCTGGAGGTGGGAGAGCAGAGCTGACTGGGTGCTCAGCACACATCATCCCCACTGCTCACTTCAGAGGGTTCAGTATTTTTAGACCAAGCAGGAGATGGGAATGTGCTGAGCTGGCTGCTAAGGCCTGCCAAAAAAAAAGAACATCTTTCAGGACTCACTTCAGCTTCGTCCCTGCGTCGACACAAGAGCGATGTAGCTGGAATTGAGACGTGATCCTGTGTAGGGTCAGTAGGGCTTTTGTAACACACCTGTAAGGTGTGAAATGGATTCCATGGAGGAATCCACTGGAGGGAATCTTTCAGGGTAAAGATCAGGCTTAAAAAGTAAAGCAGGTGTTTTGCACCCAGCAAAATCTTAAGTACTTGATTTTTATTTAGTAATATTAAGTCTAAGGCACAAATTGTGGCAGTGTTATTGGCACTTGGGGTGTCAGTGCTCATGGCATGTGGCCGTCTGAATTAGAAAAGCAGTGGGAAAAGCCAGAGCCCTGGTGCAGGGGCAGGGCTGAGCTGCTGGCTCTTAGGTCTGGAGTTGGGCATTTTCCATCTGTACCTCACGAGTTAAACTCTTCAGTTGCTTCCTGAGTTGTTCAGTGATGCTCCTGTGGAGCATGTTCTGAGACCTGTGGATGCCCTGAAGTGGTCCCCAGTCCCACCAAGCAGTGGGGGCTCTGGGGGGACGTACCAGCCGCGGGTGTTTGCTGCCTGTCCCACCACGTGCCACAGCCCAGCAGCAACTGTGGGGCAGCTTGTGTGACAGGAGGAATGCGAGGCGTCCCGACAGCAGGGCTGGCCATGACCTGCACCTTCAGATACGCTCTTTTATTCTTGGCCCTTGCAGCCAGCAGATAAACTCGTGACTTCTCGGGTAAAGACAAACACCAGAAGCACACCCTTGAGTTATCTCCTGTGACGTTGTTACTGCCATGAAGTACCTTGCAGGGACGTTATCACATTGTTTTGCTCCAGTGTGAGGACAAAAATAGGGGGCTGAGCCAAAGAGGGATACATATTGCACCGGGAGCTTAATAGGGATAAACTCATTTTCTCTCCAGGCTGATAAGTTGCATTGCGAAGTTCCATTGCAAGTTTTCAAGACTTGTAGAATTAGAGGTAAATTTAAAATGGCTGGAGTAGATGTAGCTTTTTTTACTTAAATCCTTTTGTAATCTTAATCAGCAAAGCACTTAGAAATAGTGTTTGCTGTAGCTGTGCTGGGACAGAGGAGCGCCAGGTTTTGTAGTGAGAGGTAATGTCTTTTATTAGAACAACCAGCTGAGCTGAAGGAGCTGCCTGAGCTTTGGGGCATGCCCAGGTCCTTTCCTCAGGCTGGAAAAAGATGATGAGAATATTTTAAGCAGACTGCTGACTGTGTTAGACGGGATCTAAATTGGTGTCCTGGGACAGCGGTTCAGTTAGTGTGGGAAAGACTGGTCCATCTCCATGCAGAATGGATGGATTTGTCTCCTTCCATAAGGAGATCCAAGATCCTTGGGTCTGTGGCTGATGTGAAACCCACTGGGCTCTATCGGAAAGCGCTTGGGTTTGGAGACAGAGCCCAGGCAGCCTTATTTATGTCCCTGTCCAGCTGCTCCTGCAGAAGACAACTTGCAGGTGTCCCTGGGAGCGGGAGAGCTGGCTCAGCAGCTCAGCTTTCTCCTTGGCTATCAGTGCTTCACTTCCATGAGTGAACATTTTCTGCCAGAAAAATGTTCCCAGCTATATTTTTTTTCTCCCCACTGGCTTTATGGAAACACTGTGCCTTTCTTCTCCTGGCGTCCAGCTGGTGCCTGCCCTTCCTGCACATACCAAGTCCTTCCTTTGTCACTGAGAGGGGCTGCCCAGACACTCTTGCTCAAAACTGGTTTGCATTAAGAAAAAAATCCACTTTTTTGCAAATTTAAAGTTTGTTTTCCATGTAGAAGTTTGACTTACGTGTAGTTTCTCAGGCTTTTTTGGAGGGGTTTCTTTTCTGGTGTTTTGGGGCTTTTTTAAGGCATCTTTGCTCGGTGCCAGCCCACAATGGAACATGAAAGTGGTGAGAGACTTTTTAGCTGAATTTCCTAAAGAAGTGAAGCTGCTGCAACTGGCACGGCTATCAGTGGGGTTCCTCTGTCTCCGAGTCAGGGGGATTTCCAACCTCCTGGCTCATCCCAGCCTGATTGAACAAGAGTGGAGTTCTCTAAGAGCAGCAGATGTCCCAAAGACAGGTAGTTGGACTGAACAAGAGACCCTCCATGCTGCTGAGGGAACAGCTGCAAACCCTGAACTCGGATTATTGAGCAGAGAAGAATTTATATTTATGAGCAGCAGAAAATAGTGTTCATAAACTGTGGTGCTTGTTTCTCTTTCCCTTTTTTAATGAACAGAATGACTCGTTTGTACAAGATGCTTAAAGGGCCCTGTGTGCACCACTCATTTAACAGCTTGTAGTGAGCCTTGATGGGAAAGTGACCTAGTTCAAGTCCCCGGAGGCTACTGCAATAAAAATGATTATGAATAAAACTACTCTTATCACCATATGGCAGTTTCAGGCATTGCACACACACACGCACACATAGGATAGGCTGCAAGGGTTTTGTCCAGAAATGGTGAGCTTTTTCTGAAATCAATCCATCCAGCAGAGGCAGAGGAGGAGGGGTTGCCATTATTAGTATTCTTCCCTGTGAACCGGCAGCAAAATCCTCGGTCGCTGGAAAGGGGAGGGTGGGTTTTGTTCTGCAGCCTGCCCTGGATAATGTGCTTTGGGGAGCTGAAATCCTCGGATGGAACAGAATCCCTTTTTGCAGGTGCAGAGCACTTTTTCCTTATAAGCCCAAGCAGAGATTTAATTGCTGCTCTTCAGAAGTGCAAAACAAGAGAGTGTAATAATTAGAGCTGTCAGGGTGTCCTTTCTTTCAGGCTGATGCTGACATTTGCTGGTTTAAAGCCTATTTTTAACCTCTGCAGCGTTCAAGACTGACTGAATATTTTAGGTCTGGCTTTATTTGTTTCAAACTTTGTAAATTTTAAGTAATGCAAACTGGAGGAAGTGGGGAGAAGGAGGAAAAACAATTGAAATGGAAAGGAAAGAGGAAAAATGAACCAAAGTAAATCAAAAACGTGATGGTAAATTAAGTTCACATTACAGTGAGCCTGCAAAATTGCCTCTAACTGGAAGTTAAAAAAATCTCAAAACACAGAGCGCCTGGTAAGATAAATATTGTGTTTAACTTACCATCAGACAGTGTCTTAGATACTGCAGCAACCAAGGGAACTGTTTTTTCTGCCTAAGTAGTCATGGCTTTCTCAAACCTAACCCCTCTGGGGGTTGTCCTGAGCCAGCAGCAGGGATAGGACTGATGGAAACCCAGGTAGGGTGGGATGTGCTGGTTTAGCGTTCTGCAGATATTGGATGTATGTACATATGTGTGTGTGTGTGTGTGTGTCATGGACTCACAGACTGGTTTAGGTTGGAAGGGACCACAAAGATCATCTAGTTCCAGCCCTCCTCTGTGGACAGGGACACCTTTCACTGGACCAGGTTGCTCAGAGTTCTATCCAACCTGGCCTTGAACACTCCTAAGGGTGGAGCAACCACAAATGCTTTGGGAAACCTGTTCCAGTGCCTCCCCACCTTCACAGGAAATAGGTATGAACGTAGATGAATGTGTATGTTTGTGTATGCGTGGGGGGTGTTGAGGGCGACCCACTGCTCCCCTGCAGCTTTACTGGGGTAATGGGGAACCACTGGTTTTCACTGGAGACTTAAAAAAGGCTGAGTTGGTGGAGATGCACCCATGAAGGACACTGAGAACTCGGTTGTGCTCTAGTGAAGGGTCCCTCCTTATCCCGGGTGGATAAAACCCCAAGGCCACAGTGAAGCTGGAACTTCCTGCAATGTCAGAAAGGTCACAGTCCTTTGAGGCTGGTTAAATACCACTGGTTTAAACTAAGGTGGTGATAGAGGAAGAGCAGTGTGGTTGTGTGGTCTTCATCTCACTAAACTAGTGCCAGAATGGGATGCTCAGACAGTCTCACCACATGGCTTCCCATATATAGGTTTTCTACTCTTTCTGGCATCTAGTAGTATTTTTTTAATTACTTCTGAGTGCCATCAGCAGTACCCTGGAGGCTGCAGGGAGAGGTGGGGATGGCTGTCAATGGAGGACTCCTCTTGGATCCATCTGATGGTGGGGTGGGCTCCGTCACATTACAGGGTAGGTGCTCAAATGTCGTGGTTGCAGCTGGATAATCCCAGTGAAGGCAGTGGGAGTCTGCACAGTGGTGAGTGTTGGCCCACCAGTTGTTACAGGAGAACACAGAATATTGTGTTTGCAGTGGATTTATTATACTTTTGTGGAGTTTCTTGGCGTGGATAACACTCCCTGCTTGCCCTCTTGGTTCCTTGTGGGTGGATTAGAGCGTCATCGTGCCATGGCTTCTGGCCCTGTTCTCAATGCAAGGTATTGACATCCAAAATATGATTTCTAATCCTAAAATTGCAACCTGCCCTTTCATGGCATGAAATCAGTTAGTTAATCTCCAAATAGTCCCCCAGCCCCTCGTTAGTCACTTTGCACTGTTAAGCTCTCAGGCATTAAAGCACAAATGTTACATCGAGCTGCTGTTTCTCTAGGCAGGCTCTGAACCTGCCCACCCCAGATGAGGATGGCATGATGAAAGATGGAGCTTTCCAGCCCTAGTGGGCTCAGTGCTGCCCTGGGGAGTTGGTGCCTTCCCCTTCTCCTCCTCAAAGCCTGCTGGGGTATATTTTTGCCCCCAGGGATCCCGACTTTCCCCTTACACAGGGGCAGGTGAGTTGTTGAGAGTTGCTGAGAAGGACCAGTCTGAATCTGACCTGGGTACTGGGATCATAAACTTCTTCCCATGAGGCTGGCCCAGCTGTGGTTTCTGTTTGGTACCCAGAGTTAAGGCAGAGCCCAGCTGCCCCCATAATGAGCTCAGTTACTTGCCCATCCTGAGCACAGTGTTTCTTGAAGCTCATGAGTTTTGGTTGGTTCTGTTAATTAACTTTTTCTGAGAGAGCAAACCAGGACCGTGCTATTAAGATTACTGATTTGTTTTATTCCTCCCCCAGTAATCAGGAATGAAATGGGCATTTCTTCAAGCACCAGAACTAATAAACCTGGTTTCCTTTGTATTTATGTCTCTTGGTTGATTGAGTACTTCCCTAATTAAATTAGGATTCTATTATGTCTGCTTATACCTATAGTCTCTCACTCCCATTACTTTTCTGGCAACACAGAGGCTGCTATAATTGACTGGAGGAAGAGGCTGGCTGGATTAAAAGCTGTTGGAGATAAACCTCCTGAAAGGCTGCATGCAGCATCCTTTGCCACCCAGCTGCCTGTTTCCATGAAGTTGGTGGAAAATAATGATCTGTGATGCCTTTGAAGGTAGCTAATAGTGTCAGAGCTCACAAGCACATGCATGTGTGCACCCACGTGAGTTGAATCTCCAGTTTGGCGTGTTCCTCAGGAAACTGGGATCACATGGTGGAGGGATGGGATCTTTCCAGTCCAAGCCAAGCAGTGAGGGTTTTGCTTCAGAAAGTACAGAACGGGTGAGGTCAGCTTATCAAAGTGTGGTTTGGCAGTCGTGGAAGGCACAGAGCGTCGTGCACTTGTGCTGTAGTAGCATCGTGTATGGGGGAAATGGGCTTGCAAGTGAGCACTGGGGGTTTTTTTGTGTGAGCAGCAGCTATTCCCAGGTGTGATCTGTGCCCAGAAAACCAGGCTGTGCCTTGAAAATTGTGTGCCTGAGCACCAGGGTAAATCTTACTGGGTTTGGGGTGGATGGGGGTGGTTGAGCCTGTTTGAAGGCAGAGCTTTCCGTGGGAATGAACAGTGTGGAATAACCCCTGGCATACTCATTGCCCTCATTCCCACTTTAGAAGGGGTGACAAGACGCCCCTGAATCTCTCCACCCTGGATCCTGTGGGACCCTGCAGTGCTTTTGGGAGCCTCACCCCGAGGAGCAGTGCAGGAGCTCCCAGTAAAAGTGTGCCTGAGACCTGACATGGTTTGCTCCATCCTGTAACGAGGCTGAGAAGGCAGGTTAGTAGGTTGAAAGGTGGCGTGAGATCTTCCTTCATATGTCTCAAAAACCATGGGATGATGGGAATTCTCGCTGGAAAGCAGTCTGAAATGGTGTGTCAAGCTTGATGGTGTAGAAAATAGGTGGAAATCCAGACCTCACATGACAAATACTCGTACGTGAATAATGATCTGGCCTAAGGCATGGCAGCACTGCTCAATTAACCTCTCTTTTTAAAGATAAACAAAACATAAGGGTGCAAAAAGGCAGCCTGAGGACTGCAGTGAAAAGTGAGTTACCAGAGAAAAGTGAATCTCTATTTGCGTATATGGCGAGAGGAGGATTTGCTTAATGGTGTGGCAGCACAGCCAGGTCCTAGAAAAGTAATTGCATAAATGCAGAATGTTCTCAGCCCACCTTTTTTGCCCTTTCTTAAAACTGTGTGTGTTCTTCTATAGAGTGGGGTAATTTTGCAGCCTTGGAATTGCCATTTATTCATTTCTCAGTAACTAACATAAATGTACTGTTGCTTTTCTGAATTAGCCTGTTTTATTCTCCATGCTTTTAGGTGCTTTTAGCTTTAATTTGTTTTGTGTCCAGGTGACACAATCAGAGAAATGTAGGTGGGGGAAGGAGAAACCTTCCCATCAGTCCTGTCCCTGTAACCCTCTCGAGGCAAAACCATGGGATGAATGGCTTTGGCAGAGTCCTCCAACCTCCTTTTCAGATGGATCCCACGTACCAGGGGGATGCCTGGTGTTGGGTGGACACCACGCTGTCCTTACCAGGACTGTGGTGGAAAATGAAACAGGGGGAAGCTGATGGGAGAAAGGGAGGAAAATGGAAAGACTGAAAATAAAGGGGGGACAGAGGAGGAAGGCAGTGAGGAGGCAGTAGGGGCTTTAGGGCTTGGAAAGCTGCTGTCAGACGACACCGCAGGAAGACTGAACTTGTATTTTTAGGGACACTTGGGTTTTTACTTTACTGTAAATAATGGGTTTGGGGGAGGAGGAGAGAAATGACTGCTCTTCCTGCCACCTGCTCCACTAGGCTTTGTTTCAGTTCTGTTTTCCTTCCTGGGAACAACAGCATTTGCAGAGCTGGAGGTGTTGGCGTCCTCCCACCCCACTGCTCCTGGGGCTTGCCCCAGCACGGTGGAGCACTCCTGGTGGCATGTGAGAAACCCATCTCCTGGAAGTCTGCTCTGTCCTGTCAGGTGTGTCACAGTGATTTCCCAAATGGGCAGCCTGCTGTCACTCAGGGCCAGGTTTGCTGTATGTCAGGAGGTTTTCCCTTATGTTTCTAAGTGTTTGCATTTAAAGCGGCTCTTGGCTCACAGCAGAAAAGCAAGAGCTGGATAATCTAATTTGCATAAAATCATTCAGGAAAACAGGGTGCTTGTGTTTGGAAGGACAGGTATATTTTTGAGCTGTTCACTAAGCTCTCAGAAGGAGAAGTTATTTCAGATTTCCTCAAAGGGTTTTCAAGCTGTCCAGGAATTTCAGGGGGGACCAAGATCTGCATTTCTGTTGTCACATCGGGTGTTTTTCACTTCTTCTTTCTGCCTTACTTTTTCACAGAACTGGGTCACATTCACAGTAGATCACAACACTGTGTGGTACTGATAGTTTGGGCGGCTTTTCCAAGCACTTTTATAAGACTGTTCCCCCATCAGCCTTTAAGACAGGGCTATAAGGATAACTTTCAGTTATTTATCATCAGCATAAGCCCTTTCAGAAAGGACAGGACCATCATTTCTGAGCCTATTAAGAGGCTACTACATATGGCATGTCCTGAGCAGGTGTAAGGAGCTTTTCCCAGTCTGCAGATGCTGCTGAAATCTCTTATTCTTAACAATTATCCTCCATGACCATGAAACTCAACTCCCTGTCGGGGGACCAGCCTGGCTTGGCCATCAGTCAGGTCAACTTAGTGGTGACTGATCTCCTCAGGTTGCTCTACATCTAAACCAAGGCATTATCCCCTCTATATTTACATTTATCTTCAGGAGAGGTTGTATTTGCTGAGTCCCATTTCTTTCTGATCCAACACATGAATGCTTTGAGATCCCGAGGAGACAAGGAAAGATACTGCAACAGAAATGTATAGAGGTGCATGTGGGGTGAATAAGGATTAGATTTATTGAAATCTCTGGTGCTTCTCAATCTGGAAGGTACTGGGAACAGCAACCTTCAGGGAATACTTAACTCATGTCTTTCAGAGATGGGTGGGAATTTGAAAATGTGGAGGAAGGAAACAAAATGTGAAAATCTTAAAAAAGAAGAGAAGGAAAAAAAAAAGAGTGACTTGTAGCACAGGTACCTAATCCAGTTGAGATATTTGTGTGTCAGAAGTTTTGATGATGTCTCATTCTTTTGTCTGTAATTGCTCATCTTCCTCTTTGTTTAAAAGCACTGGAGGCTCATGGCTTGTAGGCAGTGAGGATGAGTTGTGTCTTCTGCAGTCACCTGCTGTGCCATTGCTGGAGCTGCTGCTATTGCCAGGGACTTCACTCCGCGCTCACATCACTGCTGTGAGCGTTAATCACAATTATTCACTTACAATTAAATAGCCAGGAGGGATTTTTAATGGCATTACGATCTCTGTGGAATGAGCTTGGTTGGAGGTAACATCTAGAGAAGTTGTGCTGGGGTCAGCAAGAATACTGAAATGAAAGGCAGGAGCAGGGTGCTGGAAAGGAGGGCCTGAATTAGTGGGCATGTCCTAGGTGTGCTTTTTCCCAGTTAAAAGATTTCTGTCTGCCTTATTTCATTTGCAAGAACTGGCTTAGGCAACTTTTAAATTCACAAAGAGTGGGAAGGGAAGGGGGCAGGTTTAAAATCCAGACTGGTGGGTCCCAAGCTAAGTGCTGAGGAGCACTTATATCTGTCTTGGGGTGGACTTTGGAACTGTTTTGTTTAGGGCCGGTGATGGTGGTGCCATAAACATCAGCAGGTGAGGTGACTGCTGCATCACCCACGCAGGAAATGGCCCCGAATGTTGCAGTGGTGTTTATCTAATCTGTCAGTCTGAGGAGGAGGTGTGAACACCCAGCCCCTGGTGGTTGCGTGGCTGGTCCCTGCATCCCCCATGCTTCCTGTTTGCTGTTATCCTGATTTCCATCAGGAAGTGCTTGATTGAGAAGTCCTTGATTGAGAAGTCCTGCTCCTGGCGTCTTGCCTCTCGAGGGTGATGACCTGAGTGGAGGCAAGTTGGGCATTGGGAGGGGACAGAAATGGTCTGTCACGTTTGCTTTGTTGCCTGTATTGTCCACTCTCTTATCTTTCATTTTTGTATGACTGAGCGGCAAATGGAGTTCAGGGGAGCAGGGATGTTCTCTATCCTGCCCTGAACAGGTTCTCTCCCTTAAGTCTGGTGCTCGGGCAGCCCCTGGGTCTGACTGTGGGTGCAGCTCTGCAGTACTCGTGGCGGAAATCTCCTTCTGCCCATTTGCCTGTGCTGCCCTTTTCATGTTAAAAATGTGTCTTCCTATTGAGCCAAGACTTCTCTTTGTGATACAAAAGAAGCCTCTGTGAGGAGCTTTTTTTGTTCAAAGGGATCTGCATGTGCCTTAGTGAGGTGAGGGGAGGAGCACCCTTTATCTCTCGAGAGGACCCGGGTCGTACAATGGCAACAGGACAAGAATGACCCAATGCAGAGGCACGTCCAGAGGTTTAAGTTCACGACCTGCCAGTGCCCTTGCTGTAAACATCCTCTGCTTCTCACAGTGCTGCTCTTGTCTGAGCAGATGCAGCCCTGGCATTCCATTATTCTCTTGGAGTCTCCCAGCTGCCTTCGCCCTCCCGGCACTTCCACCGGAGTTTCTCGTCTTGCAGAAGCAAGAGGAGCTTGCTTGGTGAGGAGCACCAAGGCACACCATTTCTGCCTCATCTCAGCCCTTCACCTGCACCGTTAGGACAACAAGGAAATGACCTCAAGTTGCACCAGGAAAGGTTTAGATTGGATAATAGGAAAAATTTCTTCACGGAAAGAGTTGTCAGACTCTGGAGGAGGCTGCCCAGGGAAGTGGTTGAGTCACCACCCCTGGAGGGATGTCAAAGATGTGCAGATATGGCTCTTGGGGACATGGTTTAGTGCTGGCCTTGGCAGTGTTAGCTTTGCAGTTGGACTCGTTGATCTTAAAGGTCTTTTCCAAGCTAAACACTTCTATGATTACTGAAACAACAATAGCAAAGTAGAGCCAGGCACATCTTGTAGCTCCCTCTGGGAAATGTGATGTCTGTGGAAATATTAGAAACTAAATCCCAGGGTGGTATTTCTGCAGCCAGTGTGTCCTGCTAAGCTACACCAGTGGGAGGGATGAGAAATACCAGGGCATCTGACAACAGAGTTTTCTGCTCTGAAGGCAAAGAGACAAGTTACATTTATAGTGATAATTATTCAGAAAAACACATCTGTCCATGGGTTTTATGTTATTTTTATGGGCATCAGAGAGGAGTCTGATTGCTTTCTCTCGGGGGCTGCTCATTTCCCCTCCTATGCTGCTGAGAAATTAGGTGATAGTAACTGAATTTTATCTTTTACCCTTCATATTTAAGCACACCCTCCCCTGATCTCTCATAAATGCTGGCAGCTCCCTGTGCTGATTGGAAACAGTCGGAGCTGCACTGGCAGAGCTGGCTGAGGCCAGGGCTGAAGCTGCAGAAACCTGAGTCATTCTCCTAAAGCAGATCAGCTTTTAATTACGATTTTTAGTGCACTTTTTAAGCAGTCTTGTGGAAATGCTGTGTAGAAGCATTTGAATTAAAAATGTAAAGAGATTGTGTTGGCTTTTGGCTTTGTTTTTATTCTTGTAAGTCCCCTGGGGAAACATAAGCCCTCTGTTTCAGAAAAAAAAACATTAAAATTAAGAATTTATAGAGTGCTCTTGTTCGAAGGTGCAAATCAGGGCTCTAGTGTGGCTCTGTGAGGAACAACTCCTTATATTCTCAGACATGTTTCTACACTTAGGCAAGGCTGTGGAGGCCTTTTGCAGTATGGCATCACCCATTGCATCATCTTTATGGGGTAGCTGCAGCATTATTTTACCCCTTTTCCTGGTGGATGACGCTGAGCAGCAAAGAGCCTGGTCTCTCACCCAAGGTCGAGTGCACTTGGTGGGGATCCAGGAATAGCTCCCAGCTGCTCATCTTGGCCTTGGCCCCACATCCCAGGAGATTGTCCCATGCCACACATCACTGTCAGTGCTTTCCCTCCTTCCCTGGAGCCTGTGGCTCCATGGGGTACTCTAAAATCAACATTAACTTGAACAGGGCTGTAATGTAAAGAGAATGTGTACCTCCCGTGCTGTGGGGTTTAAAGGAATAAAGGAACAGCCAAGCTGGCAGGTTGGGTTTTTTGTTTTCCTCCTGGAAAAATGCAGGGAGGTCTTTTCTCTGCTCCTGCATGTTGGTGGATTTCTGCACATGACCTTTTCCTGCCCTGGTGCAGGTGACCAGACCCTGAGCACTAAGCAGCATAACCAAACTGGGGTTTTGTCTGACAGCCAGCTCTTGCTGCTAGGACCTTGAATATGAAAGATCTTTCTAGTATGAGTCTGCCTGGAATATATTGGTGACTTCTAGTGCTTAGCAAGCACCGATTCTGCTGGAGAAGGGTTAAAACCTTGCGGTGGCCTGGGAGGGGTGGCATGTTGTTGTGGCTGCATAGGATGGGGCGTGTGAGTAGCCTGAGCTGCCTTCAGGTGGGAGCAGAAAGCAGCCAGTCCAGAGGGATGCTGCTAAAGCTGTATCTTAGCAATTTCTTTCTCTTCAGTACAACTGGAGTTGGAGGTCTGTGGCGTGATGTGATGCAGCGCCTGGCCTTGGATCCTTCCTGACGTGCCTGCAGCGTGGCGTAGTCAGTGTGGATTAGCTGTGGATGAGGTTTCACGCCGAGCTTTTCAGATTTCCACTAAGATCTTTATCCAGTGGAATAAAAGGCCATCACCCCCTGCCCATATGTGTTCTCGCTTGCAAAGCTGCAGGCAGCCTCCGTGAGCTGCCCACGTTCCGGCAGGCGCCCTGCCTGCAGGCAGCGTTTGGGGCTGCTTGGAGAGCTTTATTGTCTGCTCTGTTTCCCTTTGCAAACAACACTGGGTAGAATCCACAGTCTCCAGTTGGTTCCTCCCAACTGGACGGCATCGATTTGTGTCTGTCCATGTGATTGCTGTGTGAGTTGGGCCCTGATGGTTGGATAGCCCTGATGGTTGGGTAGCCCTGATGGTTGGGTAGCCCTGATGGTTGGGTAGCCCTGATGGTTGGATAGCCCTGATGGTTGGGTAGCCCTGATGGTTGGATAGCCCTGATGGTTGGGTAGCCCTGATGGTTGGGTAGCCCTGATGGTTGGGTAGCCCTGATGGTTGGGTAGCCCTCCTGCAGTGACAGCCACATCAGGCAGTGGCTGCAGCCCCTTCATTACCAAAGGATGACACGCTGGGTTCATCCCTGGTGTCCCCAGGTGCTGAAGGTGGCAGGGACACTCGGTCCTTTCAGGCTTCCTCCCACTCATTCCTGAGCTCTTCTCTTCCCATGCAATCCCTGGTACTGGCTTAACCTTCCCCTGCTAATCCCAAGTCCTCCTCCTCCTCCTCTCTCCCCTGCTTTCAAATCCCTGGCTAAAGCCCCTCTCGGCTGTGCTGCTCGCTGCGAGGCTGGGGGAGGGTCTTTTGTTGGGGTCTTTTAGGGCTCTTTCTTGTCCTAGAGGAGCCCTCACACCCCAGTTTGTCTGTTCTGTAGAGAAATGAGGAGCTCTGAGGAGCCCTGGATGTCCCAGGAGGAAAGTCTGCCAAGCAGGGACAGCCCAGTGGTGCCATTGGGTCCCTTTTGCAGGGAAGGCAGGAAAGGCAGAGACCTGGCTGTGTTATTGCTTAACAGAAAAGCTTTGTCTCACCAGTGCAAGGGTAGGAATTTCCTGCTTGAGACAGGACACTTGGAAATGGAGAAACTCTAAAAGCAATGGAGTTTAATCTCTTGATTGATGCTGTTGATCCCAACCCACAGGGCTGGCTTAGAGGGTGAGCCACAGAGGGGCTGTTCTGCAGCAGTCAGAAATCCCATCTTTATCCCAGACAAAGCACGTGTGATGTACATAAAGCAAATATAAGGATAAAGGGGTCTGCATGTCATTTCTCAGGCTTCCTTTTGCAATACATGGTTCTAAAATTTTGCTGCTCAATACCTGATTTGCTTAAAGCATCAGACAACATGAAGGCTTTGATGTATCCCTGTACAGCCAAATTAGTATGTATATCACACAGTATTGCTCTAGGCATGGCTGGGTCTTCTAAATCAGTAGAACACAGGCACTGCAGAATGTTTATTGACTCCTGACAGTAAGTGACTTGGAGTAGGATTGGATGGACAGTAAGTTGTCAAGGCTGCTCAGGGCAGACAAAAACCCTGGAGGCAAATCTGGATGAAAGAGAGTGTGATACCCATCTGCCTTTGAGTATGTGAGGTCTAAAATTGGTATTTAAACTGACATAGATAGAAATGTGCAACACAGGGTCTGCAGTGTCTTGAGTTACAGAATCATTGGGGTTATGGGAGCACCTCAGCCCTTCACAGCACAACATCTGGGGTTACTTATGTCATTCTTACACTTACTTTCCTGATGCTACGACTTAAGTCACCCAAAGAGATACATGTAAGAGCTTCTGGCAGCTGTGGCGTTTTCTCCTAAGCCCCATAAAATGTAAGTACCTTTATCAGCTTGCTCTTGTTATTTCTGCCACCTGAGACAGGGACGTGGAGTCGTGCTTAGGATTGATGAGCGTGTGAAGCCTGACTGTACGAACAGTCTCAGGTGCCAGTCAGCCTTGCCACGTGGGCAGGAATCAGGGTGGTTAGATCTGTGCTGATCCAAGTGTTGGAAGGATTGGAAGGGCTCAGAGGGAGAGGCGGTGGAAGGGTTGTAATGCTGGCTTGCTTGGAAAGTGGTTCAAGGTAACCAGACATACGTCCTGGCTCACACTGTACCAGTTCAGCAAAGGGACTGGACCTCAGAAGTTCAGCCCAAATTTCTCCTGGATTTGGGACATTAGGGTCGGTGCACAGAGGAACCTTTTGGTTTTGTGTTCAGGTTCTTTTGTGCAAGGTGAGAGTTGTGGAACAGGTTTGGGGTGACAGAGGGAAGAACCCCATTTAACTGCCCTGGTAACACTGCTGAGGTGTCTGGAGAGATGCAAGGTGAGACCCCGGGAGCTCATCCTGGGCCATCGTGTCCACAGAGAAGTGGGGCCGTGGGGGGATGTGGGCAGCATGGACAGCTAATGCTGTGCTGTGAGTGGAGACAGAAGAACCACTGCTCTGCAGTTACATGGAGAAACAGGGAACAGGAAGAATGGGCTGGGAAAACAGGCTGGGCTGCTCAGTCTGTTGGAGTAATTCATGGGGATGGACACAGTTGGTTTGTGCCTTTGGCAAGTCAGTGAAATAGAGTGGAAGCCCCTGCAGTGAAGCCCAATGGAAAACCATTGACAGAGTTAAGTTTCCTCCATTAAATGGTCAGGAAAACACCACACGTGATGGGCTTTCCTTCATACTCAGATTTCCTTGCACAGGGACCAAAAAAAAAAGGTTAAAACCCCTCAAGCAGCTTTGGGGCCACAGTTAGCTGGCTCCCTGGTGGTTGTGTCCTGCCACCAGTGCTGTCCATCCCTGCTCCTGGAGAGGGTGCTGAGCACTCAGGTTCATGGGAGGGGGTTCTCCCCTCTGTTTGTTGGTTGATAAATCACCTTGCGCTTTACATGCCACCTCCAAAATTGGATCTTGCTACTACGAAACGAGAGTTGGAGTCAAGCAGATGGCACTGCAGAGGTGTTTCCAGAAACTGCATTTCCATCAGCCTGTGTAGTGTTTGTTTCTGTAAGGGCCGGGTTTTTTTGACTCGGCTGCGGCTTGCAAGGCAGATACTGATTTGGGGCATGGCTTAATGAGCAGGTGACGCTTCACATGTTGAAATGCAGCTGTCAAATGTGTGGCACGGATAAATGAGGTGCCAAAAGCCTGAAGAGGCTGAGGGGTGCCCGAGTCCATGGGTGTTCTGGGCTGAATTGCCATAGGAGGCAGCAACACACCTTGGCAGGCATTAAAACCCTGTCTGCCCTGCAGCAGGGAGCACATTAGGAGCAATCTGTTTTGAAGGGAGTTGTTTTTCCTACAAGTTCAGAAGAAATAGCAGCTGCCAAAGTGTGTTGTGGGGTGGATACCATGCTGGTGCCCCTGAGCTCAGGACACAGCAGCTCACTCCCATCCCAAACATATGGTCTTGAGGTCATGAGCATCCCCAGTCGTTTCAGGGAAAGCTCCCTGCTGCCCTGGAATGCCTGTTCCTGTATCCTGCACAGAGCTGGCCTCACCTGTGATGGGAATTGGTGCCGTGAAGCTGATGGGCTCATCCTGGAGTTGTGGTTTGAAAGCTGAGAACTCTGTGGTTGTGGCCACGGTAAAGCCAAGGTGTCCCTGGGACCATGCAGGAGTGGTTGGGTGTGGGTTGCATCCAGCAGAACGAGTGGAAATCGAGATCTGCATGGCATTCTGCAGGTGGAAAGCTCCCTGCTGTGGTCCAGACCTGGCCAGATCACCTTCCACCTGTCAGACAACCAAGGCTGTGGAGGTGTCAGCCTGTGGAAGGAGGTTGGGTCTTTCTTGGGCCACCCTCAAGCGCCAGGTGTGTCCCTCGAGAGGACTGGTGGTCCTGGCACACGTGGGCAGCGCCGTTCCCTCCATGGCTCAGGGCTTCCCACTGGAAGGAGCAGCCTGGTGCTGCTCCCAGGGACGTGGCCTGTGTGAGAGGGTCCCTTGTGGGTCTCCTGAACACAGGTTTAATTTTAGTTATAACGCTGCAGTGTTGAATAGGCAGCGACGTGAAACAGAAGCACAGTGGGGGTGTTAAAGGGTGGTAATAACATGGCTGTCATGGACTAGTGCTGTTGGGAACAGGCTGTGCTGCAAAAGTGTGCTCTTGCAGAGAAACCAAGGAGCTGGGGCAGAGGGAGGGCAGGCTGCGAGGGAGGGGAAGGAGCGCCTGAGGTTTGGGGGGCTGCAGGGGATGGAGTCTCCCTGTGGAGAGAGCCTGGGGTTTGCCCCATGGTGGGATCTGCATGTTGGACCTGGGGGCTGTGGGGCAAGGAGAAAAGCTCTCGGAGGGCCTGGGAAATCATTGCATGGGGTACAGTGGTACCTGGTGGCATCCCGTTCCTCCTCCATCCCACTGGTGTTCTGCTGCCTTCCGTGTGGGATCGACTCCAGGAATATTTTCCCAAGACACTGCTTGTACTTCTTTTCTCGGATGTATATACACATTGCTCTTTGTCAGGAATCCCTCTCCTTAGTCCTTTGGTGCTTCAGGTCTCCATAGGCTGCTCCTTAAACCCACTTCTGCTGCATTTGTTGCCTGTTGATGATCTCCACCTCTCTCTGCTCTGTGCTGTGATGCTCAGCCCACTCATCTTCCAACACAGACCTGCTCTTGTTGAGGCTTTGACCTCCCTTTCCCAGAGCAATGCTGGGCTTCGGGAAAGCCCTGCCAGATACAGAAATACATTGAAATCTGCGGCAGGGTTTGCTGAGCCCACGAAGAGCAGCCCTTCAGAAGTTCCATCTTCACTCATGAGCAGTCTGTGTGTGCTGGTGCTAAATGGTGTCAGTGCCTTGAGAGAGAGCCGTGGCCCTTCTAACCAATGGTTTTCTGTGGATGGGAATTACAAGGGATGCAAGCTACACCTGGAGGAACCATCTACGGAAATTTCTGGAAGATTTTGGGATCTCTGATGCGGGTTTAGGACCTCTTATGCTGATGGTTGTATCTGTGGAAGAGGGAGACCTCAGTCCTGTCTGTGCTGGAGGTGGTGCCTCCAGCCTCCTTTGAACTGCAGTAGAGGTAGGGGAAGGACTAAGTACAAGCACTGGCATAAGGGATGTGTTTCCCTTATATATGAGGGAATATAAGACTACAGCCTTGCTCACCTATACATTGTAGTGCATGTTATTTCTGGTGACGAGTTATATGTTAATTTAGCAATTTAGCTTGTTAATCTAATAATTCTGCCTTCTTTACTCAATGTCAGACCTATTGTGGGGCTTCAGTAATGGAATTGCAGCTCTCCAGGCTGCATGACCCTGATCAGAGCTGGATTGGTACAGAAGCCTGGAAACACTCCTGTCCAGAGGTCAGCTTTGTTCAGTCAGCACAGAGCATTAGCTTGGCCCTGTGCAATTAGAGCTGTCTGTGCTGGGAGAGGATTTAGGCTTTTCCAAGGGGAAGCTCTGCTTGTTCAATCCAAACTGGAGTACTAATAAAAATGCCCAACGGAGAACCAAAAATTTTAGTTTCTCTTTGAATTTTCGGAAAGTTTTCCACGACTTTACTTTTTAAAACATTGGAAAAGATGACAGATGTAAGGGGAGGATTGGCTCTGACTGAAATGTGTGCCTGTCGTGCTCAGTGAAGGTCAGCTGCTCTCCAGAAGCAGCCCAGGGGCAGTCAGCAGGTTGGCCAGAGGTAAAGAGCTATGTTCGAGTGAGCAATCATTCTGTGGGAGAGCTCAGGAGGGCAGTGGAGCAACTCTGGAACCTCACCTGGCCAGCTGATGAGTTGTCAAGCACTGGATGCACCTTCTTATCTTCTTTTCAAAGTTTTTTTCCATTTCTGGTGTCAAAGCACTGGGGTTTCAGAGGTGCCACGTGTAAGGGCGGGTGTTGCAGTCGGTGGGGTCAGATGCTGTTTTAGGTGGAGTTTGCCCCAAGTGGAAATATACCAAGTCAGGCATGTCCTTTAGTGCTTTGGGACAGTGGGATCACCCTGAAGCTCTGCAGAGCTGTTTGTGAACCCAAGAAATGATGGAGACATGGAAGAGTGTGGAGGGAAGGAAGGGCACTGTCGTTGTGTTCGTGCTGTTTCTCTCTGAAAGGTCCTGCTGCAATGAGGCAGCGAGATGGGGCTGCATCCCCAGCCAGGCTGAGGGTCTGGTCCCCAGTTTGCAGGGCTGTCCTGAGTCCCCACTGGCTTGAAATCCCACTCCCAGTACCGGGGTCAAATGCAGGCAGCAGCAATAAGGTTTGGCCAATGATGGCTCTTGTTATAGTCAAACTGATATGTTACTCTTTGTTAAAATAAACATTTTTCCCATCCTGGTACATGACTCACTTTTTCTTATGCTGGGCTGCCATGCAGAGTATCTGATGTTTTAATTACCTTCTTGGAGGCATGGACTTATTTCAGATGTGTTTGAAGAAATGTGTAAACCAAGTGCAAAGCTCGAGTACATAATTTATAAAACAGCTTCTTTTGGAGCTTGCTGAATTTTCACACTGGAATAGGGCTGGGTTTTACATCAGTAAGCGTTTTAGCCCCTCAGACTAGTTGGAAAGGGGATTTTGGCACCCTCAGGATTGTTTTCAGTGGGAAACCAAGTACATATATGTGCCTATACTCTGTAAAAGCTGAGAACAAATCACACCAGGTGCTATTAAATGGTCTACAGTACTGCAGGGTGGCAGGTCAGATTCACAGCTCCATTGGAAGGCAAAGCTCCTTCTCCCAGGAAAAATGGGATGCAGTTTTCAGTGTGTTAGTGCTGAAGTGCCTTCTTGCTAAAAATCTTTGATCAAGTCTCTTAACTGTCTTGAACTACAGGAGAACAAGGAACTGGCAGGACCTGGACCAGAAGTGGGGCTGGGCAAAGAGTTTATCATAGTTGGCACTTACCAAAAATTGTATGTCAACACAGAAAACCAAACTGGTGGTTTCTAACCTGGCGAAATCTCTGGTGTCCTGTGCCACTCCTGTTGTAGGAGGAACCTGCTGGAGGTGCTGGCGTCGAGGATGTGCCGTCTGATGGCTGAGTTTGGAGGAGGAGTTGGACAGGAAAAAGGGTGGTTGTTGGGTTACTGGCCCCAGCTTGGCATTTCAGCTGCAGCAAAAGTGTAATGGAAGAAATTTATTTGGGAGGGTTCTGTTGGGAGGCTTCTCTCCTGCCAGAGTGGTAATACCCGGACTTTTATGAGACTTTTTGTTATTTGTCTCAGTTCACTGAGATCTCTGTATGAGACAGAGTGTTCCTCGGGTTATAATTTCTCAGCAGAGTTCTGGTCTGTTCAGCAAGGCTGTTCATGTTGAAATTTCAGCAGTGCCTTGCCAAGAGCACCTTAATCACATTTCTTTCTAATATCTAGGTGCAACAAACTAAGGGCAGTGCCAAATGCGTGGATCACGAGTGTTCTGCTTTAGAGTAGCAGACCTACAACATGGTTGCTGCATTAAATGCCTTCTGGGGGAATTGTGTGTGCATGGAGTGTTGGATTCTGCGTGTCCAGGCTGGGAAATGTAAGAGATGTTGCCCTGCCCAGCTGAAGGAATTGGGAGCCCTGCCTTTCTCAAGGCAGTGACAATTCTAGTTGTGTCCCACTGGCTGCAGCAGGTGGTGGGTCATTCATTTTGTTGAATGAATAAGAACCAACAGCAAAAGTGAAGTAAATATGATGGGATACATTTCTGGCTACAGAAATTGCAGTTTTTGCTTAGAGGTGAAATCCGTACTTGTGCAAGCAAAATTTTAAAAAGTAACAATCAATCATCTGTCCTTAAAATGTGGGCTTGAATTTCGGGCCAGGATATGCAGTTGCTGTGTACGAAGGCTGATATTGAGGCCAGGGTTTATTTATTTAGTAAATATAATGCCTGAATGCATCAATTGATGTTTAAAAGCATTTACCAATGTTCCCGTAGTCTGCTGGTCCATTACACTTTATGGAGTGTGAGGACCACAACCTTTGAAGGAAAAAACTCATGGTGCCTGCTTCATTTGCAGAAATTAGTCTTAATACTTGACATTATCAAGTTAGTGATAGTTGATATAACATTTTGAGAGTAATTAAGAGCATGAATTCATGCTCAGATGGCTGTTTAATTAAAAATTGTGGCAGCTTTGAAGACCATGCCTGAATAATCTTGAGGCTGAAGTATGGGTTTATACCCAAGTGAACCTTGACAGCAAGTCTGGAGAGGGTGAAAATGCTTTAGCAGCTCAAATTTCCTCCAAAAATATTGGTGGTGTTATGATCTGAAGGCTCAGAAGTGATTTCCTTACTTGGGAAAGGTCCCATCCTCATGAAGGCTTTGCATCCCCAGGTTAGCTCCCAGGAATGTGGCAACAAAAAGGAGGTATTTTAAAAAAATGGAGATTTTCTGTTGAACTTCAACACTTCTGGCCTCTTTTGACTCACATCCTTGGTGCTGAGGAAATCGAGGTGACCCCAGGAGCAGAGCTTGGTCTTTGTGTGGTTTTATACTGGAGGGCCCTGCTGTGATAGTGGTAGTTTAAAGGAAAAAGCCAGGCACTTTTGATGGGTAGAGAAGATGCAGGCGGTAAAAGCATCACAACAGGGAATTTTTTGAGTTTCTCTTGCCTTGCTACTGCAACCCTCTTTTGCAGCCTCCTTACAGCAGTGCAGATTCACTGGACAACTTAGCACTTGCAGCTCATTGCTTAACCATTTCATCTTACCTTGGCTTTGGTGGAAATGATTCCACTGCCCATTCCAGCTGGATACCTTGGAGAGACTGGAGGAGCACAGGTGCTCCTGGTCTTGATTCCAGCCTTTGGGCACTTATGTTTGTGTGGCCAAGGTGCAGGAGGTGGTTGGTGGCTCACAGTGTCAGAAGGTTTGTTGCTGCTTGGCATCTCTTCATGGGTACAGGTCAGGTCCTGTATTATGTCTCACACTTCCAGTTCTTGGTGTCTTTCTCCAGCCTGTCTGGATCTCTGTTGTAAATCCAAGAAATATCCTACCAATAGTAGGGTGAAAATCAGCTGGTTTTTCTAAGCTATTTATGGTGGTTTCACTGCAAGTCTCAATACTGAGAAATGGGTATGTTGAATTAAATAGGAGGGTTGACTGGTGAGGAGATGTGGTTTCCTTGAATGGCTTCATGTGCCAGGAGGAAGCTGTGAATCCACTGTCGTGAATAAACTACACAAAAAGCAAACCTGATTTATAAAATCCCAGGCTGAATATTTATTGGTTCTACTTCCCCTGATTTTTGCATGACTAAATGACTTCAGCCACAGCCAGGGGAGATGCTCCAGCCACAGCCAGGGGATATGCTTCAGCCACAGCCAGGGGATGCTGGGTTGCACTTGGTTTTTACTACTTGTGTTGTTGCACATATTTTAAACAAAGCTCTTTTCCCGTCGTTGGAACATGCGGTTGCTCAGGACATATAAATTGTGTTAATAAACGAGTGAGGAGCCCTGGTGGGTGAATTGGCTTCCTGGTGAAGTCATAAATTTGGAGAGGATGCTGCTGCCTTGTTCCACAGCTGGTGTGTGGGTTTGCTTCCCAGTGCTGTGCCTGGAAACCTGAGGGACTGGGGGCAGGTTCCCGTGTCTGGGAATTTGGGGATCTTGGTTGGGGCCGGATGGTGCGGAAGACCATCCCCAGCCTGCAGCAGGGCTGGGACACCTGGGCACAAACCTCACTTCATCAACACAGATGCTGGTGGGGAGTTTAGGAAAAGGTCCTGTCTTTCCCTGTTTCTGCCATTCTGCAGTTTGACCCCTCTTTGCCTCTGCTCTTTGTTGTGTCCTTGGAGTGTTAATTATCAGAGCTGCAGGGCAGGAGCTGCCATTCCCTCTGTGTCCTCCACGCCGTATCTCACGTGATGGAGCTTTGGGTTGCTCCCATAGCAAGGAGTGACTGGGAAACAGGGATGCTCCCCTTGGCCTCCCAGCTCTCAGCATTTGCTGTCTTTGCTGGAGGAGAAGCCTCTGTTCCTCAGACTTCTGGTTTGGAATCAGAGCACATGCCCTCGAAAGGTGTGTGTGTGTGTGATTTGATAGGAGCAATTCTGATACGATGTTGGGTGATCCATTGCTCAGGAGAGGAGGAAGGCCTGGGAATTGCCTTGCCTGATAGCAGCTGTGTTGGTTTTAAGACCACATCAATGGTTAGGGCTCTTTTGTATTTTCCATATCGCTTCCAGGCATTTTTCCATTAGGATTAATGTAGTTGAACACTGTGCAATGCACAGTTCATTGCAGTGATTTGCTTGTTTCCCAGTAAAGTGGAGGAGCCAGTGTGTGTCCAGGGCTTTGGTTCCTGTGCTGGTTCTCGAGCATCTCCTCTAGGTGTACATTCCCTTGTGCCAGCACTGAGGATGGGGTCACTTCCACAGCCTAGAAACCAATCTGATTTTAAAAACCTCTCTAGCCTGTTAACCAGGACTTCCCCAAAATAAATGAATTACTGGCCAGAGTGCATCTGGTGCCCTGCAGGCCAGGAGTCCCTGGTGTGTCCCCAGGTTCATGAGCGCTGGGCAGGGACACGAGTGGATGAAGGCAGTGCCAGCACATTGCCATCATCACAGCTCCAGCAGCCCATTTCCAGCCGAGTCATGCTCTGTGCTCAGGAGAGGCCCCTCAGCTGGGTTGTTTTGCATGGCTGAGCTTTAAAGGATGTTTTCAGCACTTATTTGCCAGAAAAATACAGCACTGAAGGCCCTGTACTAATTAATTGTAATGGCAGGAGGAAGGGGAGGGAATTGCTTTCTCATCGTGGCTGCTGGGAAGATGCTCTTGAAAAAAGCAGGAAAGAAAAAAAAATAACCCAAAGGTGCAGATGCTGCCAGGACAAGGAGATTGTTCCCTGCAAGGAAATATTGTCACTGAGCAAAAGCAAACAAACTTCTCCCTTTTTGTTTTGCAGGGTCGTCATGTTAAAACAGGCCAGCTTGCTGCTATTAAGGTTATGGACGTCACCGGGGTAATGTATCCTCCCCCTTCTGCATCCTGAAATTACAGATATGGGGGGAGAGGGAGTGGGGTGTGATAACATGTGGGGATTGGTGAAAGACTGGTGTCCCCTTTGTCTTAACGTGATCTGTGCCATTAAGAGGTTTTTGGTGTTAATGAATGTGTGAGAGAAAAATAAATCCGTAAAAGTTTTGGAGGTGAGTAATTTTATGCTGGGACAAACCAACATTCAATTCCAGCAATTGCTCTTTTAAATACCTTATTAAAATCTGAAGAAAATCACAGGAACCTTAAAGACCACCCAGTTCCAACCCCCTGCCATGGGCAGGGACACCTTCATTAGACCAGGTCGCTCAGAGTCCCATCCAGCCTGGCCTTGGGCACTTCCAGGGATGGGGCAGCCACGGCTCTTCTGGGCACCCACCCTGTGCCAGGGCCTCACCACCATCCTCACAGGGAAGAATTTCTGCCTTATATCCAATCTAATCCTGTCCTCTGTCAGTTTGAAGTCAATTCCCCTTTTTCCTATTGCACGTGCTCTTGTCAAAAGCAGCGACAGGATCCCGTGTTCATAAACACATTTCAGTTCCTCTGCATCCATGTTTTTCACTAAAGAGCCTTTTGGTCACCAAAACTGTGCAAGTGTTGTTATGTACAACTTTACTAAGGAAGTTAAATAATTCCTGTGAATTCTACTGATAAAGCAGAAACAAACCTTCCACCTTGGTGTCATAAATGTGCCTCTTTCAAAACTTATATTAAGAGAACCAAGGATTTAAAAATTACTAAATGAATAACAGAATTTAGGGGGTTTAATGGTTTCACCATTTCCAAGTGGCCACAAAAGAAAAATTAGAGTGGAGTTGCTTTGATCCCTAAAATCCTCAACAGATGTATTTAGGAGGGTGGCATGAGGATGCTTTTTCTTGAATAAGTTTTTTTCTGAGTGCAGTACTAAACCTCCCAGAGTTCCTGCCTACAGAAACAGTGTCAGGCTTGAGGGTAAGAATGTGTTTTGTTGTTTTGGTCTTTTTTTTTTGTACTGGAACAACGCATTTCAGAATTTAGGACTTTATCACAATCTTCCCACCTTAATTTTTGAATTAGTGTTTTGAATTAGCTTTTGGGAGCTCGGCATACACAGAAATGACACTCTGTGAAACCAGTCAGCTGGCCTTGAGAGTATGTTTTGAAATACCTTAGGTGTTACGGTGTGGTATTAATATCTACAGGACCTTCTTCCAGGTTATTTTTGGTGCTGACAGGTGAAATGTTGTGTGGAAATGAGTCTGTAAATGTGAATGAGATTTGTTCCTGTTTACTTGCAATATGTCCAAGTGCCATTTGTCTTGTTCCCGTGGGAAGCAGGCTCTAAGGGAATAGGCAGACCCACCAAACATGAACCCAGGGCATAAATAGCAGCGAGGTTCCCATGGGATGAAGTCTGATGTTAGAATGAATTTAAGCAGAGAGATCACAGTATTACTTTGAGGCCAAACATGGGCTTGAATTTGGATCCACACTTAATTCAGTTGTTTTAAAATATCATCACTTCCAAGCAAAAGTATTGGAGAAAAGTACCTGAAATCTGATCCTGGTCAATAATATTTTCATCCATCTCTTTAAGTAGATTTCCCTGATCTAAAACTTTACCTTCCAAAGCTGGGCCTCAAATCTAAATGTCTAGGGTGGTAAACCAGATTTCTGACTTGGGATGGGGTGTTTGGGTATTTAATTATATTCCCCTTAGGCTGCTTTTAGCCAGAGGAAACCAGTTCAGAGCAGGACCGGGCTTGGGCAGGACGGGCAGTGACCGCAGTGAAGAAGGTGGAGCCCTGTGCTGTGGTAAGGGACTGACTGTGCTTCACAGCTTTTGGTGCTGAAGTCACACCTAGAGCCACGTTCTCCAGTCACTGGAGAATTGCTTCTGGAGTGATTTCTGAAGCTGGTCCCTTCACTGTGCAGACAGCTGTGCTTGGCACCTGGTGCAGGCTCAGTGCAAAGGCTGCTGGTGAAAGCCCAAGCTCTGCCCTCCTGACACACACCAATTTCATTGCTGCTGCTGCTTCATTTGATCCAGGTCTTCCATCCCACCGTTTTTCCAGGATGTCCCTGATGACAATGTGTCTTTCAGAGGTCAGCAGAGAACAGAACTATTGTGGCCATCCCAACCACAGTCAGCTGCAGCTTTTGGAGTGCAGAGCCCAGGCTGGATGGAGCTCTGAGCAGCCTGGTCTGGTGAAAGGTGTCCCTGTCTGTGGCAGGGGGGGTGGAACCAGTTGTTCTTTAGGGTCCCTTCTATCCCAGACCATTCTGTGGTTCTGTGTTCTGTGAGTTCCCAGCCAGTGCCTCACCCTGACCACGTGCCTTACACTAAACCCCTACAGGCTTCTGACAGCGATGCTTTGTTTAACTCATTTCCGCTCTTGCTAATTATCTCTTAGGGAAGATTGCGGCGTAGAGGCCCTCAAATTACAGCACTTCATCAGTTTGGGCAGCCACTATCTCTGAATTAAGAGGTTGGATTAATTTTCCAGGGGCTGGCCCTGCTGTGTGCTGCATGACCTACTTGCAGCGATGGATGTGAGAGGACGGATCGATGGAGGCAGCAAAGCCTGACCCGTGGCTCTTGTTGGCTTGGGGATTGCAGTGGGTGCAGCAGCTCGCTGTGAGAATTCCTTTTCCTTGCCTCCCTCGCTGGATGTGGTTGTGGTGATTGCTGTGGCAGCAGCCCTGCCTGGGGCAGGAGGCTGGGCTGCAGACCCCGAGCATGGCCATGCAGACATGCCCTCAGTTGCCATCCCCAGCTCTGATGCTCTGGAGCAGTTCTTTTTCCTCTGTTTTGAGTACTGCAGTTTAAAGAGGGCCTCGAGGTAAAACCTTAGACCAAATGTCCCTGTGTCTTGTCTCCCAGTTTCCCTAGGGAGCCAGGCATGAGGTGGGGGCTGACTGAAGAGCTGGCTAGTGGGAGCTGGTGGGATTTTACACTCCATGCTCCCAGCACTGCTGAGCATCCAGCTGCTTTTTTCCTGTCGTTGTTGCAAAGGGCTTCAGTTAAAAACACCACCTCTGTAGCCTGATAAACTACATGTTCTGTCCCCTGGTTTCCTGAACAAATGAAAACAAGCAAAGTTGTGTTGACTGCTTGAAGAAGAGAGGTGATAAAGGTCTTCCAGAATAGTACCCAGATTTTCCTTGTAGCCTTTGGGCCCATTCCTTATCTTCTTTGGTGCTTATACCCACTGTGTTCTTACTGAAAATAAAACTGGAGGTTGTTTATACAAGCTCCACATGGATACTTTTTGCTTTTGTTCCTCCCATCCTTTTCCTTGCTGCTCTTCCTTGAATCCTTTTAGAAGAGTGTAGCCACTAAATCACTTTCCATGGTATTTTGGGAAGAAAGACGTGTTTCTGTCCGAGTTATGTGACACCTGCTCAGGGGGCATCACTCCTCAAGAAGCTGTGCTGTTCCATGGGGTGTCTTGACCTTTGCCCATTTGTAAATCTGAGGATGGGATGAAGCAGGTGAGGGACACAAAGGGAATAAAGGAGAATTGAGAACAAGCAACCCTCCTGCCCTTCACAATAAAGCTCATTGACATCAAGGTTCCAACTGCTGGAATTCGGTCAGCTTAAAATAAAACCAGGGCACGTGTGATGGTCATGAGAACAAAGAGGTGGGACATCCAAACAGGTATTGGTGTGGCTGCTCTGCCTCAGCTGCTTCAGCTGTTGCTGCTTTGGAGAGGGGCTGTGAGAGCCCTTGGGAATGGTGCCTGTCACCAGGGCTGAGTTTGTGGGGGGACAGCACCTGCCTGCTCTCCCTGCGTGGTGCCACCACCCCACCAGCAGCTCCTGGTGTCCCCAGAGGGCTTGTGCTGCTTCCAGGGTGGACAGGAGGGCTGGGATGCACAGCACAGGAGCACTTCTACCGTGGTTTCTGGAGAACCATTGTCCTGTGGCTCTGCTGGGTCTGGGAGGGTGTGCTGATGCTTTACTGGGTTAACACAGGTTGAGCCTCAGAGCAACGCAAGACTGGTGTTATTTATGATATGAATTGTAAAGAAATAAATGTAAAAAGGTGGAGGAGTGCCTAAAGCGCTGAAAACGTGTGATTTGGCTGTGATGCCCAAGTCTGGCATCCTCTGGATGGAGAGGAAATCTCCATGTGAGGGCTTGATTCCCAGCCAGACCTTACTTTGCTTGCCCAGAACCTCTTGGGTTCTTACACCTTCAGATACTCAGCTGTTTGGGGCTTCCTGGGGCTCTCCCTGCTGCAAAGTTTGGAGCAGCACACGGGGGTGGTGGGTCTCTGGGCCATGCTAGAGGACTGCTGCCTTGTTCTGGAGATACTCTTGGAATCCTGTTCTGGAGGAGGTGACCTGATACGAACTCTTAGGAAATAACCTGATGTCCACACTGCCTGAAGATCTGTCCAGTTCAGGGTTCAGAAATGTGACAGAGAATGTGGCAAAGCAGATATTCTCTCTTTAGCTTTTGGCTCAGTCAGCAATCCATTAGTCTCCAGTCCAGCTTTCAGGGCTCTGCTGCAAAAAGTGACTGTGAAAAGTGATGTAAAGAAGCTTGAGAGAGGTCAGTCAGGAGTAGGGTGCTTGGAAGTTCACCCACATACAAGGAGAACTGGGAGCCTGTCAAATGCTGTTTCTTAATGCCTCTGGTTTTGTTTTTCTTTCCACCTTATCCCAGGATGAAGAGGAAGAGATCAAACAAGAAATCAACATGCTGAAGAAGTATTCTCACCACCGAAATATTGCTACTTATTATGGTGCTTTTATTAAAAAGAACCCACCAGGAATGGATGATCAGCTCTGGGTAAGTTACTTTCTTTTCCTGAAATAGCTTGGATTTGACAGAAATCATTTACTCTGTGTGGTCCACAACACCCGTTTTGCACTAAAAGCCTTATTTTGCATCCATCTTCTTCTGAAAAAGCTTTGTAAAAGCCTGTTGCTGCCACAACTTCCCCCACTGTACCATAAAATTCCACAAGTCTTCTCCATTGTGCCATAAAACCTTTGCAGACTGGTGAGAAAACCCTTTCCATTCCGAGGTGTCGTTAGCGCTGTCTTTGTTACCATATCCAGTTGGAAATTATTCCATCCTGTGAAAATAAATGCATCAGAAGAACCAGGTGGAGGGAGCCTGGGGTGTCACTGGGAAAGCAGAGGCTGGAGTGGTGCTGGGTGCAGGTGGTTGCTGCCAACTCCCAGCACTGCCTCTGGTGCAGAGGGGAGGGCAGGGGGGTCTGTGGCTCTGCAGCCATCTCGTGTTGCTCAAGGGCAGCAAAAGCTGCTTTGTGTCTCCATAAATCCTTGGCTGCCTCCTCCTGCTGCTTCCCCTGTCAGTGACTTCTCAGTTATTAAAGCAGCATTCCCAGGCCATGGAGGATGGAGTTTAAATCCACCTCCTGTCTCTGGAGCCTTTGGAGCCCACCCCTTGCTGGCAGCTGGTGCTTGCAGGGGCCAGGCAGGGCTGTGGCACTGCAGACTGGGGCTTCCCAGGAAGGAAACACTGATTAGAGTTACTCTGCTGTGTTCTGAGCTTGGCTGGGCTGGTTGGAGTCTGTGGAGCAACAACCTGCCATGCCCTTGGGCATCTGAGCAGCACTTTGAGACCCTGCTTTCCTTGGGGCAGCGTTGAAGAGAAGGCTGCGTTGGAGTTACCCTAAATATGACCTGGTTGTTGTCCTGTGGTCTAAATAACATTTATTTCCTCAGTCTTGTAAACCCAGTCAGTTCTGTGTTACCCATGTGTGGTTTCCAAAGCTTTTTTGTGCCTGAGCAAGATTGCTGGAGCATAATTTTTCAGGGGTAACAAATGCCCACGGTTCATCTGGGAGACCATGGAGATGCTGAGGAGCAGCAGCATGCTCTTTCCTGTAGTTTCTCTACAATATAGGCTTTATTTTAGCAAAACACTCAGTGACTTCAGCTGTTTGCCCCTGCATCCACGTGCTGGAGCATTTAGTGGGGACTGGAGGGGTTCAGAGGACATTCCTCCCAGGGAAGGAATGGAATTGGTAGACTTCTGCACTGTTCTGTTCCCCGAGACTTTCTTGTACAGTGAATTACTGGGCAGACTTAGGAGCTTGGGCTTCAGGGGCTTTTCTTGCTTTGGCGTTCAGGTTATTTTTGGTGGGAATGCAGATTCTTTGCAGCTGGCCTGGGACTCAGTGAGGAGAAAGCTGCCAGGCTGAGAAATGCTTTTGCATCCCATGAAATTCCATTTGGCTTTAACTGGTTTATAATAATTAAAAAAAAAATAAAAAAAAACAACAGAGTTAAAACAACCCATAACATTTTTTCCTGTACTGCAGGAGTGTGTGGGGTGGAAAACCCTCCAGCTGTGTGCCAAAGCCCTCAGTAATGAGAGGAACCCTCCCAGCCTTTATCCTACTTGGGTCTGGAGTTTGTGTGCTCTGACCAGAGAAGGGGATTTGTTTTTTGGTTATTTGTTGGGCTTGGTTTTTTTTGGTTTTTTGGGGGTTTTTTTTCATTTTTCTCCAACTCCAGTACAAAGGGATCTTGGCATACGCAACTGTTAATAAAAGAATTTTTTTTAAATGGCCCATGCAGAACAGCCAAAAATTCCAAAAAGAAAAGCTCAGTAGAGAACTTCTTGGACTAAGAGGCATGGCATTGAGAGTAACGGCCTGGAGCTGTGTCAGGGAAGGTTGAGGTTGGGTGTTAAGGAAAGGTTCTTCACCCAGAAGGTGGTTGGACACTGGAACAGGCTCCCCAGGGCAGTGATCACAGCACAAAGCCTGACAGAGCTCAGGGAGTGTTTGGACAATGCTTTCAGGCACATGGTGGGATTCTTGGGGTTTTCCTGTGCAGGGCCAGAAGCTGGACTGGATAATCCTCGTGGGTTCCTTCCAACTCAGGAGATTCTGTGATTTGGTGATTCTTTCATCAGTCCCCATCATCACGACACAGCAGAGGAGGCTGTACATGCTGCATCACCTTCAGGTTCCCAGGTCTGGAGGAGAGGTTGGGTTTTCCCAGTGGATCATCCAGTTGTGCAAGGGGAGGTGTTCATCAGCCTTCTCTGATGCTTGTTCTTGCCCCCTGGGAAAGGCAGACTGGATAATCTAAATTCCCTTCCAGACCACTACCTCTCCTCTTAATTTTGTGTCCACTCTCACGGGTTAGTAAAAAACATTTTTATGCAGAAGTTGCTTTCCTGGGGATCTGAGGGGGCTCTTTTAGTCCACACCCAGTGCTGGGTCTGGTGGAGGTATTCCAGGAAAAGGTCCCCAGCTGTGGAGGAGAGGTGTGCTGGTGCTGCTCTGTTAAATAGCTGGTGCTTCAGGATCTGATTGAATTAGGACTCCCTCGAACTCTATCAGTCCTGCTGCACAGATAAAGGCTTGTTTATTTTTCATTGGCCCTTTGTTGAAATAAAACTGTTTCTGATAATGCCCAAGTAATTCTTTTTATCGACATCCAGGAGGCTGATACGGAAATAAAAAATAGGGAACTCTTTCAGTGGAGATTAAGATCTGTTGGAAACGTGACAGGCTTCCAACATGAAGTATTGTCATTGCTTCTGCTGAGCAGGTCTGTCAGTGCTACTGCTCCTTTCCACAGCAGCCACTGGCCCTGGAAGAGGAGTTTACTAAAGGATCTCGTTTTCCTGACATTAAAGAGCTGTCTGAAGGGTATTTTAGCAGATGCATCACAAATCTGGTATGTCGGGGGAAAAAAGGAAGTAGAAGTCATAAGGACAACCTTCATGGAGCATTTAAAAAGAAATTAAAACGTAGGAGGTCGGTTTGTTGCTATGTTGAACAATGTGTTGCTTTCTGGTGTGCTGTGGGCCTTCAGGAGGGGATGTGTCCTTCTCTAGCTGAGACAAGGGGGTCCTGGCTGGGGGTGTCTCTTGAGCAGGGGGACAGAGTGAGGGTGGGCTGCAGAAACTGGGGAGATTCCCAGGGGATGTGAGGACCCAGTTAATCAGTAAACTGCTGCTTCTTGGAGTTGAACTCATTAGATTCCACTTGGTCATCTCAGATCTAAGCTATGGGATACCAGGCTGAGCCCAGCCTGGGAGGCTGTGTTGTTTTGAGGTATTTTAGGGTGGGCTATTTTTGAGCAGCGAGAGGGCATTCATTAGGAAGTGTGAACTGGATGGGGGAGCTGACCCCCCCATCCTGAAGGACCCCTGCCCTGCCCTGAGCACTGCTGAAAGCTGCAGGCACTCTGCTTGGTCCCTGTGCACGTGTGCCACTCAGCTGGACACTTCTCATCTGCCCTTGCCTTCCACAGTGCCCTGAGACCATGGCTGGAGAAGCCCGTCCAGGCACGGGCAGCTGGCAGAGGGGGGTGTGCAGAGCACAGGGCTTGAACAGTGGGTGGCAGCAGCCCAGGGCAGAGCCCACCCAGGGCAGAGCCTGCTGGCACAGCCCCAGTGGTGATGGATGTGATGGATGTGCTGCCATGGCAACCCTGCCTGCATCCGCAGCCGCATCTGTCACCACAGGGGACAAATCAGGTTGCCAGATACCTGCTCCTGGTGAGCACCGTGGGGTGGCCTCCAGGGTGTCCTCTGCAGCAGATAATCTAGGGCAACATGGGGGCAAAAAGAATTTGGGAAGGGCCCCTCAGTCAGGGTGGCGGCGCTGCAGCCCTGTGACACTCAGGGCTGTCACTGCGTGGGTGCAGGGTGTTTTTTCACCCTGTGGAGTTGTAGGGACCCGTTGAATTGCATCAGGGTGGTGTGAACAGAGGATCTGGAGAGCAAAAAAAGAGGGCAGCAAAGCTCCACTGAAAATGGAGCACGAGCTGTCGAAGCACTGGGTTGCACCTGTGCAGCTCCGAGGAGGATTGCTCTTCCTAATCTGCTTGCATACACTGAAAAATATTTTTGGGCAGTTGCTGGTGCTTTGCATCACAGAAATTAGATCATGAAGCATTTGAGAGGGGTTGGTTTTCAGCTGAGCTGTATCTCTCTAGTTCTTCCAAGCCCTTGAGTCCCAGGGGAGAGGGAGAATTGGAGCTGCTGCTCCGGCCCCTGACCGAGGGCTCGGGGTTACCAGAGCAGCTTTCTGCTGCTGCCTGGCAGACTAATCCAACACTATTTCATTCTCACTCCTCTTCAAAGCAATGTCAGTGCTGTAAACACTGCAAAGACTGCAAGCCCAACTCCTTCTGCTGCCATCCCTAACCCAAAGCTTTCAGCCTGCTCAGGACCCGTGGCAACAGCTGCCTGCTGCCTCCCCAAGGAACAGAGGTTGCTTGGCTGGCCCCAAGTGCAGGGAAGTGCAGGCAGGGCAGAGCCAGGCAAGTCATTTATGGAGGGACACATGGGAGAGCAGTTGGATGCTGCTGTTGGAGAGGGGAGAGCAGAGCAGCACTGGCCCCACTGCTCCCACCAGGGTGAGGTACTGCAGGGTCACAGCCTGCTCCCAGCCCAGCACCAACACAACAATTAAAACCTGGGTTTATCAGGAACAGGATATTTTTCATTGCTACTGACCTGTTTCTGAAATGGGCATCAGCTTCTCTGTTGATGTGCCCAGTGAAGGTCTCTGTGTTTTCAGTGCTCCACTGCTGGGTCAGGTGCCATGGTGTGTGTGATGTCCCTCATGCTCTTTTTGCACAGGAGCCAGGCTGTGGGGTGGCATGGCAAGTTTTGGTTGCCTGACCATACCAGGACCGTGTTGCACCCGGGTTCTGTTTCCACACAGAGCAGAAGGAATGATTTCCAGCAGCATTTAGACTGTGGGTGTTGTGTGCTTATTTTCTGTAACTTAAAGGAAGTCAAATTGTGCCCAGGCTGAGGAATAGGAACACAGAAGGATTTAGTTTGTGGAATAAAGGATTTCATTAATTTTGGGCTGTTCCTCTGGACAAGCTGGAGCAGTTCATCGTCAGCTGGATTGAGGTTGCTGTGCTGGAGGTACTCAGATGTGAACCTTTCTAGGTAACGCTCAGCAGTGGTGGGAGCAGAGGTCTTAGTGACCGTTCCCAAACAGGGGAAAGTGGTGGCAGATTTGAAAGCTGCAAAGGCTTTTTAAACCAAAAAATCATGAGACAGCAGGACACAGCTACAGCTTCTGAATTTGCCTTGCTTGTGAAGCTTGCTGTCACTCTGGTATGAGGAGCTAAGTAAATGCTAAATGAACTGTATTTGAAAATACTTCCTCAATAAATGGCCTTGCAAATTAAATTTTGGAAGATGATCTTACCTTTAGCCCATCTTGATGGTAATTTTAATTATGGTTAATAAAAATTCAATCTGCGTTTCCAGCTTATTGTCTTACTCCATCATGACTTCATCCCTTAAGAAAACCGGTAATGATGCACGTGTGTGAGGGCAAAGCACTCACCTCGAGCCATGAGCATCCAAGTGCCATGTGAGACCTTTCCTGAGTATATTAAGCTCTGCCTTAAAATCAGCTGGAATTTCTGTTCACTTTCCTTTTTCTCCTGTAAGAGTGTTGGGTTTCAGATTAAATATACCCATAGTGTGTTGATAAATTGATTCTGTCCCACTGTCTGGTCTCCCTTTCTGGTGCTTACCTGTTGACAGTATGCACTCATGTCCCATAGCCATCCATCCTCTGGATGGCTGAACAAGCCCTCAGGTCCTCTGAGAAGACCTGATCATCCTCCTTTACCCGCTCCAGTGTGCATTTGTCGTTCTTGGGCAGACCTGACCCATCAGGACACGCAGTGCTGTGGGTCAGGTCTCACCTGGCCTGTTGGTGTGACCCCTTTGCCATCATCATCTGTGGTTCCTCTCCCTGGAGGGTGCATCGTATGAGCTGTTCTTGGGAATTCTGCAGCATCCTTCCACCTGAGGAGCAAAGGAAGCCCTAAGAGCATAGGTGATCCCAGGAGGGGTAAGCACCACAGCAACTGGCTTTCATCCTGTTCCACCCAAACCTTCTGGGAATGGGGGCTGGTCATGTTGGGTGTCCCATCAGCTCTTTGTCATGGACAGAGATACTCAGGCAGCCTTGTCATCCTTCTGCAGCTCCTTTTCTTGCAGAGCTCGTGGCAGAGCTTTCAGGCAGTGCACGTGAGCACTGCTCAGTCCCCCTGGCCCCTGCCCAGGACCTGGAGCCTGGCAGAGTGCTGGATATTTTCCTATGGATGTTATGGGACTGTGCAGCTCTTAAAAAGCCCTGTTGGAAACACCTCCTTTGGGAGTTTCTCTTTCCCCCTCTCTTTTATTTTTTCTTTAATCTCCAGAAGATTTCACAGTTAGAGATTTGGGATACATCAGCAGGTGGCTGTATTATTTCCCTCCTGATGCAAAGTTAATCTTTGCTCTGTGGAAGTCAAGGGCAGCGTGGAGGACTGAGGGAACTGCCAGTCTGGCAAATTAATGGATGCACTGTGTACATTGAATGGGGTTTCCTCCATCTTTCAAGCACTGTGATTGCCATACACAGCATAGCCTGCCCTCCCTCTTCTTCCTCCTCCAACTCCTGGTGAGAGCCTGTGGATGAATTTGCATGGAAGAGGACTGGAGAGGGCAAATTTGGGAACTGTTTGTGGCTGGTTCAGCTATCCAGAGTTTTCCTTTCCAAACTTGCTGCTGTGGTATTAAATGTTAATTTTGATATTAAATGTTCCTTTAATAGCAACACATGTCAGTCATCTGAAGGGAAGAAAGAGAGGAAAAGCAACTTTGAAACCAGTTGTTCCATTATTCCCCACTGGGTGAGCATGAGTAACCCATGAGAGGCCGTGTCCCAGTGACCCATCTGGATGGCTTGGATCCTGCTGGGGTGGAAGAGCTGTGGGCATGTTCCTTGTCTTCGTCCCAAGCAGATTTGGCCAGCCACCCATCCATTTCTTGAAGCCAGTTTCATGATGTAAAAGGGATATACCAAGAATTTTTCAGTTCAGGAAGAGAAAAGAAATGTAACATCAAAACTAAAGATAGGAGCATGGTCAAAGCCAACTAAGGTGTATGACCTACTCAAGTATTTTACTTAGCCTGATGGTTTTTGGCAGTGCTGTCTCTGGATCATTGTAATTTTTGATAGTCTTAAATCACTGTATTTTTGCAGTTTGGTTAGGGGTAACCCTTCTGCTGTTTTTCTTCTCTGCTTGGCCTGTGCTTTTAATAAAGTGATGTCACTTGCTTGGAGAGCATTAAATGCCATGTAAGCTTCATGTGACAAGAAACTTTAAACCTGCAGTTCGAAGAATCTGGCAAGGCAGCACTGGCAAGGGAATATCTTTTAGTAGGATGTGGATCTGATTGAAAAAACCAGTTTGACATCTGAGGAAAACACTTGCACAGGCCTTGGAGGAGGCTGTGCTGACTTTCTGGAGCACAGTGGTGGCTCCTGCACACCCCGGGGATCCGTCATGTCCCTGGGAGGCAGACTCACATCCCATGCTGTATTTATAACACAGTTACCTCACTGTTGCTCAGTGATGAGATTAAGTTTGGGCTGAGTTAGGTTGTTATACTTCAATATGTGATACCCTGACACTTCAGAAAGGGTCAGTCTTGTTTGAACCAACCTGAGCAGTCAGACACCAGCTCTCTCCTGGGAAGCCTGAAGTTGCATGGCAAGCTTGTGCTCAAATTGATGATCAGTGACAAAGATCTTCTGGTTAAAAAAATAAATAATTTGAAAAGTGCACCTGGTTTCTAAGGTTGTAGGAAGATTTCAGGCATCTGTCTTGCTGACTTTGCATTTTCAAAGAAGGAGGAGGAAGAGTTCTGTTTTATTGTTGCTGATGCACACTGATCAGAAGTATAAAGTAGGGTATGTAGGGATTTGAGATTCCAGTCTTCCTCCACTGGTTTTCAGCACTGGACTGATTCCTGTTTCTTGCTCCCAGCCTTCTGGACAGTAACAGGCCTTTCAAGCTTTCTGCCTTTTCCTTGTTTTGTTTTTGTAAAGAAACCCAGAGGGGCTGTGAGCTGATAGGTTTGGGGTGATGTCTCTGTGTAGGACCACGGTGGCCCCACAGCAGCGGTGGCAGCATTGGGGTCCTGCCCTGGGGTGGGGCAGTCTAGGGGGTGCTCTTGGTGTCACTGCATTAATTGCCTTCCTGCTCCACTTGGCAGCTGGTGATGGAGTTCTGCGGCGCCGGCTCCGTCACCGACCTCATCAAGAACACGAAGGGGAACACCTTGAAGGAGGAGTGGATCGCCTACATCTGCAGGGAGATCTTACGGGTACGTGGGCTGGTGGAGGGTGCCACTGGTGCCCAGGGCACATGGGCAGCCTTTGGCTCCACAGGCTTCGTGGGTGCTGGGCTGCCATGGGCTGGAGCCTCTCTGGTGCTGGCAGGCATGAATGGTTCATGTGCTCCTGTGAAGCATAATACATGTGCCCTGTTTAATGCCCTTCAACTCTGTTAGTTCCCTGAATTTTAACCCTCCTTTTCCTTCCACGAAATTATAATTTCAGTATTAATAGGGCAGAGATTTATTTGCATTAGAATTACATTTTTAGTCAAGAGGTGGGGACTAGTACAGTCTGTGGAAAGAAGAACCTTCATTATTAAAAAGCATCCTATGTTTTATTAAATCCATGTCTCTGGATTTAATGAGGATGCTGGAGCTTTTAGGTCTCCAGTATAAATGTTTGACTGAAATGCCTTAAAATGGGCCACACCAGAGTTTTGTGTACTGGGAGATGGCAGCTTCAGCAAAGACTTGCCTGCATTTTGCACAGCTGAAATCAGATGATGGGATTGTAATGGTTGCCTGACACTAAAATATATTGGTTTGTGAACTGAGGATTTGTCTATGAGAAAAAAGAAGTATTTGGCATGTGTAAGAAGCAAGAGCCATTCACGTGATAGGATGAGAGGAAATGACCTCAATTTTCTTCACCTAAAGGGTTGTCAAACATTGGAACAGGCTGCCCAGAGAAGTTATGGATCCCCATCCTTGGAGAGATTTAAAAGACGTGTGGATGTGGCACTTAGGGACTCGGTTTAGTGGTGGGCGTGGCATGTCATGGTTATGGTTGGATTTGATGGCCTTAAAGCTCTTTTCCAACCTAAACAATTCTATGATTCTGTGAAAGAAAATGGGGCAGAATGATTGCCCTGAAAGGCTGTGACTGACAGACTACCACGGGTGTCCAGAGGTGACACAGCACTTCCCTGCTGATCCTTAATGCCACTGTCTGCACCAACATGATGTGCAGAAGATGCTGGCACGGTGACCAATCAGCTGTGGTATGGACACTGCTGTCAGTGCCAGGAGGCCACAGTTACATGGGGTTTAAATGTAAGAGCTCCCTGAGCCTGCTGCTTAAAATAGTCCCTGGCAGTGAGTCAGAACCAGCCACTGACTCATGTCCCAGGGCCACCACTGAGTGTCATCACTTATGTTTTGGCCACGTGTCGAGGTGGTAGATGGGTGACCTCTGGAGGGTTTTGGGTGATGAAAAACTCCCACCTTTGTGCTGCAGAAGATGGTTCACTCTTGGTTCAGACATTAATGGGCAGTTATAATTCTAACAAATGGTGTTAAAGGATTTATTGAAATTCAGTGGAATTTTCACTTTGCCGCCAATGCACAAAGGTTCCTTTAACCAAGTATAACATGGCTAAAACAGGAGTCCCATACAAATATAATCTGTTCCATGGTGTTTTCCCAAGGTAATGAGTGTAAAATGACTAATAACTACCGGTAGTGATAGCAAAGATTCTTTTCTTCCTCAAATATGAATGTTTAATGTGAAATGTAAGCCTAATGCAAAGTTAATTTTTGAAGGAATCTGTATATTTCCTAAGCTGGCAATATAGGTGGATGCTCCTTTGAAACTGAAATAATAAATGAATGAAATAAAGACGTAGGTTGCAGAAGGAAATTAATGAGCTAATAAACCAGCAGAACGGCAAAGCTAGTTTACCTTTAGCCTTTGAGACAGACTTTTAATTTGAGCTATATCTCTATTAGGAATATGTGCAAGTTATAACATTTGTATTTGCATGGTAGCTTTTATAATACAAGCATCTCAGTGTTTTGAAATTCAGTTTATTGGACCGCTATAACAAGGGAATTGTTTTCTTCAGTTTCTGGGTGATGGAAATACAGAAAGGAGACAAACCCATTCTATTTTTCATGCCTCAGAAATGACTCCCTAAGGCAAGAGAGCATATGGGGGAAATTATGTCTAGAACTACAGAGAAATTGGGGTTAATATGGGTTCCTGCAGAACCTTGAAAGGCTGGTTTTAATCCCCACAGAATCAGTGGTTCTCTGCAGTGGAGAGCACCTGCTGTGGTACGTAGAGCCCGTCGGACTCGCCAGGCATGTCCTCCCAGCATGGGACACAGGACAGTGTTTGGAGCATGTGATAAACAAAAGCATTCTGGAGTGCTTAACTCCAACTGTGATCTTCTCATTTCTGGAGCGTAATTGGTTGAGGAGGAATGTCAGAAAATAACATGCTTTGGACTCGAATTCCTCTGACCTTTCTCTGAATTCTCCAGGGCTTGAGTCATCTACACCAGCACAAAGTAATTCATCGAGACATCAAGGGACAGAATGTATTGCTGACAGAAAATGCAGAAGTGAAACTAGGTAAGAGTGGGTTAGAGCTCTTGGAGACTGTGAGTGGGCTGGTTGGAGGGAAGTTGTCCATGACCTGGAGAAGAGGGGTGGGTACCAAGAGCTGCTCAGTGTTTTCTGTCATGCTGGCCTCAAATACACCACCCTGGGTGTTGACCAAGTGCTGTGCTGCAAACTGCTGGTGGTTGATGGCTGAGTTCTCTGTGCAAAGATGCACTTGCAGTGGGCTTACTGTTTACACAGCTCTGCCATCAGATAGAGGTTAAGCAACCAAGACCATTTTTTCATGCCCCAGATTGAAAATTGCCCTGTGTGCATCATCAGGCATTATCCAAGGCTGTTCTGTAGCTACAGCTGCATAGCAGTGCCCTGCAGGATCATAATCCAGTCTGTTCAGTGTGACATAATCCAGACTCCTTTTCCAATCTAACCTGATGGAGGGAGCGTAATTTGCAAGATCTGCTCTGAATTTGGTGCTTGGTGTTAGCCACCCTGGAGAAGGCCAGGCATTCATGTGGAAGGCAGTGGATCAGCGCAGATGATGTGCTCATATCCTCAGTTGTCCAGCACCAGTGTTACTAAGGCTGCCTCTGCACATTTTAATTTATGCTGGGGATGGAAGATCCCTTACACTGGTAATGTGTGGTGCAAGAATTTTCCTTTACAGCAGAATAAAATCCCGGGTTAACAGATGGCACCACCAGCTCGTTTGGCTTTATGCTGGTGAAGATTCCCCTCCAAGGGGAAATTCTCTAGGGCAAATCTCCAGCCATTGTGTTGTGCAAAGTGTACTTAGTGGACCACAGAGTATTCTCTCATTGGTTTGATTTCATCATTTTTTGCTTCATTTTGCAGCTCTCTGCTTGTCATTTCCCTATGGGCCTTTGCCCTTAGTTCCTTAAATCTTTTGCATTTCTGCCATTTCCAGCAAGAATTTAGGTAGAAAAACGAGGCTTCCACCGATATTTGGCAGGCCTTAATTCAAATGAGCAAGCACAGAACAAAGGCTGCTGCTTATTCATGTTGCTAACCCTGTTTCTCATTAGTATGAGGAGCTGTGATTTCTTTTCATTGCCTCCTGGCAAGGAGGAAAAGGCACAGGGTTTCGTACAAAACCTGGACATCAGATGATCAGGTTTGTCCTTGTTTGACCTCTGTTGATCCCAGCAGAGATCAAACAGGAATGTCTCTTGCCACATCCTTTCTTTCCTGCTGAATGAACACAACGTTTTACATTCAGCAGGAGAGGGCTGCTCAGGTTTGTCTCTGCCCTTACAATGCCCCGTTGTGTCTCTGGTCTGCAGTGGATTTTGGTGTCAGTGCTCAGCTGGACAGGACGGTGGGCAGGAGGAACACCTTCATTGGAACGCCTTACTGGATGGCCCCCGAGGTCATCGCCTGCGATGAGAATCCTGATGCCACTTACGACTTCAAGGTACCTAAACCAGCACCTCCTTACTCAGGAATTCAGTATATCCTTGCGGCTTTTAAAAACCACACTGACAGGCAGCACAGTCTCCTCCTGCCTTCTGGCTGGGGGATTTTGAGATGCCAGTTCAGATCCAATCTTTGTTGCGCTGTTCACATATCCACATTTTCTGTGAGGAAGTCTTTGCCCTTGCTGAGAGAAGTGTCAGACTGAGGTTTCCTACCTGCTACCCTGCTTTTCGGTGCTGTGTGTTTAAATGCTCCAGTCAAACATGCTGTATTTGCTCTATTTACTGTGGAGAGAAGTCAGGTCAAGTTTAGAAAGGGCAAAATCACATCTTCTGGCCTGCAGGCTGATATTCGCAGGGAGATCTGAAGGCTGCCACACAATCAGACATTTAGGGGGCTGACCTACTTTTCACATGTCTCTCTAGTCTGTTTGAAGTTTATTTTTGGATCAGTGGCAGCACAACATCACTGCTGAGTTATTATGTGGCACAGAGCCCCGTGCCATGCAGGAGGGTCAGGAGTCCCACCTGCCCATTCAGATTACATTGAGGCCTGATGTTTAAAGCAAGGAGAGCTTAATATATTTTATCCTTTTTTACTGCCTTACTGCAAGTTTCTGGACGCACATCTGTAGAAATATCCCTTGGTTTTTTGTCCCTTGTTTTTTTTGAAGTGTCCAGAACTTGAATTTCTAGCTCCAAACCTCCTAAGGTCCAGAGAGGAGGGCAGGACATTGACATGTGAACTTTGTAGGGAGAGCTCAGACATGTGTAAAACCCACTGTGCCTCTGTTCCTGCATTTGCTGAGAGGTCGCTTCACAAGGTGGGTTTGAAAAGGACTTTGAGACCCTCTGGTGTGGGCTGCTTTCCACCAGCAGAGCACTCCAGTGTAACAGTGCCTCAGCCCACCACCGTGGTGCCATTTGGGGTGCAATTAGTGGTCGTTCAGGGACATTTCTGACAGATTCATGATTTTAAAATGACCGAGTGATGCTTTGCTATTGCAGCCGTTTAAGTGCATCAGTCAACTTTTGAACTGATGGTTTTCCAGAGGGCAGCTTTCCGGGCTGAGCTCACATTCACAGTGACGGAAATCATTAATGATAAGGACATGTAGAAATAGTTTAATCTGCAATTACTTATTACTCTTTGATTAACCAATTACAACAGGCGTTTCCTCAGCTCTGCTGATGGCAGTGCTTCATGGCAGGGCTGCACCCCTCTCTAGCTGCTCCCAACCCTTCTCCACTGCCAGCTGCCTGTGCAACACTCTCCTTAATCACAGCTTTGTATTATTTTTTTTTTTTAAAAAAAAAGGACTGATACCTCCATAGGCTGCTTTCTACCCTCTGAAATCCCTGAGGATTTTCCTCTTGCCGGAGTAACTAGGGCACTTAATATGCCTTTGACTGATGCAGAGGCTCCAGGACCAGAATCCCTCTATTGTCCCCCAGGATCAGATGCTCGCAGCGAGCCGGGCGCTCGCGTCTCTGAAGTTGGCATTGGCCATTTTCCCGTGGCTGGGGGTGTGGAACAGAAGGCTGATTGCTGCCAACACACTCACTGCAGGGTGCTCTCAGAGCTCATGGGGATGTTGGAGCCACTGGAAATCAGTCCCTACCCCAGATCACATCCCTGCACCTGATGCTCTTGCTTTGAAGTTGGAAGGGGGGGAGGATGTAAATGATAATTATGTCTTTTAAAAGGGATGCAAATCAGATGCTCTCGGGTTTAGCCAACTGGCTTGAAATACTGAATACAAAAGATGAGATTTATAGGGTGAAAGAAGAAATCCTCACAGGCTTAATCTGTTGGACAAAAAGCCTCTGATCTCACTGTTTTCTTAGCCAGAAAGAGATGCTTGTGTAATCTATGGAAGGAGGCAGTAAATACCTCCTCACATAAATAAACCACTTTAAAAGAGAACAAATAGAAACCCCACATTGTTGAGGCTATTTGTTGTTTTTTTCCCCAGTCGGTCTTCCTTTTTTCTTTAGAGATATCTTGTCAATAAGCTTAGAATCAAAAGGAGGGGGGGAGAAGGAAGCCTGCTTCGCTTCCCAAGTCAAGGCAATGCAAATATATTAGCACAGCATCTCTTTGCTGGATGGACTGAAAAGCTTTTCAGTCTCAAAAATAGAAACCACACGAACAAATCCATGAATTCCAGATCATTATAAAATGTGTGCTTCCTGCTGAGTTTTCTGCTTTCTCTGGGAGCCTTAGAGAGGTGATAATCCCTTTCTGTATGGCTCCAGCTTTAAGATCACTTGGCATCTTGCATATAATGCTGGGCACCTCAGTATGGAAAGACACATTAGGAATTTGGAAGGAGTTCAGTGGCAACCCAGAGGGAAGGGGTCATGTGTGCTGAATCATGTGGAAAGACTGTGATAATTCAGTATGCAGCAGAAATCCCAGCTGACTAGAAACAAAGAATGGATGAGACTGTCCTGTGAAAGGGCTGGAAATAACATTTGAGAGAGAATTTTTAAGCAGGTGCAAAGATGCGTAGCAAGTGCATCATTTTGTAAGGGAGAACTTGAGTCAAAAATGAGGAAAAGCGGCTTGAAATTGAAAATCCAAGTTGTCTTTCCTGGAAGAAGAATGTGAAAAGGCGCTTGGGGTTACTGGAGGCTCCCTCTAGCTTTCCCTGAGCTTTTGGGAGTCTGTACAGGGAAAAACAACCTTTCTGGGATTTACTTGCTAAATGGCAGGTTGAAAAGCTTGAGGCAGTTTGGAAAGGGCAGCTCTTGAACTGGAGAGGAGAAAGCTGAAGTGGGACTGCAGGGATGTGGCAGAGAGCAGCGTGAAGGCAGAGCATGGTGTGAGAGCTGGAGGGGTGGAAGGCAGAATCCGTCCCTTCCATGTTGAGATGAGTTGGTGTGAGTCCTGTTCCCAATCCAGCAATCCTGTACATGGTGTCCAGAATGATGAATTAGCCACCTTCTGCCAAAAAAAAAACAAGTTGTGGCAGTGTTATTAGAGAAAGTGCTCATTTTCTCTTACTGGCCATGTCTTTTCTCTGCCTCCTCCAGTGCCAGGAGAGCCGATCCATACTTTGGGGCTCATTACCAGAGGTGCAGCCACAGCTCATTAGTGATGGTGGGGTGGGGAGGAGGCACTGGAGGGGAGCTCGGCACCGCTCTCTGGCATGGAGCTGGGGATCCAGGTGTCCCTGTTTGCAAAGGAGGTGGAAGGAAAAGTGATACAGGTGTGAAATCAAAGGGTTTCCCAAACAGGTGAGTTGTCTCTGCTCTGATCCTTCAGGAGACTCAACCAACCATGTGGGCTGAGCAGGGCTTGGGAACAGGGTAAATGAAAGTGTCTGTTTTTCTTTTCACTGGGAAAATGACGCTTTTAGGCTTCCATTTAATGAGCAGTCCATGATACAAGAGCCTCCTGAGGTACCTCAACATGCTTCATGCATCGGTTCCAGGCAGCTTGTTTCCTGGGGAGCTCTGTCAAATGCACGGATGGGTGTCACTCAGCACTAAGCAGGGAGCCAGCAGCCAGGTTTGCTGCTCATCCCAGCCATGAATCCAGGGAGCAGTTTGTCACCAGCTCATCCAGGAACTGTGGGTTTGTTTCATAGTGCACAGGGCTCATTAGAATGCCCCCAACCAGCACGTCCTCCCCATGTCTGCTGGGAGTGGTGCCAGCGAGGTGACTGTGTCCCATGCCAAAAATGCCATGAGAGTTTTGGCATAAACAGTGGTGTTGGAAGCCTCTTCTAAAGCTCCAGCACGTGGCAGGAGGATGGGGCAGTGACCAAGGTGTGAGGCTGGGGGCTAGCAGAGGACACAGGGACCTGGCTCACAGGGCTGAGCCCTCAGGGCTGGGGAGAGTCCTTCTTCCCCCCTCACCTGGTGCCTGGTGCTGTGACAGTGCTCCCTTGTGTCACAAATGTCCCTCTGCTTTCTCTTCCAGAGCGACCTGTGGTCTCTGGGGATAACAGCCATCGAGATGGCAGAAGGTGCTCCCCGTAAGTAGAGTCATTCCTGTGTTCACTAACCCTGGGTTGTGACGTGCTGGAGTTTGCTGAGCACCAGCCAGCACTCGGTTCTGGGCAAGAAACACCACACCAAGGTTCTCCCAAGCAACCTGGGCTCACTTTGATGGAGCTCACAGCATCCGTGGGGACAGAGCTGCTGGGGCAGCATGGCCCGGGGGACAGGACAGGCAGTGAGCAACAGCACATGAGCCTGTATGACTTACCTGAGCACCCTGGGACTCAGTTTCCCCAAATAAAATACGAAGGAAGAAGGGGTGGAGGACTGGGAGGAGGTAAAACACTGCTCCTCAGAGCTGCTGTTGTACCAACCCCTGCAGTGACAGTGGTAGTGTCACGCTGGGTTCACCTGGTGTACCTGCACAGGTCATGTTGCCATGGTTTTCAGCATTTTCCTGGGCTGTCCTTGCATGCTGGTAAATGCAGGTAAATAAGGCAGAGTGGCACATGGTGCAGCTGTCCCCTGCTGCAGGCCCTTTGCTGTGGGCACCTGGGCAGGTGCTGATGACCTGGAGCTGCACAGGAGTCCCCAGCCCTCCCCTGCCATGCAGGTCTGGTAGCTTCAGAGGAAACTCGGGTCTCCCCAGTGGGATGTCCATGCCATGTTTAATGCCTCTTCTTGCAAATTGCAGCTCTGTGTGACATGCATCCCATGAGAGCCCTCTTCCTCATCCCCCGCAACCCAGCGCCGAGGTTGAAATCAAAGAAGTGGTGAGTCTCTTTCTCAATCTTTAGCAACTGTCAAAACGTTTCTGGGGCAACTTGTTTCTGCAGCCCAGGCTGGGTATTTGGTGTTAACGTGTGTATACCTTCAGGGGTTGGTGAAGGTCTCCAGCATCGCTCTGGTGAGTGCAGGTTTGGGTCTTGATCTCCTGTGGAGGGGAAATTTGGGCTGAAGGATCCACCATGGGATGGATGCCATCCTCAGAGGGCAGAGGGAGCAAAACTCTCACACTGCCATTTCACAGCACGGTGTTGGCTTTTCCAGGGCAGTTCATGCTGCCTGAAGATGATGACACTTTGCTTGGCTCCTGTTTCTCTCCAGTCAGGTTCTGTTTTCAAGTGGAAATGTGTATCCAGGCCAAAAAAAAGATAGTTTATCTTCAAAGCCCAAGAATGTGGAGATTTGTATGTACTTTGGGCTTTATTTTAAAATCTTGCAGGAAAAGATACATCAATGTTTTGGAGGGGGGGGGAAGGCAAGGCATGCCAAAAAAAACCTGCAGGAGAAATATTCCTGAAGCCCAGCAGATGTTGTTTTGTTACTGTATATTCTGTATTAATGGAAGTGGAGTCCTTAAAACCCCTTGTCTTTGGTTCGTGCTGTTTGCCTGTCCCTGGTTCAGCAGTGGCTTGGTCCGGAAAGATCTGCCAGGTGCTGGAGAGCCATACCTGTGCTCCCAGATAGGCTGAGCTCCTGGAGGGAAGTTAGGCCTTAATCCTTGAAATTTTGCTTATTATCTTATTGAAAACACACACACACAAAAAGAAGAGCACAGGGTAGGTTAGGAAAACACTTGGTGCCACAGTAGAAGGTATTTTGTTGCTGGGACATGAGCAAGAGGGTCTTGGAGTCCTCTGCATCCAGTGTATGGTGTTGGGGTTTTAGGATCAACCCCGAAAAACTCATCCAGGCTTTGTCAGGAGGTATCTTAATTTTCTCAGCCTGAGCAACAGCTGCTCCAGTACCAAAGGAGGAGGAGAGGGACCATTCCCATCTGGCTCTGCAGAGGGTGTCAGAGATTCTCACTCTCCTTACACGACCTTTTGAAGATACCATTAGTCAGCTGAGAATGTTGTGTAGATGCTTGTTTTCTGCCAGACCACCATCTCCTTCATTATCCTCACTGCTACAACTCAAAATGAATTGTGAGACTTCAGAGCTTATTTTTCATACCAAAGTGCTGTTTATTCAGCAAAGGCTTCCTCAGCCTCCAGGCAGAGGGGAGCTGATGAAAGCAGGTTTTGAGCAGAGCATTTCACCATCTCCTAAAGGTAAAGATGGAGCTGGGGTGGAAGTTGTGTTTTAGTCCCTGCCCTGACACACCAGGATGTGCTCTTTACAAGGTGGGGTGTTCCTTGGCACCACCTGCCCCACACACGTCCAGTGGCTGCCTCAGGTTTGCACATCTTGTGCCTGCCCAGGGTCAGTTGGTCAGTCTGGCACTGTGCTCTGCCCATGCCAGGGGTGGCATCCTGGGTGCTTTTGAGAGAAGATCTCCTGGGAAGTTATAGTGTGATGAAACTCCAGCTTTGAGGGGAAGCTTGGTGCCCACCTGGCCTCTGCTGTGCCCCTCCATGAGCAAGCAGGGATCCCTGTTCTCCATCAGAGCTGGGACGTGTACCTCAGGCAGTTCAAACCTGTATCCACCTTTCAAACTTTCATCTGCTCCAAAGGATCAAGATGAAGCTCCACCAACTCCACTCATTCCTTAAAGGCAAATTTTTCCAGCCTTTTCAGTGTCTCTGTGCAGATTTGCTGTCCTTGGCTCATTTCTCAGCTGGAGGTTTTGGGACTGGCCAGGATGAATCCTGAAATTCTGTACACTCATCCCAGGAACAGGGGAGATGTTTGACCAGGCATTCATGCTGGGTCCCTGGCTGTCAGTGAGCTGGTTTTCACAAGCCCAGGTCACAAGAGCAAAGCAAAAGGAAGAAAGATTCAGCCTGAACCTTGAGTTTGTCCTTGCTTTTGAGCACAGCAACACATAAATGAAAGTACACCAGGTGAGCAGACCATCTTTTTCCTTAGTTGAAAGAAATAGCAAAGGCCCTCCAGCACCTTTGAGGGTAAGTCAGGGAAAGCAAAGAGGGGAATGCTGGCATGGGAGCCTGCCTGGCTTGAAAATTGCAGAGGAAAATAATTTTGTTGCTCACTAAATGGTGCTCTGTTCCTATGAAATTAAAGTCTTCGGTGTATCATTTTCCTTCCTAATTAAAGCCAGCCAGCAATGAAGCTTTATTTTCTTCTTCCATGTTTCTCAGGCAAAATGAACTCAAACTTCAGTGATTTAGTTCCCATAAACCTTCCCTAGGCCTGCCTTGTAAGAGACACAAAACCTCTTTGTTAATGAGGTGATACTTGCACTGTGATACCACTTTTCATCCAAGCAGCTGCAAAGACTTTGCAAACATTGATTTAAGCTTTGCAAACCCCAGGAGCTGGAGGAGCAAGTGTTTCAGGGAGGTGGGCTGACCTGTGTCTGAGGAAGGGATGAGGTGTGTGATGGTGCTCTTCTGGATCAGAGCCAGGAAGAAAGACCTTGTCTTGTGCTCCAGCTCCAGTGAGGGCTAAACTGTGTGACTGGACAGGCTTTCCTTTTTTAGAGAGGAAGATTTTGGGAGGTCCAGAGGCCTGAACTGGTCCCTGTCCATAGTTGCTCAGCCAGCTCAAGGATGCAAAGGTGTTCCAGGGCATTGCAGGGCACTGGGACCCCCATCCTCAAGAGATGGGCAAACCCATCACTTACTGGAGGGATGTCTTCTTAGCTACTTCACCTTGACTCTATTTGCACATGCTCTGGACCACACATCCAGGACTGGAGCCTCTCCAGCTTCACACCATCAAGGGAGAATTGTGTTTTAGATGCAGATTTTTTTTGAGCATCTCATGAGTCGTCCCTTCTGGATACACCAAGACACTGGGCTTCCAGAGGCAAGGTGGGGAAGGAAGATTTGCTTGTTAATAAAGCTGGAGGGAGGATTTAATTGGATCCAGTAGTGTGTTTTATTTTTGCATCTCAATTTGTATGGATTAGCACTTAAAAGATAAGTGACTTTTAGCCTGACAGCTTAAAAGTAAAATCCCTGAAAGCTTATTGTTTTACTTCTAATGCAATTCTGTAGTATCCGTTGGCTTCTGACATTAATTTATATTCATTTTCTTATTTGCTAAGGCAACATAGACTGTAGTAGGCTGTCAACATCTTCCTTTCTTGTAAATCCCTGTTCTCTTGGGTTTATAATGTGGTGAAATTAGTTCCAGGAAAACTTTTGATATGCAACACTTGAGAGTAAGAGAAATTTGTTTATTAAAGATTTGTCTGAAACTGTTTTTGCTGAGGTTGAATGGAACTTTGTGGGCAGGCAAGCTGTGAGGAGGGCAGGGCTCTGACACCCACAACCATGTTCCCACCTCTGCCCAAGCCATGCTGCCCAAAGGGCATGTCCCATTCATTTGGATCCATGATCAGGACCCATGATCCAGCAGGGCATGGTGTCCCCCTGGATCTGGTGCCTTAGTGATGCTGCTGAGAGAGCAGGGGAGGGCTTCAGGCAGCAGCATTGCCCAGAAGTTGCCTGAGCTTTAACAAGCCATGAAATACTGGGAGGTTAAATCTAAAAAAAAAAAAGTAAATTAAAAAAAAAAATCAACCTAGCTTGTCCTACTCATCTTCAGAGTGATTCATCTCTTGAAACACTGCCTGGGGCCATAAAATATGAGAAACAATCTATAAGGAATTATTTTGGTATCTGTATGTGTTGTCTCTTGTCTCTACCTGCAGTTTCACAGGTCAGAAGGAAGGGAGGAGCAGCACTCTCTTGCTTTTGTCTTGCTTGCTGTTGGTGACACCTGGTTTTGGTGATTCCATAGTCCTACTGATGGTTCCCAGCTTTCTCCAGACTGAGCAGAATGGTGGATTCTCATAATTTCACTGGGAATTTTTAGATAGCATGCATGGCAAGAGCAGGAGAGGATGAAGTGATAAAGGGCACATCTGATGGTGCAGCTTTGAGACAGTGCTGAGCATTGAGAGATGATGGGAATCCTTTTGGAAGGCTGCGTGTGAGCAGGACCTGTGTAGCAGCCAACAAAATCTTCTAAAATACCCACAGGTTTTCCATTTTCTAATACAATAATTTATAATATCCCCTTTTTTTTACTGTACCTTCCTTTCCTGTCCTTGCCCAGGTCTAAAAAGTTTCAGTCCTTCATTGAGAGCTGCCTGGTGAAGAACCACAGTCAGAGACCCACCACGGAGCAGCTGATGAAGCACCCCTTCATCCGAGACCAGCCCAACGAGAGGCAGGTCCGCATCCAGCTCAAGGACCACATCGACAGGACTAAAAAGAAGCGAGGAGAGAAAGGTGAGTGGAGGAGAGGGGAGGGTTAGTGGAGAAGCAGCACTCTGGGCACTCCTGGAGCTCTGCCATGTGCACAAACACCCTTGTCTGGGCAGTCCATGACCTCTGCCACATGCCTGAGCAGCCCTAGTGTAGACCAAGGCACATCCGTGCGGGTAGGAGAAGGAAAGCAGAGAGGACTGGGTTGCTCATACTGTCAGTACCAGTTCCCCTCCTTCAGGTGGCTGATTGTTTGCAGTCTGGTTGAGTTCAGTGGGTGTGATCCCCTGTGTGACCACACTTCCTATGCTTTTGAGGTCAGATTGTTGTGTTTGATTCAGTTCCTCTCAGTCACCGAAATGAACATAAATATTCACAACAAACCAATGGGTGTTCATCCAAAGCAGACAGGTGACTTGTTAGAGCTAATCAGTGTTTTTAAATATTTTTTTTTTCCTAATGAAAAGTCTTCTTTTTTTTTTGGTCCAGGTGGTAATTTGCACATGGAACATCTAAGCTTTGATTCATTAAAGTGTGTGTATAAAATTTACGTTTGCATAGATGCATCCTGGTGTGTGGGAGGGTGAAGCTGCTAAGCTGAATTTTCCCCAGCTCACATATTTCATGCCCAGTCTGTTATCTGTGTGACATCCACGCTGCACCAGCGATGGCAGAGTTGTGCAAAGGAACACCAGGATAAGACCCTTGCCCTAAAGCAATTCCGCTGACTAGGAATAACCTATTAAACTGAATGTTTGCAGTGAACTCTTCAGGCCCTATCAAAGTCCTCTCCAAGAAAGATCAGATAGCAGAAGAAACTTGTTAAAGTATTCAGCAGCTTGTGAACTGAATTTTAATTTGAAAGTCCATTTGTAGAATGCAGAAAATTAATACGTCTCTATTTCTCTTCTTATTGGTAGCGGAATTAATTTTTCATGCGTACCTTCCAGCCCCTTGTAATAGATTTCACTACAATCATAACAACAAATTGGGATCCCAGTGAAGTATTAAATGTGTTTAGTCTGGCAAATGAAGGTTGGACCCCAGAGATGGAGAGTAATTGGGTGAATGCAAGCCTTTCTTTTACTATGATTCCCTTCATCCAATAAAGATGATATCCCAGCAGAAATTGCAGTATATAGCACAACATGGCAATGGGCTTTTATGTAGATATCTTCATGCTTGGAAATTACATGGGTTTGCATAGGAAGAGTGTATGTTTAGGGAAAGAGAGGAGCTGGTGCCTTCAGAGCCATGGTTAAATCCCACCCTCCATTGACTGTGGCTTCGGTAGCTTATGGTGCAGCTCCCTTTCCAGAAGCCTCCTGAAGAACGGGGTCACCCACTGTCATATGGGGATAAATTCCAATTTCATGGACACCCCCATCTTTGTTTTGAGGGGCTGTGCTTGTCAGAGTGGTTTCCCACTGAGCTGGTGCTGCCTGTGGTGCTCCAGCCAGGACTGCTGCCCTCTTCCCAGCTGGCACGGGCATGTGAGGTGCCAGCCAGGGAGACCACCTCTGCTTCCCTGGCCTTGTAGCCCCCCATAAAACCTGAAAGTGCGGAGCAGAAACGCTGCTTATTCTTAGTCATATGAGAAACAGAGAGTTGTCTGTTCTGCCTTCAGAGCTCTGGGGTTTTCAGCCACTGGAAAAAACAAATGAGTCCAGCAAAGGGCACTGATGAGCTATTCTGTTCCTAGATGAGACAGAGTATGAGTACAGTGGAAGTGAGGAGGAGGAGGAGGAAAATGACTCTGGAGAGCCCAGGTAAGAATGAGTATTTCATTCCTGCCCTTACGCCCTTTTGCTCTCTATAAAATCAGCTTGGATTATGGGCTCATATGAACTGGAAATGGAGAAAAGGACAGTTTGAGCACTGAGTCCTGTTCCCTGGCAGAACAGAGGACATTCTCACTACCGGGTGGTGCGTGGGTATAAACTGATGCTCCAAATCACCTCAGCCAAAAGCTGGGGAAGAGGACCTGGATATCCCATTGCCTGTGGCATCTGCATCTCAGCAGGATTATTGTCAGGGAAATGTGGATGTTGAGATACGGAAAAATGGAAGATGAAATTAAAGAAGACATTAAAATGTGGTTCCTTAAATCCAGGTGTAATTCCCCATTGCCATGTAACTTTTCACGGGAAACTTCCCCAGTGTTGCTGCAAACACCATGGGGCTGGGACTTTCTTCGGTGACATTTTTCAGAGCCCTTGTAATTAGCATCAGGTTATTCCATTATTTCACTGAGAGAATGTAATATTTTAATAGTTGGCAGTGATTCATGCTAAGTGTGCTTAGTGCACAGCTAAATATAGCGTGTGCCACTGCAGCACCAGAGGCTTTGGTTAGGAATTTAATGTAAAGGAAGCCTTTAGCAAATAAATGACTGGTGAGCCGTGGCCACCCTGCCCTGACACTTGCAGTCCCTCCATCCGCTGCTGCCCAAGCTCCACCAGGCATTCGGATGCTGTTGGGATGGAGGAAGAGAAGAGCCCACGTTGGAGAATCACCCTGGAAAGAGGTTGAAGGATGCAAGGGAGGGGACGATCCCTGATGCTTGTCTCCCGTGCAGCTCCATCCTGAACCTGCCCGGGGAGTCGACGCTGCGGCGGGATTTCCTGCGGCTGCAGCTGGCCAACAAGGAGCGCTCGGAGGCGCTGCGGCGGCAGCAGCTGGAGCAGCAGCAGCGGGAGAACGAGGAGCACAAGCGGCAGCTGCTGGCCGAGAGGCAGAAGCGGATCGAGGAGCAGAAGGAGCAGAGGCGGAGGCTGGAGGAGGTAACTGGCCGGAGCCAAGCGGTGCGCTGGCAAAGGCTGGTTTGGGGTGGAACGGTGGGATTTCTGGCAGCAGGTCCCAAGTGACTGTTCTCAGCCTGGTTGGAGGAGGTCACGGTCCTGACCTCTCTAGTCAGTAACGTCGAACATTTTGGTGTACGCTGGTCGAATGCCCTGCACGTCCCTCTGGCATACCCACCTCCTGCCACTCTCCTTGCCATCATAAGTGTTGCCAGCTCTTGTGAAGGTAATAGAATTGGTTTGATATAAATAAACCCTTGAAATACCAAACCTAAAGGGATCCCTGGAACTATTGAGCTGAGTTAACCCATTGTTGGGGTGTGACAGCTGTGTTCAGTCAAGGTGAGCAAAACTCTTACTGGTCTAGGCACCTGTCAAGTTCATTATCATTATTTGCTGCTGTGGACTGTTACAGTTGAGAAGAGGCTGCAAAGCTCCCTTTGCCCTTTTTCCCAGATCCATGTGCCATTTGTGTCCCATTTGATCCCTAATTTCAACTTCAGTCTTTATGGTCCCTGCCAATTACAATTCCTCTTGCAGGGGAGGGGCAGATGGGTGCCTGACTTGTGCAATGATCCATACGTGCCCCGAAGGGTAAGATTTCATTACCCTTGTCTTAACATACCAGCTACAAATGCAATCGGTCATAAATTATCCACCCCATTTAAAATCCAGCTGCAGGATTTGACTGTGTGACTTTGGGTGTCCCTGAGCTGCTCAGCCTGGCCACGTGCTCTTGTAGGAAGTGCTTGCTTCTGCTTTAGGTCCTGGTTCTTGGTTTGCAGGAGTCCACCAGAAAATAAAGAGGCTTTTCCCCATCTCTTGAGGTTTTGATGGGTTTTTTCACAATGGACACCCATTGCCTTGCTCTGAACTCATTCAAAGAGACTGCTTGAAGAGTTCATATGTTAAGGGTCATTAATTTAGCTTTCTGAAGAGGTCACCAATATGTCTGAAAAAAGGATTTGTAAATGGACTACTAGAGCAGCCCTTAATTTGCACAAGTCAGAGGTCTATTAGTCTGGTCACCAGACTCTCCCTGTAATGGTTAATGCCTCCAGGCCAGGGGCACAGACAGGAAGGAATTTCAGGCAGCTGATGGTGATGATGATGGTGATGGTATGGGCCCACTTCGAGGTGGTCCCCTGAGCCCCTCCAGGGCAAAAATCAACACAGGCAAATCCCAGGCAAAGCATTTTTTCAGTCTGGTAAATATGTAGGTCTGTCCTTTAGTCAGAGTGAAGAGCATGGCGTGTTCAGTACTTTGTAGGTCAGGCTTTGCTTGTGCCCTACTCCCTTCCCAAGGCTGGGGAGCTGCTTTGAGAGAAGACGGGTTTTGCACATAGATGCACCCTGAAATCCCCTGCCCCAATGGGTGTTTATCTGAGGACTGTTGTAAGGAAGCTTGGCTCTACCTTTGTCCTAGCCTGCTTGCTGCAAGCAGTGTAGGAGCAGAACAACAGCGGAATAAAAGCAGACACCAGATTAGCTGCAATCCTGTAATGAACACAATGCTTGCTGCTTTATTAATGTGTTCTCTTCACATAGAAGAAAATTGTTCTCTCTTTGCTGCTTCCCAGGCAGGTTTTGAATGGAGAACTAATCCCCTTGCTAAGCTGGTGAGCTCTGCCCTGAGCTGCAGAGTCTCTGCCTTGCTGGGCCGGGTTGTGTGCAGCCCCTTGGGCTTTGCCAGTTCCCCCTGTTCTTCCCCCAAGTCATTAAAATCTAATGCCATCATAGCCAGGATTTAAAACCAGTGCCTCGCTTTGAGGTGGCTCTAACAGCTGCCTATCATCTTTCAGACCTAATTTGAAAGGGAGCTGTGTGCTGGAGCAAAGCCAACAAAGAGGTGCTTGCATGCTCCTGCCGTGTCAGAAGTGGGGAAAGACACTGAGACTGTGGTTGAATGGCATCCTCTGCCTGCCCCAGTGTGACCAGCCCCATGGACTCAGCCAGTATTAGGTCGTATACTGGGGCCAGTTGGCAGCTGTCATAGCCCCAAGACCACCTTGAGTGCCCATCTTCTCTGGTCCATCCAGCCAGGTTTAGTTTCGTCTGCATCTCCAGACACAGAGTAGAGTGAGATCTGCTCTCTATGAGACACAGTTTGTGTGGTAAGCAAGAAACAGCTAAGTTGCTGTGGTGAGGACTAAAGCAGAAGTCCTTGTAAGAGGTACAAACCTCCTGTTGCAAGCCCTGTGGGTTGTGGCAGAGGTGAGAAGAAATGCTTCCCAGCATAGCCAGCTGTGGCTTTGCCAAATGCAAGGTGCTCCTAAAAAAAAATTAGCAGATGCAGAGAGCAGCAAAGTTTCATCACTGCTGCAGGGATATAGTTTGGTCTTTGTTCTTCCCGGATACTTTGGGGCAGGAGGTATCTGATGGCCAGACAGAGGTAGGTGCCCAGGTCACAGCTGTGCTGGGTGTGGTATCACTGCCCTGAGGTGCCCAGCACACATCATCGACCTCACTGCAGTTTTGTTCCAGAGAGCAGCACTGCTCCAGCACTTGTGCCCATCCCAACATTAAGCAAAGGCTTCAGCAGCAGCCAGGCTGCTGCAGTTTGTCTTCCCTGCTTTTTCCTCCACTGGCTTTGCATAACTTTCATTGATGACTCTTGGCCACGGATTTATTGCAGTTGATGGGAACAGGATTTCTTCCATGCTACTTTATGGTCTGACTAAGATGGGGTGTGCCTCCAGCAGGCAGCACTGTACCAGCAGGTCTCTGGAAGGAGAGGCCAGTGGTAGACTCAGATTACTGTTTTCTTCAAAATAAAGTTGACCTTTAAAAGCCAATAAAGCAACAGGGACAAATAAACCCTTGGAGCTGGTGGCTTTTGGGGCTCCTAAGTCAGCCTGCTCGGTACTGCCAGGCATATTATTGTGTTTATAAAATGAGCTCCAACTCGTCATAAGATGCCATGGAGGTGGCCAGGCTGAGGGTGTGAGTTGGCATTTGGGCCCAAGCACAGCTCCAAAAGGGATTGACTTAGGAGGATGCCAAGCTCAGAAATGCCTGGAGTTAATTTGCGCTGGAGATGCACAGCAAAAGAGCTGGAGAAAAGCCTGCTAGTGGGATAACTGGTCCATTCTTCTGTCAGTGCAGACCCTCGGGAGGGTTTTTTTGTGATTACCCAGTTTTGCCTTTAAATACTGCAGGGGTAGAGCTCCTGACGTTTCTCATTACTCACCCAGTAGGGCTCAAAATGAAGGAATCCCATTTTTTCTGTCACCTTGATCTTCCTAAATAGGAATCATTTTAGGGCCATTTTGGGGAAACACACCATCTCATAGTGTTGCTCCAACAATAACATCAATTGCACAAGTGAGGAAGTCTCCTGGTGGTCTCTTGATGCTGCCCCCAAGACCTGCTACCATCCTTCACGTGTCTCCTTGCATCTGTCAGACACTTAGGCCTTCTTTGTCCACAGCTGACCAATTTCCTTCTCTAAGGCTGAATCTTCTTCCAGGCAGCCGAAGAGATTTGAATTTGCAGCTGTCTTTAACTGCAGTGGAAGTAAAAGTGCTCAAGCTGGCTTTGAAACTGGGACCTTCATGGCCGTACAGTTGAAGTTTTGTTTTCCCTCATGCAGAAAGTTGGTCTCATGAATTGAAAATGTGCACCAGAATTAACCTTCAAATTAGAGAAGTAAGTATCAGTAGATCTAATAGCATGAAGGAAAATGTTTGCGTAACGCAGAATGGTGAATAAACTTGAATATATTTTAATTTTGCCCTGTATATACCTATATTGGATATATATATAGTTCCCTAATCAGCCCTCCATTTGGTGCTGGCACAGAATGAGCCTCGATGCACTGTTTTAACCATCAAAACTCCAGCTGAGCTGTAGGAGTAACACACCATGGGGTCAGGAGCCTTAGGGATCCTGCAAGACAAATCTCTCTGCAGACCCCTTGGCAGCAGTGGGCAGATGGTGTCAGGGAGGGCTTTGCATAACCTCGTTTTTCTGCCATGTTGTGGATCTTTTTTCCTTTCTGCATATAAAACGAAGGTCAGATCTTTACAGGGAACGTACAAGGCAAATCTAAGCATCTTGCTCTTTGCATGTGAGGTCTCATTTAGTGCACTTACAGACCTGGATGTTCAAGGGATAAAAAACTGCAGAAGTTCCTGTATATTAATCAGCAGAAGACCATCTCTTGGAAGCTCTTATGAAGCAATGCCAAAAAAAATCAAGCAACTAATTGCAGATAAATTTAGGTTAGCTAAAATGGTGGTTGTTATTTTCTTCTGCGTGTGCAGGTGTCCTGCAGCTTGTTAGGAACATTGTCATTCAGATGACAGCCCCCTCACAGTAGCATGGTACATGGGGCACTGCAGTGGTCCCAGCAGCATTCCTGTAGCCATTCCCAAGGAGAGTTGTGTTACAGCAGCTCCTGTAGTTCAGACATGTGCTAAGCTTTACATCTTTCTGGTTTTCCTTTGGTTAGGAAGCAGTAGAGCTCATCATTCCTGAAGCATGAGCTTTTTCCTGCACGGAGCATCCTTTTATGATGATCCTGACTAAAAGCTCCTGTGATGGTTCAGAGCATTTCAGATCCCTGTTTGCCATGGTGGGAAGTTCTGACCCAGTTTCATTACCGGTGGAAAACACCTCTCCATGCTCTAGTTCTTGGTGTGTCAGGAAAGATGATATTCCAGCCACAGTCACTCTTTCCCTGGTGGCTCAGATAAATGAGTCTGTCACAGCAACGCAACCACCTAGAATATTTGTTTTCATTTGTCATTTGGACTACCCCTTCCACTTCTTTCCTGGCTCATGCTGATGTTTTGGAGCAGCAGCCAGGGTTTCCAGGAGCCTCTTCTTGCAAGTGTAGGTGCCTCTGTGAGCTCACCAGGTTTGTGGGGCAGCTGCAGCTCTGTGATTGCTCGTAACCCTGAACGTGTCTGATCTAGCAAAGTGAGCTCACTCCTTTGAAGTCCTTGTTTCATGCCAGGCCTCCAATGGCCTTCCCCCCAGAGGTTTTGCTTTTGTGTGTCTTTCTCATCAGTATTTAAAACCTGTCATATCTAGTGCAGTGCAAATAAGATCCTATTCTGGCTTACAAGCAGCTACATATAGCTTTACCTGCAGAGTTATATAAATGCAGTCTTAATTAATTGGTGCTCTTGCCTTGCATGAATAATGGATCTGGATAGTGTAAATATACACAGTAGTTTCAGGCTTGGAGAAATGTGGGAAGTGTGCACTCGCAGTGGGAGAGAGAGGGCAGAAAACAGGGAGAAACTGAGGCAAGGAAAGAGATGCTTGAATGTTCCCCCCTTTTTTCCCCATTTCTACATGCAGTTGTTTTCAGCTGCATCTTCCCAAGCTCAGTCCTTGCTTGGAACAGGGTCCCCATCATCCTATGCTGGAGGCTTTTCCCACTGCAGTGCCAGGTCCTCTCCAGATGTTTGCCAGCTGCTGAAGTGGGGCCATGCTGGGAAGGCAGCAGAGTGGCTGAGCTGTGGTCAAAGCAGCCCTGCTCTGCTGGGCTGCAGTGTTTAGCTGGAGGTGCTGGTAATGGGACTGTGACAAATGACTTGCTCATAATGTGACCTGACAAAGACACTGTGGAGCTGGAGGGAAGTGCTGTACTCCTGGCCTTCATAAATGTGTGTATTGCACCCCTCCTACAGCCTCAGCCCAAAGATCCTGGCTGTGGCAAGCACAGAGGTCCTTTAAATACACAGAGGGACCTGTCTTTAAAAGAAAACTGTACCTGTGGGGCTCAGTTCCCAGTTCCTGGAGTTAAATAGGCTTTTAGGTGTGGAGGAGGCTGGTGGTTAGATGGTGCCTTGCAGGAGAGAGACCAGGCCAAGCTCCCTGGGGCCACTGGGCACATGGTACCCTGGAAGGGTTCTGATCTGCTGTTCCCTCCCTGGGAAAAAACACTTTTGCCTCTTCCTTTGAAAGGGTTTGGATTTTTTTGCCTACTGGATTGGAAATAAAGACCATTTGGTGATTTTTATTCAAGAAATAGCTGTGGCATTCAGGGTTTTGCCTCCTGCCGGCCAAGCCCAGCCTACACAACCATTATGTACTTTATTCAACACTGAGATAAAATTCAGCATTTTAACTGAAAATTCAGCAGTTTAACTCAAAAGAACCAAACCCATGAAAACCCACCCCAAAGCCAGTGTGGTACAACTGTCAGTGGAAGCTCAGGGTAGCAGCTATTCAGCCCATTCGTCTGAAGATCTGTGCTGCAGAGATCTTTGGAGCAGTGACCATCATCTGGGGAGGTCAGGGAGCACTGGTGAAGCCAAGGAACCCCATAACTGCTGGCAAGTGACCATGTCCCAGCAGCATATCTCTCCTCTGAAGTTCCTAATTCCATGATCCACACCCATCCCTGCACTGGGCGAGCACACGCGTGGAGTAACACGTTCACCCCCTGCCTACGTGGCCAGTGCCAGTGACTGTGCCTGGAGTCTGCAGCTGGCAGGTTATTTCAGGTTGGATGTGATTCTTCCTTCCCCGAGTGGAACAGCATCGATGAATGTGGCTATAGGTGGCAGTAAAGCTGTGCTGCAGCTCAGGGAGATCGCTGGAGTCCCTGCACGGGGTGGCTGTGGGTGTTACCTCTGGGTGAGGAGGCAGTGGCTCCTCCTGGGGTTAAAATGTTGGGCTCTCTTTAAATGCTCGGTTCCCATTAAATGTTTGTTACAATATCTATGGAGGTATCTGTCTACAAAAATACCTATAGATAACTGTCTCGACAGAGACAGATATAAAATATAGAAGAAAATACAAAGTATATATATAGAATTATGATGATGATGATGATGTTTGGATCTGCTCCGTTAGATACCTATCCATTATAGTTATCTACCTAAAATGTATCAATTATAAATATATCTATGAGATATATTGTATTAGAGATCTATTGTAGAGACCTATGTAATATGTATAATATCTCTATAGACACGTGTCTGTAATAGGAATGGATATCTATATAAAATATATATAAAAGAAGATATATAAAAGATATATAGAAGATATATATATATAAAAGATATATAAAAGATAATATAAGATAAATAAAGATATAAGATACAAGATATATAAAAGATATCTAGACAGGTATCTTTAGATAGATACAGGTTTCAAATCCATCTCTGCAGTGCAGGTTCCTGCATAGCAACAGTTTCAAGTGGATATATATTGGTCTTGATGGCTCAGCCAGCTCCTCAGCTGCTGGCTCCAGCTCTCCCCGTGATTTAGTGGCATTCCCAGCTTCTCCAGGGCCAGCATTCCCACTGCAGTCTGCTCAGCCACTGTGTGTCAGTGATGGGAAAAGAAAAACAGGGCAAAAAGGGCCAGTGTCTGCTTCAGTGGGTGCCTCCCTGCTGGCGTGTGGCTGCACCCAGGGGAGGACAGGGTCGTGGCAGGTTGCAGAGCCCCAGGAGCAGTGTTGGCATTTGAGTGCCCTCTGCTGATGTGGGATGTGGTGTGAGGCTGTGGAGAGCCGTGGCCCTGCTCCCTGGGGCGTCCCAAAAAACCATCCTGGGTAGCTGTGTTGAGAGCAGGGCATGTGAGGCCAGGGTCCCAGGATGACTTACAGCAAGCTGTCAGTTGGTTGTTATCACCCCAGAATTCCCTGGATTGCTGTCAGGAAAGGTGCTACAGAGTGGAGCAGGCAGGGATGTGAACCAGGAGGGTCAGCTGGCAAGGGTGGCCTGGCGATAGTAAGGGATGCCCCCACCCTGCTCACTTGGTGTTTCAGAAAGGAAAAACTCCTGGATTTTGGCGTCTCAGCAAACATTAAGAGAGATGCTTTCCCCTCTCAGCAGGCCATAACTTCCCTGGCTGCCTCCCTTATCCTCACGGCAGGGGGAGTTTGGGGCTGAGATGTGAGTTCCCAATAAGGGATGGGCTGATGCAGCACCCAGGTGTCTGATCTGGTTGGCCACCATGTGCTGCCCATGTGCCTTCATCTGCAGGTGGGAGAAGAAATCATGATCTGGTGCTCGCTAGGAGCATGCTCTGGGCTCTCCATAGCCAGTGCCAGGCATGGGAGTGCGTGAGGATGGGGTGGGATCAAGAAGGTGGAATCAAGAAGCTCTTCTACCACCCCATGGTCCGGTTTGCTGGCAAAGCATCTCCTTGGGTGAGCGGGAGCATTCCGTGTCTCTGGGTGAGGTGACACCCCAAAAATAATGAGAGAGAGGACTTCTGAGCTGCTGAGGAGAGGAATGGGGATGCTGACCTGTGCCTCCTGCCCCCACAGCAACAGCGGCGGGAGAAGGAGCTGCGGAAGCAGCAGGAGCGGGAGCAGCGCCGGCACTACGAGGAGCAGATGCGGCGGGAGGAGGAGCGGCGCCGTGCAGAGCACGAGCAGGTAGCCTGGTGGGAGCAGGGCCATCGCCTTCTGCGTGGAGTTCTCTTCCACTAATCAGAGATTTTCCTGTAAACACTCATTTTTCTCTACTTGAGAGCAAATTGCTTAATTGTTAACGCCGTGTGTGTTGCTTTCACCGCTGTTGTTTGTTTCCGTGCGGATCCACTTGCAGTCCCGCAGGTGTGGAGACACTTGATGCAGGTTTTTCCCACCCACTTGTTCCTGGGGTCAGATTATTCTGTGTTCCTGAGTAAAGACTCCACCTTGGTGGACACCCTGGGCTCTCTGGGCAGGGACTGAGGGTGCCTGGGCTGATGGATCAGTGCGAGCGCTCGGGCGGGGTGGATGTGGGTTCCCACCTCATTCTCCTACCTCTCGGGAAATACTGGCTCTTTTATCTTCTCTCTCTTTCTCCTTTGGTCCTTGCTGCCCATGCCTCCAGGAGTACATCAGGCGACAGTTAGAGGAGGAGCAGAGACAGTTAGAGATCCTGCAGCAGCAGTTGTTGCAGGAGCAAGCACTACTTCTGGTAAATGGGAGGCCCCGTGTCGCGTCCGCATGTGCACCCACGTCCCCCCAGGTGCCTCCTGCCCTGCTGAGACACGGGGGACACCTCACCACCTTACCCAGAGCCTCCTGCCCCGCTCTGTGGCTGCCAGCATGCCTTGATCTCCCACCGCTGCTTCAGGCTGGGCTCCCTCACGGTGCTCGGCTCTCGTTGCGTCCCTTTGGCAATGCTGGCATGTGTGTGTGTCCGTGAGAGGGGCAGCCCTGGTGCCTCCCTGAGAGGAGCAGCCCTGGCTGCTGCTGTGCAGTTTGGAAGGCTGTTTGCAGCATGTTGGGGTGCATTCCAGCTGTTGCTTTCCTGTGCCCATCAAACCCACTCTGCCATGCTGGTCTTCATGTTCTGAGTGAAAGGTTTTAATTCCCTCTCAGGAATGCAGTATATTCACTCGTGTGCTGTTTGCCTTGTAGATGTCTACCTTTTTTTATTTAATTTGGTTTTGAGTTATCCTTTTTAATGCTGGTAGCTGTTCCTCTCACTGCATTTTCTTCTAATCCACAGGGATTATCCTTTCTTGCTCTTGCTATTAATTTTATTTAGGAAAAAGAAAAAACCTCACACAAGCCCTTTTTTTTAGAAGACATTCTAAAAAGGCCCTTTCAAAGTGATTTACTCCTTAAACCTCACAGAGCCATAGAGATTCAGAAAGCTCACACAGTTGGCTCTGCTGCGTGGCCCTTCCCAGCATCAATTAATTGGCACTGCAGGGGAGTTGGTGGTGTTCTGTCTGACCACAGATACATGGAATAGTTTGGGTTGGAAGGGACCTTAAAGACCCATCTCCTTTCAACCTCCATTCTATGGGCAGGGACACCTTCCATTAGACCAGGTTACTCGGAGCCCCATGTTGACCAGGTGATGTTTGGCACCTCATTGGATTGATCCTTTATTCTTCCCATACAGAAAAACCTGGGCAAAGCCAATGGTAACTCCTAAGCAAATGTCAACCCTCGGGGGTCTCGCGGGGTTTCCCTGTCAGGGGGCTGTCACTCCTCATTCCCATCAGACAGGGCAGTTCAGCAGCACCACAGCATCAGTGCCAGAGTCACAACTCTGGATTTGCTGGCTCTGTCTTCCCAACAGTCTCTCCTCGGGGATATTTCACAACTCAGTCCCCAGACTCCTTCAAGTCAATGAGCTTTTCCAGAATAGAACCTTTCAGATACTCAGGCCCCTTTTTGCACCCAGACAGGTACATCTGCAGTTTGCAGGCTGGCCGGGCACCTTGTCACTGTGTTCTCTTCTGGGTAGGAGTACAAGCGCAAGCAGCTGGAGGAGCAGCGGCAGGCGGAGAGGCTGCAGAGGCAGCTCCAGCAGGAGAGGGACTACCTGGTGTCCCTGCAGCAGCAGCAGCAGCAGCAGAGGCAGGACCAGAGGCCAGCAGAGAAGAAACCCCTCTACCATTACAAGGAAGGGATAAATGCCAGCGAGAAGCCAGCGTGGGCCAAGGAGGTAGGCGAGAGCGAGGAGCGAGGTGGTGCTCAACTGCATCCACGGGGCTGGGAGTGTGGTTTGGTCCAAAACATGCATGACAGATTGTGCTCCACAGGGTTGGGATCCAGCAGGTGCCATTAGCTCTGCTGGAAATACTCCCAGTTCAGTGCAGAGCGTGTGTCTCTGCGTGTGTGTTTGTGCAAGCAGAGGGGAGGAAGGAGGTTCTTCCATGAGGGCATGCAAGGAGGAGGATGGGTCCCTCCTGGAGGGCTTGTGGACAGGAGTCATAGAATGTTAAGGGGTTGAAATGGACTTTAAAGATTGTCTTCTCATTCTCCTTCCTGGCATGTCCACAATGGGTCAGGGGTGAATGCACAGGATGCTCATTGTGGGGTTCCTTGCTGAGCCGTCATTTCACAAAGTCAGGGATTGGATAGGTGTTCCTCCCAGGGCTGTCTCTCTTGGGTTTGCTCTTTAGTGTTTGTTTTTTTTTTTCTCTTAAGCAAAAAGAGGGAATTGACGTAACAGTTGTGAAATCTTGAATATTAATTATTGCCTGGCTGAATAGTCTTGAAAAGATAAAGACAAGCATTGTCTGCAGTGCAGATTCAGGATCACGTGCAAACTCTTTCTCCCTAATTTCTTTGTGGTGGCTCTAGTAAGATGGGTTCCTGCTCTTGCTGTTAGTTTGTCTAAAGTTCTTTGTGTTGAGTTGGTTTAATTTTGTAACCCTACTCCTGGGCAGAAAGATATTTTAATAACTCACTCTTCCTACCAAGCAAGATCTCTGTTCTGCTGCCAGATGTCTGGCACTCTTTAGTCCTGGCAGAGATGTGATGGGCATCCAGCATGTAGCTGTCTCCTGGTTTTTCCTCTTGACAGTCCTCAGCTGCATCCACAATACCTGCAAGCTCAAGGAATTCAGCCAGCTGTCCATTGCTAAGCAAAGGCCAATGATAAGAATAGTTCTTGGCTTTTCTAAACCATCACAGAAGTAGATGTGGGAATCAAAAATTCTTTTCACCTCTTTATATGTTCCCTTGGGTTTCTCCTTTGTTGCCTTCCAATTCAATCTGCAGTCTGTTTTGGTGGCAGTGCACCAGGTGATGCATTTTCTTGGAGCTGCAGCATCATTCTCCAGCCCTTCCAGTGGAAAAAGAGGCTTGGTAAGTGGGATTTGCAGATGAGACATTCCAGATGTGCTGAACTGCCTCTGACATGAGAAGCTTCCACCTGGGTGGTGCCTCTCCCTCTTGGTGCAGAACTGGGTCTCTCTTGTCCATCTGCAGAAGTGCTGAGGGTAGGTAGCAGGCAGGAAAAAGGGAGTAAACTCTTTCATTGCCTGGTTTTAAGTAAATCCTCTAGAATGTTGCTAAAGTACCTCTGGCACTGTCTTCAAAACTTTAGCAAAGATATATAAAAAGGAATGTTATCCTTCATGTGAGGTGAAGGAGAAAAGTGCTGGATTTAGCTTTCCCTATCAAACACAAAGGCCCATTTCTTCTTTTCTCTGTGTGGGGTTTCTTTTTGTTGCTGTCACTGGAGGCAGGACCTTGGGAACTGCACAGTGTGAATAAGAGTAGCAGAACGTGGTCTCATATCCTTTGCTGAAATCATAGGGAAGCTGAGGTTTCCTGTTGTTGGGGAACATCTCCAGCTTCCTCCAATTAACTGTCCAAACCATTTTTCCTCACCTGTGTCACTCTATGCAGTTTCTAATTAAATGCTCAAAGCAGTGGCTGTGGCATCTTTCTGCTCTTGGGAGCAGTGGTTGGATGTACTGCCTGGGCACAGCACCCTTGGGAGCTTCCCAGAATCACTCCTCTCACCTCCATCCCCTGTTTTATCTACCACGTGGTCCCACTTTTAGCACTTCAGGTACTTTGCTGCACATGGTGAAGGCCCACCCTTTCTAACTATACAGAGACTTGAGTTGATACTTAATCAGTGGTTCTTGCTATAGTTTAGCAATTTCCATACCCAACCCATGCATGCTAATTTAACAGAAATACCAAGACTGTTTTCCTTTGGGAACAATGAAAAGACAAGTCTGGTGCTCAGCCTACAATTTCTGGAGGCTCTGCAAAGCTTATTTGGATATTTTCTGAGGATTTTGTGTTATATCCAACACTGTCCTTGTTTTTATGCTTCCTGGTCTCGAGTCTTCTCTCTCAGGAGAGCGATCACCCCAGCTGAGCTCTCCTCATGCTGTGCCCCTCTTTGCTTTTCACACCTCTCCTTTATGCATGTATTTTTCCACATCACTTGTCTTCACATCATCACTCCAAGAACCTGCAGACAAAGAATAAAGCATAAAGGTGAGGCTGTGGCCACTCACCTTGTGGTTGTGTCCCTGCATTCTCTTGGTGGGACCTGGCCTGTTGGTGACAAAGCTCTGGGTGGGGAAGCAGGCTGTGCTGCATCTCTCACAGCTTCCCCAAGCACAGTCAAGAATTTCTCTTTATTCTGAACAAAGCAGTCTGATCAGATAGCCCTGTCAACATGCATGGATGCACATTCCCATCTGCTGCCCCTTCTACTCATCTTCTAGTGAGGGAAGGCTTGTCCACTGGAATTTAACTTGGAGTGTAGCTTGAGTGCCGTTCCAGACCTGCCCTGTTTGCCAAGGGACATCTCTTCTTATAATCAAGGACTAGCTGGGTCTTTTTGGAGACCGTGTTTGGACCCTCTGTTGGTCCAGCCAGGGAGATGGCATTAGCACTCTGAGCAGTAGTCCTGCAGTGAGCAACTCCGTTTGATACTGACTCTTCTGTTATGGACCAGTATTTGCCAAACAGGGTGTTGCAGGTAACCAGGTGAAACTTGGTCAGCTGGAGGATAGGTTTGGGCAGGTCTTTGTGGCACATGACCACACAGGAAGGAGGAGATAGGTCTAATCAGGCATTTCCCACATGACAGATGACCCCTGCAGTGCTTTCCCACAGCTCGGAGCTTCCCTGGAACTCGGGGCTGCCTCACGAGCTGTTCTGTTCTCTGCAGCAGCCAACGCCCACATCAGCTCCTCCTGGCTTTTTTCCTCCTCTCACTGTGAAGTGATGTATTAAAACACTAGCAGCCTTCCACTGGGATTGCACAGACACTGCTGAGGATGTTTCCTGATTGATGGGAGTCTTTGAGTTCAACTAGAGATGGCCTGGACTGGAGCAATGATGAATTCCTGAAGAGTTTTGATGCTTTTTTCCCTCTCTCTGTCTAATGGTGGTATCAATAGGACTCCATAAAGTACACCTGGAGAGTCCCAAGAGCATCCTCTGCCGTGCTAGTGCCTCACGGTGCCAGCAGTGGGAAACCAAGCACCTTTCTCCTTCCCAGTACCCAGACATCCCCATTTCATTGCTCTCCTGCCTTCTCCTGCACACAGGCTCTGGCATCCCCCATAATTAGCTGCACACTGTGGGTTGGCAGCCTGCAAACAGCCGGGGGACTCGGCCGTGACACCGTCCCTGCCTCTCGCTCTCCGTGCCAAGGCTTGGCTGATGAGGAGATGTACTGGAGCAGCCTGAGACCCACAACTTTGCTTCTGTTTCCTTGTTCAGAGGGAGTTCTCCTTCCCACTCTGCTCTCTGTCCCATCCTTGTGTCTGTTTCCGTGGGCATTGCTGAGCCAAGCCCTGCACAGCCTCTGCCAGTCGGTGGGCAGTGCCTGGGGAGGTTGTGGTGACCTCTGAGGACACAGCTATAGCTCAGGAGGTCCTTCATGAACTGAAAAAGTCCATAACACGAATTTCCTGCTTATTTTGCTCTGTCTCTTCCTCAGTCTCTGAAAAAGATTAATTTTATTCATATAGTGGCTCTTCCGTTTCTTGAGTATTTATTTACTTCAAAGCTGTGGTTCCTTCCAAGCAAACCTGTTTTAAAGATTATCTTTTCACATGGCATGGTCCGTGGTGGAATCGAGGCATGCTAAGGGTATTTAAGATGTTAGTGATACATAAATGAAAATATTCATCAGATCTCAGAAATTCTGCATAGCATATGCTGCCTGAATATCAATGCACAGTCGAACTGCAGGATGGCACCTAAGGCTGGGTTAGCTGTGAAACCACCATGTTCCCAGCAAGGGTAGCTGAAAGCTGTGGGCTTTGGGTTGATTTCTCTCTCAGTAATAAAGGTTTTCCCCTCCCATACATGACAAGGTGCCGGACTCACTAAATCCAGATCAAAGCCAGCCATATTCTGTCTGTCATGTTTATTATTTTATTCAGCTCAAACAAAAACACTCATCATGGTGTTTATAATAGTGAAGGAAAGGGGCTCCTTGCTTAAAGATACATTTGAGAAGAAGCAAGAGCTTCTCAAGAGTCATCTTCTAGAAACATCTCTCTAAGGCATGTTGCCTTTTCTATATTTTTTCCTTTTTGTTCCTTTATTTTTCCATTTCATATTCAGAAATTAATTAAGCATATCAGTACAAATAGTGCTTCTGGTGCCCTTAAAATGCATTTATTACACAGTCGTCTAGATAATACAGATTCTGGGTAAGTTGGATTCCATGATGACAGAGAATCATTTAGGTTGGAAAAGACCTCCAAAATCATCGAGTCCAACCTGTGACCGATCACCACCCTGGCCAAGCATTAGTTGTGATACACTGAAAAGAGCTGGCTGTATGTGTTCATGCAGACCTTGGTCTTCCATTGGCAGTGGCCTTTTGTGAGACATTGACCTGCTCTCCCCGTGTCCCTACAGGTGGAGGAGCGCTCCCGGCTCAATCGCCAGAGCTCGCCAGCCATGCCCCATAAGGTGGCCAACAGGATTTCTGACCCCAACCTGCCTCCTCGGTCAGAGTCCTTCAGCATCAGTGGTGTGCAGCCAGCCCGGACCCCACCCCTGCTCCGACCCGTGGACCCGCAGGTAACGGTGCCTCCCCGGAGCCAGGATGCTGGGGGTGCTGGTAAGGCAACCAGAGGAAGAGTGAAATAAAGGGAAATAGTGTCTCACTCCCTGGCTCCTCAGCCTTAAGCATATTCATGAGTAAGAGCATCTACATTCATGAGTGTTCCGCTTGTCACCTCCATGTGTTAGCAACATCACACTGGTTTGTACCTTCCTTTGAAGCATCATGGACTGGTCACTGGTAGAAACAAGCTGGAGGAGGGAGAGGAACTGCTGCTCTGGCCCAGTGCAGCAGTTGCTCTGATCCTCTTTGGGTCTGGTTTGTGTAAAGGACTAAAACCACAGCCCCTGGTACAAATGACCCAGGACGCCTTGATGCTGAGGATCATCAGAAAGAGGTTTTGCTTTCTTTGCCGCTTTGATTCCAGGTTTTGTTTTGGTTTTCCATTGAGTTGACATCAGTCACAAGCACATCTGGAGAGGGCATAGATCACCATGACTGTCACAGAGGAGGGGCATTGTTGTTTTAAAGGTTTCCCCCATCCTTGAGGTCCTCAAGTACTCTGCCGCCAAAAGCTGTAGGAGTGTTGGTGCTGGTTATGGTCCAGCCCCTGGAATTGCTCCCAGAGATCCACAGACTCGAGCAGGGATTTCAGAGGGTAGTACAAAGCCTTTGCTCCAAGTCCAGCTGGGCTTTCTATGGGAAAACGTGCCAAGTAAGTGCCACTCACATGTGCTGTGTGCACCTCCACCACAATGCCAGCTTTAAACAAAAACATGGGAGAGCCCTTAAACATGCTATTCTGTTTTGCCCATCATACATGCTCTGTATGCCTTGGGAAGTGGGCAAAACCCCACATCACTGTCACCCCTCTGATTTCACCAAGTATTTTTCAGTGACCTTTTTAGCAACCCGTGTTATGAACAGCTACAGAAACTTCTGTTTGGCAGTAAAATATCAGTGAAGAAGTTACTTGAAGCCCAGAGCCCCGTGTCAGTGTGTGTGCATGCACAGACACCTGTGAGACATGGACCTGGACAGAGACATGTATGCAGAAATGTCAAATAAAGGCCACAACCCCACTGTATCAAAGTGCAGCTTCACAGGGAGCTGGGAAGAAGCTCTGGTTTCACAAACTATAACTTAGTGATTTTCTCAGATTTCCCACGACAGATATCAGTATTCCTTTCACTCATATCCTGAAGGGCGGATCCATGGGATAGGGGCTACTGAGACCTACAGAAACCCATGCCTCAAGATATTTTTTTAAGCCATCTATGCCTCAGAATTCCTGATGATTTTTTTTAATCAATTATTATTTACTATTGTTTCCTTCCTTTTTTTTCATTTTTAACATGGAAAATCCATGCCAAACCTCATTAGCACAACTGTAGAGGTGCAAGCATAGGTGCTTGAATTTCAGCCAGCAGTAGGCAGAGCCTGGGGTGGGCACAGTGTGTGTGGGATCTGGCAGGAGAGAGCAGCATGTCCCTGCACATGCAGGAGGGGGCAGGACTGAGCGTGGCATTCCCTGATTTTAAAAGGCTGAGCTGTGCAGGTGTGATTTTTAACAGATCTTGAAGCAATTTAAGTCAGAAGTTCCTGAAACCACAGCAGTGCTGATCTCAGACTGAGGGGGCTTTTCAGTGCATCCAAAGTGCTAATCAAAAATTTTTTTTAAAATTAAATCAAATTTTAAAATTTTTTTTGATTCCTTTTTCTTTTTTTCTTTTTTTTTGGTTTTCCTATTTTGACTGATAGTTCTGTTTTGACTTGGTGCTTAGATTCCACATCTGGTCACTGTGAAATCTCAAGGAAGCTCCTTGTCTGGGTCTCAGTCACTGCATGAACAGCCTGCAAAGGGACTGGCTGGGTTTCAGGAGGCTCTGACGGTGACCTCTCACCGCACTGAGATGCCAAGGCAGAACTCGGACCCCACCTCAGAAAACCCTCCTCTGCCCCCTCGCATTGAAAAGTTTGACCGAAGTTCTTGGTTACGGCAGGAGGAAGACATTCCACCAAAGGTAACACTGTCGCTCCTCACTTTTAGCAGTCCCAGAGCTGAGTCCTCTGGCAGAGCAGAGCGGGCAGGACCGAGCCCATCCCCGTGGCTCTGCCCTGGGACTGCCTTTCCTAAGGCAGCTTTTGCACAAGACACTGGGAGCTGCTCTCGGGTGCACACACAGCTCTCTGCCTTCCAGCAGAGAAAGTTCTTGAGCCCAGACAGAGGCCAAAACAAATTAATCTCTCCTGTCCCTCGGATAAAAAACAACCTTCTGTTTAAATAGAATTATAGGAACATAAAATTTGTCATACTCAATAAGACGGGTCCTTTTTAGTCTGGTACTGTGCCTCCAGTTGCAATCAATATTTGATGGAAGACTTGTAAGGGCTCCAGCAGCTTTATACATTCATTGACATTTTGGCAGTACCTCTTTAATTAGGATTCTTCTGGACCAGTATTTCGATCGTGTTGTTTATACACCTTCATTCTGGAAGAATTATAACTTGGCCATTAAAGTTCCCCTTGGAGTGAATCAGTGCTCAGCCTGGGAGGATTTTTACAGAGAAGAAATGATTATAAATTGATTACTGACAGTGAGGCAGTATTTGTCCCTGATTGAGGGGCAATTTTTCTATGTGTTAACAAAGTAAGTGACTTGCTTTTTTAAGAGCAAAATCCCAGTTATCTGGTAAGCCTCCCTGTGCAAGGGGTCTGTGGTGGTGTCATGAGTGTTAATAATGTTCCTATTTTCACTGTCACCAAGAGAGAGATGACAGCAGTGCTCAGCTGAGGAGAACAGCAAGCCAACAGCTCCTGGAGCAGTTTGTGTGCTTGGCTCCTCTGTAGTGCGGGAGGGGCAGCTGCCTGGTTTTAACCTAATTAAGAAAAAAACCCTTCCAATTCAATTTTGGCTTTTGCCATGAGTCCTTCAAGAAGGACGTTTGACTGCAGTGATGCCTTACACAGTGAGACCACAGCACCTGGGAGAAAAGCTGTTCTCCAGCACTATGGAGTATTTTCCCCTGGGCTGAAGGAGCATGACCTGTGGAAGGGATCCCCACCAGGTCACATTCAGGGCTGTTGTGTTAGCAGTCATACCCATGAGGAGTCTGACTTCATATGTTTAACTGCCCAAAGTGGGTTTGCTGTGTTTGTGAGCCGCAAAAGGACTGCCCCGTGAGGCAGGACTGGCTGTCTCTGTGGTCAAGGGTCTTGTTTCTGCCAGTGCTTATGGCTGGATGCTTCAGAGGAAGGTGAAAAACTCCCCAAGTCCTGACTGCAGAGTACCCTACCCAGAGGGGAGACTGCTTTGTAATGAGACAAACTGCAGCTGGAGATGCTGCAGAGCACAACGTGTGCTCACTCTCCAAATCTTTTTATCTTGCCTGATAAAACTGTCAAAAAACCCCAAAGTCTAATCCTTTTCTGCTAATCCCACGGATCCCTTGGCCTCTCTGTTACCTGGTGCAAGGTATTGCATGGTGAGTATTGTGCTGCCTCTCCACACAGACACTGCTGGGGAATGAGGCCACTGTGGCCATGCCGCAATCCCTGTACTCCCATGGGATGGGGCAGGGCTCTGGGGTTACCTCTTGTAGCTCCTGTAGGCAGCAGTTGGCTTTGGGTCCTTGTGGTGAGCCATCCTGCCAACAGCGAGGTTTTGGCAGCGGCATCTGAAGCTCAGCAAAGGTCACAGTGTGTAATCCAAGCATTAGGTGGATCAGGCTGGATCTTAGCGCTATCAACCCTCTTGTCTGTCCACTGGTCAATACCTTCTGTCTGCTGGCTTGTGTCTTACCTGAACTAGAGGTGCTAAAGAATCCGTTGTGACTGCTGAAATGCACTTGAGGGTGAATTTTACCTTAAAAATTAATTTTCTGGAGTTTGTTAGATTTAAAATACATAAATTTGCATGTGTGTGCATACATTCCTTTTTGAAGAGGTTAGTGCCCTGTTTGGGGGTGGTTGGGCTGCTCTGTGTCTTGCTGGAGACTCTGTGCCAGGAGCATCCCTGACAGCACCTTTGCAGCTCCTGCTGTCTCACACTCCAGCAGTTCCTTCTAAAAGCCAAGAGCTTTGTGTTTTACAATTGCCCTAAAGCTTGCCTTTCTCTCAGTGGGAAATCAATTGTAAATCAGAACTGAGAGATGATCCGGTGATCTCTCAGGTGCTGTGCCAGACTGGGTGATGGCAAACATCTCTGTTCTGTTCCAGGTGCCTCAGCGAACCACTTCCATATCCCCTGCCCTGGCAAGGAAGAACTCCCCGGGCAATGGCAGTGCCCTGGGGCCCCGGCTGGGCTCCCAGCCCATTCGGGCAAGGTATGGACACGGAGGGGATGGGCAGGAGAGATCCCACTGTGCCACTCACACTGCTCCTGGCATTGCCCAGGAGCCCAGACACGGGCCGGGGTTTAGCCCTGCTTTTGCTGGCTGGAACACCATGACATTTGCAAGGCTGCTCTTGTCTGCGGGATGAAGTTTTGCATCGATTAGTGTTTTGTACTGACACCAAATGCTGTGAGTGCTGGGGTTGCTGGAGGTTTTGTTCCTTGGGCTGAGCACGTTCTTGAGCATCACAGGGTTTGGAGCTGGATGCTGCATCTGCTGGTGTGGGGTCAGGTGGGAATTTGGACACTCCTTTTTGTGGCATTAGGTTCTGGTTCTCCCAGTGTAACCCCTTGCATTTAAGGAGATCCATGTAAGCCAGTGGGGAGGTCTTGGTGGTACATTCCATACGTTTCCTGTGCATCAGAGCAGCTCTTCACAGATACTGACCAAGGAATGTGCTGCAGGACAGACACTCATAGAGCTTGCCGAGATCTTCTCTAGACGCAGGTCAAGGATTAAATTCCTTTTGTCTTCCTAGGACCAGGGCCTTTAGCTTAGCCAGGTCCAACTCTCTGGGACTGTGGCGTGCAGGGAGCACCTCGAGGAGGGGGCTGCAGTCTGATCTCTGCCATGTCACAGCTGTCCCTGGGCATGTCTGAAACGAGCAGGGAAGCTGACAGGCTCTGCTCAGAGCTGGATGGAAAAAACACAGCTTAGTCATGCGAGAGCTTGTCTCTGCTTTGCAGAGCGAGGCCGCACACGGGCAGATCTCAGGGGGAACGCGAGGTCCAATTAGCTTTGCGTGATGGAGCTCCTTGGCTGCTTCTTCCTGCCGTGTCCTCTCGGGGTGAGGTCAGAAAGTGAGTGCTGGGATGTTCATGGCGTGTGCTGTCACTGCTTTGAGCATACGCCTTCCTTTCCAGCTCAGTGCCCCGGCCACGCAGCGGCAAACACAGAGGCAGCAGCCTCGAGTCGCTGGCAGGGGCAGCAGTAGAGCAGGAGTATTTTCTGTTCTTTCTTTCTTTCTTTTTTTAATTAGAGGAAAAAAATGTATCATGGTTTGTTGCTCTTCTTTGCTGAAGGCTGAGGCATTTTGAATTCTTGAAAGTGTAGTTGTTTTAATTAGCTGTCGCTTGAAGGACAGTTTTAAATTCAGAGGGTATTGGACTGCGTAGACCTTGTAATTGATGGTGTTGGAAGTAAAAAGGATAATTGGATTTGAATTCAAGATTGCCCAGTGTTTCTTGCAGCCTGATAATCTCAGTCAGTACAGGTAAATACATTAGTTGTCAAAGTTTTCAAACACATCTTGTGAGTTAATTTAGGTGGAGACACGTGAGCCATACAGCATGAGCTGGAGGCCTTCAGTTTGATGAACACGGGAAATTACTAGGTTGCTACCATGTCCATTAAACTTAGATATTCAGTGGAATTATTTCATACTTCATTTCTCTCACAGTAATGTAACATTTCTCGAGTTTTCCTTTTTAGCAGCCTCTCCTAGTGGTCCTCAATTCTCTCCATGCATAAATGTAAATATTATAAAAATATTCTTTCTTTTATTTGTCACCCTGTTGTAACAAATGAGGGGATATTTACTATATATTTTTAACATTACTTTAAGGATCACTTACAGAGGCACTGTATAAAACCAAATTGCATAACTCTGCATGAACATCTCTTCTGATGTCGTTTGAATGCCAAGTAAGAATTAATTTCCTAAAGGCATCCGATACCCAGAGAGATATTAGTCACTCTTTGTGTATCAAGGGCACTTTTTATTCTAGATTTATGTATGTTCACAAGGGTGAGAGAAATCAGGGAAGAAAAGTGGGTATCTGATGCAAGTTTGAAGCAAAGCCATGAAAACGGGAGAGTGTGAATAAGTGGTACAAATGATCTGCAGCCTTGTTGCAAACTTGAGATCCTTGTTCACTGAAATCTTTCTCTGTCTGCCAGCACTTTGCACATTCCTGCTTTTATGACGAATATTAACGGTTCATTGAGTAACTCCAGCACTGCAAATCCATAGACTGAAAGGGAATTCTGAGTAAAGAATCTTTTAATTGTTGCTAAATTTGACAAAATAAGAGTAGAAAGCTTCTCTAGGCAATTTTTTTGTTGTGGCCATACTGCACCCAAAATTGGTGACCTTAACCCTGTCTTCTCCAGCTGAGGAGGTATCTCCTCACCTTTGCAGCTGTCCCTGTCAGTGTGGGACGGGTTTGGAGCCCTGGAGGTGTGTGTGACACCAGCTCATTTTGTCCTCCTGCAGCAACCCGGACCTGAGGAGGACAGAGACCATCGTGGAGAGCCCACTGCAGAGGACCAGCAGTGGCAGCTCCTCCAGCTCCAGCACTCCCAGCTCCCAGCCCAGCTCCCAGGGTGGATCCCAGCCTGGCTCCCAGGCTGGCTCCAGCGAGCGCAACAGAGTCAGAGGTGAGCTTGGAAACATCCCTTAGCATGGGGCACACTCCCTGAGGCTTTCTGATAAGCAGGAAGGGCAAGAGTCTCTGAGCTCATGTTTGGTTTTTAAAAAACTTAAAAACCCAAGGATCCATCATTCCTGTAACCTGCTGGCCTCCTTGCAAATGGAGATGCCAACACCCCCTTTGCCCTGGGGGCTGATGTAGGATGCGCACGGCAGCACATGCGGTTCCTGGGCTGGGCATCATGGTGCCAAGTAACCTGTACAAAAGGAGATGGAGGGTTATACTTTAGAGTAAACAGGAAAAAAAAATGCCTGTGTGTTTCCTGTCTCCATCAGCCTCAGCTCACTTATTCTGGCATGGTTTCCTTGGGGGTGTGTTCAGCTTTTAGTGGGTATATAATAACTTTTTTGGAGCTTCATCTTTGTGTGAAGCCTGAGATGGGAGCTGGGGAGTGACTTAGCCTGCAAGAAGCTTTCTCTCAAATGGTTTTGCCAGGTAGCTGTGCTGACACGGGGTTTATATTCCTAAATAAATGGTTTCCTCTCATCCTAAAGCCCCTCTTAAAGATATTCCATTCCCTCATTTAATCACAGAGGAGTTGCCAAAGCATATACATCCCATACATCTACATTCTGGCACAGCCTCGTGGTTCCAGTCCCCAGGGCTGAAGAGCTTAAAACAAATGTTGCCTCCATGCTTTAAATTTTTTATGACTTGGCCATAAGATGACGTGTCTGTTCTTGAAACTGTCACTCCTCTAGGTGGTCAGTAAAAGGAGTTTGTCACCAACTGTCATTTTGGGTTTGGTTTTGTTTTTACTAATGAGGAATCCTGTGACAAATAATGTTCTAGCAATGTCAGATGCTGCAGAGCTTTTAGTTTATCACATGCCCAGCTCTTCAGCAAAGTAAATTTGTTTCTTCACTACAAAAAAGGGCAGTAACTCTGCAAGAGAGCTGTTGTTGGAGGCTGGGCTGGATTATGGCTTCTCTTGCTCTTGATGGAGAATTGCAGTGACAGTCAAGCAGCAAGGAGCAGGAGGGTTTTCCAAGACAGCAGAAGCAAAATGCTAACGAAGCCCCTGCGCCCACTCGTCCCCGGTGACAGGATGCAGCGACGTTCAGCAGCAGCATTTTAATTCCCACTGTCTCCACTTGCCTTTCACCCAGGGAATGCCAAGCCTGAAGGGTCCCCTGTGCTCTCCCACGAGCCTGCCAAGGTCAAGCAGGAAGACAACAGGGACGTGACGCGACCGAGCCGACCCGCTGTGAGTGCCCAGTTCCTTCCCGTGGGAATGCTGCCAGCCAGCTTGGTCACGTTCCCCGTCGGTGCCGTAGCGTAGCCCTGGGCACCCCAAACAAGAGGCTGGTACTGGTGCTTCTCCAGCAGAGAGGCTGGAAAGCAGCAGTATGGCGAGAGCCCCTGGGAGATCTGGATGCTTAAAGAGAGTGCATGAGTTGTCACCAGGAGCCCAAGTCTAGGGGAAAGCACTTAAGCCTGTGTGTGCAGGTGGAGCAGGTGCTTAAGGGCTTTGCTAGCTTGGGCGCGGCGGTTGCCGATGGCACATTGTTGTGTTCCGTGCTGCATGTGCCCCTCAGCAGCCCAGTGGAGGGATGCTCTGCTTGGGAAGGCTGGACAACGAGCCCCTGACAGCCTTCACAGCTCAAACCCCCACCTGGTAGTGGTCTCTGTACACTCCCGTTCTACTGTTCTGAGCAAAATCTCATCCGAAGTGTTTCCTCCTGGTTTAATGCTGTTGACATTTGTATCTTAAAACTGCAGAGTCGGCCTAATAATGAAATGAATTTTCACTGCTTCTCTATTTTAATGTGTATTAATGTTTTGTTGATGATGTGTTTTTTTTCTCTACACTCCACAGCATTGAGCTAACAATTCTAATTTTATTTCTAACCTGCTTGCCCTTCCTCTGGCTTTTTCCTGTCCCGATCTGTTTCCTCTGATGCTGATTATTCTTCCTTTACCCACAGAGCTATAAGAAAGCTATAGATGAGGTTAGTGATACCTTTTCTCAGTGGGTCATGCCTGTGCAAGGTTGACTAGTTAGTGCTTAATACCGAGCTGGGTTTTCTTGGTGCTGATGTTGGTAAAGATGGTGATGCAACCTCGGGTCGGACGGGAGAGCGAACAGGTCGTGTTCTGGTGTTGGGAGCACGCCTGTGGGGAGGGGAGTGGCACTGCTGGTGTGCTCTGCTCAGCCATGGGCTGCCCAAAATCTGCTGGCCACACCACTTGCATGAAGGCCACGGCAGAGACACCCCAAGGTCCATGGTGCTGCCATTGGTCGGCGTGTTTGACAGAGGAGGAGTGAGAGCAGAGGTGTCCTGTGCCCGTGGAGGTGGTCTGAGCACCCCTCACCACATTCTGCTCTCAGCCACAGCCCCTGGCCACCCGCTGATTTCAGTGGGGCCATCAAGTGCTGCTTGAAATGTGTTTTAAGGCTAATTTGAATGAAGGCACTTGAAAAATAAAGGAAAAGAGTGGTGGAATAATTGATTTTCAGGGACCAGCGTCAGCTGCAGAGCCAGAGTCAGCAGAGCCATCTTGCATGTTGATGGGCAAGACTGGTCCTCCCCCATCCTCCTAAAAAAACAAAAGTCCTGAATTATACATTTTTCACATATGATAATACTTTAAATGTATCTGCATCTGGCAATGGTGAATGTTTAAATATTCACAGGAGAAGACCCAACATTCCTGATTTAACTTCTAACTTGCCTCACACATGCATCACTGTGCACACACTGCTGATACTGGTAACTGCAGGGCTGTAATGGAAAGCACCAATATCAGCAGCCTCTCCTGCAGCCTCTTTCCTCTAAAAATAGAAGATAGAAGAGCAGGAAGATGTGCTGGTTAGTTAACTTGTTCTCTTGGATAAAATATGAGCAGTGCTTTTTGTTTAATGAGGTGCTTTGTTAAGAAAAAAGCACATAAATCGGTGTCTAAGTAGAGCCAGCGTGTGTGCTAAATTCAAGTTCATTGAGTGATGTGATTTTGGAAACCAAGTTGACTTGATTCCAGCAAATATTAAATCTAAAGAAGGTTTTGTAATTAAAAGCAGTTAAAGAGCTCTGACACTACTAACTTACGTGTTATGTCACTCTCAGTAATAACACTTCAAGCATGTATGGAACTACAGAGCACCTCCTTTCTGGTTGTCAGATTGTTTTTGGTCCAACAGCAACTTGGTGAAGCTGTTTAATCCTACAAAGTGCTCATTACTTGCAGAAAATGATATCATCAAAGGATTAACCATCCTGAGGCAAAGCTTTAACTAGGAAAGAAGAGTTATCTGATTATATTGTCTGGGACTATTATTGCTGTTATAACTTCCAAATTAGTTATTAAAAACTAATTAAGCTGATTTTTAAACTACTCGACTATCTAATAGCGATGACTAAAGAAGACTGAAAGGGTGCCCTGAAGCACATGAGAAATGGAAGGTGCAAAACATAAATAGTTTTCACAGTGTCACAGTGATAGGGAAGGCTTCAATCCTAGTCCTGCACTGCAGAAATCCAGCTGCAGTTTTTAGAGGCTCTTACACAGTCCTAAAGTCGTTTTTAGAGCGAGAGGCTCTAATCTTATCCAAAGACAAGTGCTCAGTAAAGAGCATGTTTGATACTCCAAATAGAAAGCATTGTTAAGCTGCTGAAATTGTCACTGATTTTTATTTAAGAAAAGAAACAATCAAATCATAGGAGCTGCTACAGTGCTAATTAAAATATTAAGTTGTCATGACTGCAGATTTGACTGTATTTCAGTCCCAAACATGTTGGCATCAAAAAGAAACTCTTGAAATACCACATTCTCTTTTTATCTTGATGAAGGGCCCTTTTTTTAAAGGTACAGAGAGCATTTGGAGAGGAGTATAGAATCCTAGAATGGTTTTGGTTGGAAGGAACCCTAAAACTCATGGACAGGGACACTTTTCACTAGCCCAGGTTGCTCCAAGCCCTGTCCAACCTGGCCTTGAACACTTCCAGGGATGGGGCATTCACAGCTTCTCCAGGCAGCCTGTGCCAGGGCCTGCCCACCCTCACAGGCAAGAATTTCTTCTTAATATCTTAATACTCTCTGTCAGTTTGAAGCCATTTCCTCTTGTCCTGTCACTCCAGGCACTTGTCAAGAATCCCACTCCAACTCTAGGAGAGCACCTTTAGGTACTGGAATATGCTCCAAGGTCTCTCTAGAGCCTTCTCTTCTTCACGTTGAACAACCCATATAAAACTCAACACAAGTATCAGCCGTGAAACAGGAGTTGACCATTTAAAAAAGAAAATAGGCTTTTATTAGTATACTAATACTTATGAATCTCTTTCATAAAAAGCTCTTTCATATCCATGGGAGTCTCTTCTCTACATCAGAGGCCGGGCAGGGCGGACCTGGGAGCAGAATGTGTGGCTGCCACCAGTGGGAGCCCACCGGGAGGTGTGGGCCATCAGGAACCACAGTGCAGATTGCTTGCAAAACATTCCTACTTCACAGTTAAAAAGCAAACTGGGTTTGCACCTCAACCATAGAGGTTTTCCATCGTTTTCTTCATGTGTCAACAGGATAGATTTTAAGAGCTCTCTTTGCAACTGTAGTTAATGTTGCCGTAGTCGCCCTGCTGGAACGGTAAACTGGAAATGCAGTAAATGAGAGTATGGCCATAAGACTATTGTGGAATTTAGTCTTTTTCAATGAGTTTCTTTCTCCCTAATCCTTTATCTCTGACCGAATGCACTGATGCCTACCTCGGTCACTAATATAGGGAGAAATGGTAAGACTGACAATTGCGATGCTTTGTTCGTCATGTGCATGTCTTGTGCAACAGAGTTCTCTAACCCATTCTAATTCGAGCTCTCATGCTTTTCTGCCCTACTGCTTCCCCCTGCATTGCTATAAAAGCATGTAAGATAACAAAAAGTCTCTTTTCTACACGGTGCCTGCCATGTTCCTTGTTTTGAAATAGCAGTGTCTATTTTATATGACTGTCGGGTCTGAGACCTCATCAAAGTCATGGTAAACTGAAAAATTGTGACTAGGCTTTGGGACTGCTCCTATCTTTTTTCTTGTTTCAAGGCTTTCTTTTTTTATTTTCTTTTCCCCTTAGCTTGTAGGCTGCCACATTTCACATAAAGTGCTTAATGGGTCCCGCTGAGGGATATTTTTTTTAATTATTATTATTTTTTGATCGTGTGGCTGACTCAGAGTTGTGACTCCAAAGTCTGGCTGAGCTGGGCGCTTCTCCTCGTGCTCCTCACCGCCTCTCGGCAGCCGCCCGACAGCGGAGACTCACCATGGAAGCAGCTCTTGATGTGGGGATTGCACCACTCCATGGGAGATGCTGTCATTGCTTCCTTCCCAAATGCATTTATTACAGAATAAATACCATTACGGGGTCTCTCTGAGAAGTTTGAAAGAAGAGAAAACCCTGCAGGAGAAATTCTCCGAGCCAATCTTTGAAGTGACGTTGTTTTCCAGTTTACTATGATGGTGACTGAACTTCACCTTTTCCAACAAATATAATTTTGTCGTGTATATACATATAAGTGTGTGTATATATATGCACATACACGTTCCAAAGAGAAAAAGAAGAGGTTGGCTATTGATTTTTTCAGTGAGCGTAAATCAGTTTTGTTTTGTTTAATAAATGCGACATGCAACAAACATTGTCTTACGTTTGTCTCATGTTTGTAACGACTCTGTAAAGCTATTTCTTGTTGCTCGTGCTGTTAGCATTGGCTTTTGGAGAGATGTATGTGCCATTCTCCTCGCTCTGAATGTAACAGCCATGGCTTTCTTGTTTTCCTGCCCCATCCCCTTTAGGATCTGACGGCCTTAGCCAAAGAGTTGAGGGAGCTGCGCATCGAAGAAACCAATCGCCCCCTGAAGAAGGTGACAGACTATTCCTCCTCCAGTGAGGAGTCCGAGAGCAGCGAGGAGGAGGAGGAGGACGGGGAAAACGAGACACATGATGGGACTGTGCCTGTCAGTGACATCCCACGGCTTATGTGAGAAGTGCTTTCTTTTGAGGGGGGGGGCAAACAGTGAAACCGCATTGTGTCTTGGCCTGGGGGTGAAACCCTGGTGTGTCTTGGCCTGGAGAAGCAGTAGCTGTGATACAGGACATGTCCAAAGCACGTCCATGCTTGGTGGCTGGCATTGGGAAAAAGGTTGTAAGGGATAATGTACTCAGATGAGTCTGTTTTCCTGGTCCAAACTAGAGATACTTAATGGAAAAGAGAAAAAAATATTTGAACTATTTCCATGCAGATTCAGCGAATGTTGGCTCGAAGCTGATGGACCTGTTCCTGCTGATGAGCCTGGCAGGTTTTTGGCCAGAGTGGGTGCAGCTGACCTCATCCACATTATGGGTCCTGCCCACGGGACTGGTGTGTTAAAGCTCTGCCTTCTCTTGAGCTTGGTCTTGCCCCAAATCAAGCCATGCTGAAGTGCAGTACTTGGGGGCCTGCCCAGTGCCAATGGGTAGCACCAGGATTATAATAATCCTGAATCTGTGTCTTTGATTTCTGTCCTTGGCTCCGTCACTGTGCTGGCAGCACAACATGGTGGGCTAAAACACTGAGATGAAAAGGTCAGAGCACTGTACTATTGTGTCCCACTTGTGCTCTTGGGTCTCTCCAGAGGAGGGAGGAGGGCAGCACAGCTTCAGCATGCACAAGGACTTGTCATGGTGCTGGGGCTTCCTTCCTGGTGCTTTGCAGAAATGTTTCTGGAGGTCTCCGCCTGGCAGCAGGATCTGACTCCTGCCCCTTTGAATTTGCAGAGGAGCTGTGGGAAGGTTTCAGGGGGTTATTTGCATTTTAATCAGTTCATTTCCATTTTTTCCTGATAAATGAATTATTACTCAATATAGACATACCTGGATTTAGGGATGTGGTTTAGCAGTGATGTGGTGGTGCTGGGTTCATTGTTGGACTCGATGAATTTAGAGGTCTTTTCCAAACTTGCACAGTTCTTTGATTCTCCCATTCATAGTGGTGGGGCATGGAGCAGCACAGAAGACCTCCAGGTGGCAAGAAGACCTCCTTGGGGGTCTATGTTATTCAAAGTGCAAGGCTCCTGGGTTGGAGCTTGCTGCCAGCAGAGGAATTAAAAACAGAGCTCTTGGAATTTGTTGGAGCAAGTCAGGAGATGGAGGGAGAGCTCTGAATCTGCAGCAGTCGGGTGGGCACTCACGCGTGCAAGAAGGGGCCTCAAGCTGCTTTCCAAAGAGGATTTTAATCAGGAGTGGTTAATCTGTGCTGACATCCTTCTCCAAACACCTTGGGTTTGACACAGCACTTTTTAGTGGATAAAATGTCTCACTGAATGCCTTGCAGCCAGATGTGTGGGATGACAGGGCACAGTGGTGAGATGGATGATCCCAACCCACTGCCAGCCAAATGCCACTTTTCCCGTAGTGTCCAGCTGATGCCCCAAAGATGGGAAGGTGGAGGTGCAGGGCTGCACTGCTCTGTGTCTGGGGAAGAAGAAAGCTCTGAGTTACACCCTTATTTTACATAAGGGACTTTAACTCAAGTTCAGACTCAATATAGTTAGATATTTTGCTATCAAAGCTGTATTTTTCTGTGTTCAGTGTTTGTCATTAGAAACTGGAGCTGAGAGACATCAGCTCGTGTTTTCCTGCACTTTCCAACTGTCTTCTTATAACCCATTTTTAAACTTTTCTAGGCATCCTCCCTGGGCATTCCACTGCTCTTCATTCCAACTCTATCCAGGTCTCTCCAGCTGTGGGATAATCCCATCCATCACTTTGTGTCCCACTGGATAGGAGGGATTGTTTACTCCATGTTCCTCTGCAGATACCATTTCTCCATCTGAAGACTGTGATGACTCCCTTCAGCTCCCTCTGAGTTGTGCAAGCCACACATCCAGGGCTGTCTCTCAGGATCACATGGCAACTGGTGAAACCTGAGACCTCAGGGCTACCACAGCCATGCATTTAGTCACTGTATAGTCTCAAAATTAACATAACTGGAATAACTGTGCTTTTTGCTCATCCTTTGGCGGTGGTGGAAAGCTAATGGCAGGGACGTGTGAGCTCCTTGTGTGAAAGGTGCTGCAGGAGTATGGTGCACTGTTGTTTGGGGTTCTTTAGTGATGCCTGTCGAGTGGTAGGTTTGATGTGGTGCAGGTGAGGATCTGTCCTCAAGCCAGTCCTACCTCAGGGTCCCCGAGGCTCAGATCTTAGGCTGGATCAGTAACCCCCTGAGTAGTGCAGGCTTGTTTTGGCTTTTCACCTGACCAGGCTCCCTTGGGAACCTCTGGGCACGTACAAGTAGCTGTTCACAGGTGTTCAAGAGTGAACCGCTTCACACTGATAGAAGCAACTGGTCTTTGTGGCTTTGAAATGAGCAGAGTAACAGGTCTCATCAGCAACATCTTCATCACCACCATCAGTGTTTCCCAGCACAGAAGTAGGACTGGGTAATCCAAGGGTGCTTCCTCGTTTGGGTTTCTTTGAGTTATATTTAAGCAGCTGCCAAGAATGTAATAGTGAAGTAACAGGGCCTGCTCAGCACCTGCAACACCCACTCTCAGCAGTCCCAAGATTTAATGTGTGTGAGACTCAATTCCAGCCCCTCTCTTGAGATAGGAGCATGGAAGTAAGCTCAAGGTGAAACCATGGGTTAGGGATGCATTTTCACCTGGAAAACTGCAGAGATCTGCAGGACGTAACTTGTCCTCTTGATCACACCTTCTCCAAACCCCATCCCTACCCTTGCTGTCTTTTGCCATCAAGTGTTGTGATGTACTGCACCCTGTTCAGTGACTGAACTGAAGAATAAAGGGAGTGAATTATACTTTTTTAAACTTAAGTAGAAAAAATGATGAAAGGTAGAGCAGGACTGCCACTCCTCATTACCTGTTCATCATCGCTCCTCTTGGGACACCTTGGGATGAGAAAGGTCCTTCTCTTTAGTCCCTGTGCTGTATCTGCAGTTTATCAACCTGTCCCCAGTCCTGTATTTCTGACAACATCAATCATTTTCCTGTACATTTAAGTGAATGTATTTTCTACTTTTTCTTCCTGAGAGATACAGAACCTTACCCTTACTGAAATAATACTGTATTAGAGGATTTTCATCTATTTTAGCAAAAGAAATATTCATAATAAATGCTTTTCCATTCTCTCCTCAGACCAACAGGAATTCCTGGAAGCAATGAGCCGTACAACCTGGGAATGGTGACAACCCACGGGCTAGAGACTTCCCACGCAGATACGTTTAGCAATATTTCAAGGGAAGGGACTTTAATGGTGAGGGAGGTAAGTTGTAAAACAAATATTTCCATGGAGCATCTTCAGGAGGTTTTGCCCATGTAAGCACAACAACTAACAGTGCTGTGTGTCCGGAACACAAAATGATGGAGTAAATTGTGCTAGTTGGCGCTCTCGTTAATGCAATTTACACTCTGAGCAAATGTGACAAGTGCAAATGTTTCTCAGAACTACAAACAGCAGTGAATAGCAGTGCCAGGGCATGGTGGGAGGAGGCTCCTGCAAATGGCTCTGCTGTAACCCCACAGTTGCTCCAGGCAACAGAAGTTACCTTCCATTTACCGCTTTTAGTTACACACTTGGAATGGTCCAAAGTTCCCCCTCTTCTTCCCAGCCTTGACCACCGTGTGGCTGTTAGAGCTGTGCGGTGTTTGTAGAGCATTTGGAGGCTTTTAGCAGGGGCTGGTCCTGCTGAGAGCCGGCTCTGGGGGCACTGGGCATCCCCCACGGATGTGGTTCTGCAGGAATGAGGCAGAGGAGGCACCTTCGCTGGCTTGGGAAGATCTCCCTCAGTGTTGTTCAGTTTCTCGGTTCCTGGAATGTGTTGGTTGATGCTGCTGGAAACACAGAAGAGGGGCACATCTCCTGGTGAGAGGGCAGGAGACCCTGGTAGTTGGTGAACAGGGGAGTCACTGTCCTACTGGCAAGTAAAGGAGGTGGATGGGAGGGGAGAAGAGTTTGGAGTCAGCAATGGTGAAGGAGGGATGTTCAGATCAAATGCAAACCAGGCTTAAGCAGCATTTTAGTTCTTAAGTCCATTTATGTAAAATACTCACATATGAATGAAAAAAGGTGAATGCAACTTTGGAAAAAGGAATGAGTTAGCCAAAGAAATCACAGCATGATTGCTGCCTTTCTGCATCATTTTGGGGGTGAGCAGCAGTGCACAGCCCACCTCATCCTTCGCTGGGGTGGAGCTGTTCAGAGCAGGGATCCCCACGGCTCTGCACATCCCTGTATGAGCAAGGGTGATGTGGCTGAGCAGAACAAGTCCCTCTAACAGGAGCCATTTCTGAAGTGAGCTTGTGTTCAGCATCACAGCAGTAAAACCTGTGCTGTGCCAGCAAGGCTGTGTGAGAAAAACAGGGATGCAGAAGGGTTTAAAGACCCTGGGCAGGACAAGCAGCTGGAAAACTGCTTTCTGAGGAGAGAGCAGGATAAAAAACCCAAACTGTAAGCCTTGTGCTGGGTGTTTACTGTTTTCTCACCACCACCACCAAGCCATCAGAGGATGGACTCCCTGAGGTCAGTGGGCTTTGTGCAAAGGGCTTTTCACTCTTAGTTGGGATAGTAAGGTGTGGTTAAAGGTGATGGTAAGGAGCAACCAAAAGATAAATGTTGTTAGGACTGGTCAGGAGCTTGGTGAGCCAATCCCAGTAAATGGGCAAATCCCTGTAACAGTCTCATTGATGTGCTCCAAGGAGGTGAGATTCATCAAAACAGCAAAGTAAGGAAGGAAGGGAGGTAATTCCCAGCACCTGCCTTGCTGGGAGGGGATGGAGCAGAAGGGGAACCCCGGGGAAACCCAAGGAGTGTTGTGTGCAGAGCGAGCTGCTGGTTGTTCTGTCACTCCTGGCCACTGCGGCCGCTGTTCACTGCTGGTTTGGGTTACAGAAACATGGATGGGGCTGTGTTGGCATTTGCAGTCAGGCTACTCGCTGCCTTAGCTGTGCAGAGCTGCCCAGGCAGTGCTGATCCAGGGCTCAGATTCTGCTGTCCCATGTGGGAGGAGAGCTGGCCATGGGGTTGGCGCCCATGGTGGCGAGCGCAGAATCTGCCTTACGTTCCTTGTCTCTAGACAACAGTGATCAGGCTTCTCTCGCTGTAACATGGCTAATTACTCTGTATTGACTTTGTGATTAATCCTGTCTTCGTTTCTCCTGGAGCGGGGGGGTTGATCTGCCGCTTGCCAGATTGCATGGGGATGGAACAGAGAGGGTCCTTCTCCTGCGCTTGCTCTGGGAACCGGGGGACAGCCAACGACTTAGTTTTGTTTGGTTTTTTTTTTTCTCTTCTTTTTCTCTTCCCACCCCCCCTTCCCCTTCTCTTTCTTCCTCATGCCTTGTGTCTCTGCAGACCTCTGGTGAAAAAAAGCGTTCTGGCCACGCAGCCAGCAATGGCTTTGCAGGGCACATCAATCTGCCTGACCTGGTGCAGCAAAGCCACTCGCCGGCGGGCACGCCGACCGAGGCCCTGGGGCGAGTCTCCACGCATGCACAGGACATGGACTCGGTGCCTGAAGTAGGTGCTGGGGGGCTCCTCTTTCTCCTTTGCATCACATTAAACAAGTATTAACCTCTCTGCCCCGTGAAGGGGCTTTCCTGCTCTCCCCCCTGGCTTTCTTGGCTCTTCTCTCTGTCTCTCTCTGTGGTCCACGTGGGGGAGTGTAGTGGAAACACGAGGGAATCGGATGGGGCATTGCTCTGTGGGTCTGTGGCTGATGGTAGAAGTGCGTGTTAGGTCTCTCAAGCCCGCCAGCTGGAGTTTTGGTGGTGATGGCTTGAGTGCTGCCAACTGATGTGAAAGCCTCATTTTTTTATTTTTTTTTTAACTCTTGGATATAAAAGGGAGTTATGAGAGCCAGTGATGCCATTAACTTCAGCTGGGCCCTGCTTCCACCTGTGCAATCTCTGATAATTAACATGACTCGGAAGGTCAGCAAAAACCAAAGCCAGCCAGCAAAATTCTGGATACTTCTTCAGACTAGGAAAAAAAGGCTGCAGAACTTTAAAATCATGTGTTTCCTGTCATGGCAAAGTATTTTTCCCTGGTAGATGTTTTACAGGGACATGATTGAACATTAATGTTGTATAAGGTGTAAAATGTCTAGGGAAGTACAAGATGTGACAATAAACCAAGGGAATTGCTGTTCCCTGCTTACTGTCCTCAGCTGTGGGAACGAGGCACAGTTCTCTTCTCCCATGTTTTCCTTTCATTTTGGTGGGTTATGCATCAAAGTTCTGCCATACTATGTTCTTTCATAGAAATTATACTCATGGTATGTTTCTACTAGCAGTATAAAAATAAAAATGGCTTGGAATTGGGCATTGATAAAACGTAAGAACAGATGGTGCCTGACTTGACCTCCAATTTTTATCCATTTCCCCATTGGTATTAAAAGCAGCAATGAGAGAGTTGGTTCTGAAAGTAACACCTTCCACAGTCATCCTGGGGCTGCTGAAATGCAGGCTGGGATTGGGTTTAAATATATTCATTTATCAACCAAAAAGATTTTTTCCATTTCTAAAACTGCATTTTTAGTGTTGACTGAGCCTGGGAGTGGGCGTGAGTGAAAACTTGGGGGTTTAGTTGATGGGCTTCCAGGTAACTCGTGGTGCTGTGAGCAAAAAGAAAGGGAGCAAGCACAACCTCAGCCTGCAGCTTGATGCTCTTTGTAAGCCACCATGGAGGTTTATAGGCAGTGGAACAGGACCTGGAGGAAGATGAAGTCGTAATATTTTAATAACAGACTTGGAAGTTATTAAAATGTCAGCTTCTGTGGAGAATAACTGAATCTGAGCAAGGAAAAATGCACTGGGATGAGGGGTTTCTTCATAACTCATTTGTCAGAAAGCACTTGGCTCCCAGCTGGAAAGCATCCCTGTAAATACTGGATTTTTCTCCTCCTTGAATTGTTAGTGGTTTTGGAAAAGACAGCCAGCACAGTGAAAAGGAGTTGTGTATTTCTTGGATTTGAGAGAAGCACGAAGTAGCTGAAGTCTGTCCTGCACGGGCACACAAATGTGGACGAGCTGTGTATGTCAATGTGGTGTCTGTGCCCACAGCCTTCCCTGCCACAGGCTGTTAACTCCTTCCATGGGTCTTGTGCCGTTGAAATCCATCCTGTTTCTATGGAAACAGACTGTCAGGGGAATAGAGCTGGGAGGGAAGCACTGTGATTTTTTTTATGGATGCTGGCTCACACGAGGATGCCAGCCCCAAAATGCTTGGGGAAAGGCAGGAGCCACGAGGATGCTCCTATACCTGATGGGATTTTGCCCCTAAATCTCTTCATGGCCCACTGGAGGACAGGTACAGGCCTGTTGGGGTAGGATGTGCCAGGGCAGTGGTGTTCCCATGGCACAGGCTTGTCCCCACAGCAGCTGTCAGCACAGGGGCCATGGGCATGGGGCACAGCCTGTGCTTGGGAGCTGGGTGACATGAAAGCTGAGGAAGACTTATTTAATTAAAGAACAGTGTCCCAAGGAAGAAAAATGTGAGCAGTAGTGCTGCTGCAGAGTGACTTGGGGTTCACTGCTGTTACAGCTCTAAATGGAGCTCATCCATAAGGCATGTCCTGGGTAAATGTTGGAGTAGGAAGGATAAACTGCTCAGCAGAGTGGGGAAATCACATCATTTTGACTCCCAAGGCAAGGATTTCCTTTTGCTAGGAAGAAGGTCTTAGCCTAATTTTCTGCCGTAACAAAGAAATGGTTTTAGAAAGAAAGCAACGTGATCTTGCAGTTTGTTCATTCCCTCAGCAAAGTACTGAATGTCCCTGACATTCCCTGCAATACCTTCAGGTTTAGTTTTGTTAGCTTAGAAGTGGCTCTCTGTGCAGTCCCACCTGAAGTGCTGGGGACAGTTGAAAACTCTGTCAGCTGCCCCATGCCAAGGCTTCCCAGGGTCCCACCAGCCCTGGGAGAAACAAACCTTCATCTGCCTGACGTCCCAGAGCGGGTTTTAAGGCAGGTGTGTTGGCGCAGACAAGTTATCAGTTGAAGCTGATGGTCTTAAAGGTCTGTTCCAACTTAAACAGTTCTGTGATTCTCAGTTGGTTTTCTGCCTGTGTGGAGACAGCAGAGCCAGGCCCTGCTCCTCTCATTTTCTGTTGCTCACAGACACTCAGAAATCCAATTTAGTGTTTTCTCTGATTAATTGTGGGGAGGAGGAGATTATGTTTATAGAGGGCACCTCAGGGGCAGGCACTGTATTTGCTAATTAGAAAGTCCTACGTGTACACACAGGCACAAAATTACTGTTATTTCTGTGCTCTGAGCCCCCTCTTTACTGTTTATTTTCCAGTACGGAATGGGAAGTAGCACCAAAGCCTCTTTCACCCCATTTGTGGACACCAGAGTGTATCAGACCTCACCTACTGATGAAGATGAAGATGAGGATGAAGAGTCATCTGCTACTGGTAGGAGGCAATGTGGCTAGTTTGAGAGAGGAGGGTCTCATGGAAACCAGGTTGGGAGCCTGAATAACCCCACTGAAGCTCTTCCACGTTTCACTCGCTCTTGTCCGAACATTGCTCCTCTCTGCATCCTTGCCTTCTCCAGTTTCCATCTAACTTCTCTCCCACCAGTGAAATGCCACCAAAAAGGTGTACCAGAAAACAGGGAGCAGCAGAAATCCCCCCTGCTGTATTCCTGGGCAAACCAATACCTTGTAACATAGTGATGACCGCCCCCCATCAGGAAAATAAAACAAGTATTGCCTTTCTACCCCAAAAAAGAGGTGACAGAACAGTTAACCCGTGGCACCTGCCTGTCTCCTTGTGTTTCCTTGCAAGCCCTGTTCACCAGCGAGCTGCTGAGGCAGGAGCAGGCCAAGCTGAACGAAGCCCGTAAGATCTCGGTGGTGAACGTCAACCCCACCAACATCCGCCCCCACAGCGACACCCCCGAGATCCGCAAGTACAAGAAGCGCTTCAACTCGGAGATCCTCTGTGCTGCTTTGTGGGGTAAGCCCCGAACATGCCCTGCACCCAGAGAGCTCCCTGCAGCCTCTGGTTGGCCCCTTCTCCATTCTGGGCAAGGGTGATGTCCCCCTGCACTTGTAAGAGTGCTTTTTGCAGTTGTTGGGAAGATCCCAGCCTTAGCTGGGTCAGTAGTGCCCAAGGTGGTAGAGGGGAGCTTGGGGTGTCGTCCTTGGGAGCAGCTGTATCTCCTGGTGCCCATTGCACGCCCTCTGCTCTGCAGGTGTGAATCTGCTGGTGGGCACAGAGAATGGCCTGATGCTGCTGGATCGGAGTGGGCAAGGGAAGGTCTACAACCTCATCAACAGACGGCGCTTCCAACAGATGGACGTCCTCGAGGGCCTCAACGTCCTCGTGACAATATCAGGTGCTCCTCTCATGCTCTGCCCTGCTCAGCCATAAACCCTGGGCGGTCCCAGCTCAGGCAAAACTCGCCCACCAGTGTCCAAGTGAAGCTCCCATGAGTTAAATCTGCAAGAATTGCCTCCAGGGGCAGTTTGCTCCCTTCCCCTGCTGACGCCACTTTATCTGCCCTGCTCCATCCTCCTTGAGCAGGGAAGGGGAGGTGCAGGACAAGGGCACAGAGTCACAGCTTGAGAGGGCAGAGAGCTCTGCTTTTGGGTCTGTTTGCCTCTAGCTAAGTGAGACAATATCTATGGCTTCACCGCTCCAGCTTGGGGTGCCCCCAAGCATTTTGAGGGCCACAGGCTTGTCGTCCCCATGTTCAGCCAGGATCTATGGAATGGTCCTGTCAGGCTCATGGGGTGATTTCTGGCAAAAAAGCAAAACCTCTCTAGTCCAGTCTCCCAGGAGAGCAGCCAGCATCCTTCCTGCAGAGCTGCCCCATGGAGCACATGGGTGGCAGAGCCAGGGCACAGCCTTCTCCTGCTGATACCTGTCCCACAAGGCTCATGGAGGGCAGCAAGATAAATGTTTCTTAAGAAAATCGCTTGATATTATCCTCCTGTTTACTTTCACATTATTAACAGCCCCTGGGCTCGCTCTACACTCACCTGCAGATTCCTGCTCCCTCCATTCAATCAGAGCTCCAAACCTGCTGCTCCATCATTCACCTTGGTCTGCAGCTCCCTTGTGGTTTTGGGGATGCAGCTCTAGGTTTGGTACAGCTGGAAGATGAATGAGGGGACGACCAAATCCCAGGATGAGGCTGAGAGTGAGTCCTGGGGACTTGTGGAAACCCATGAGCAGACAGCCCTTGGTTTATGGTTTGGGTCCTGTCCCGCTGGGCTCGGTGTCCTGTCCCTGTAGCAGGGGCTCTGCAGCCACAGGTGTTTGCAGCCAGATCACAGCCATCCAGGAGCAGGAAGGCATGCAGAAATTTGGCAGCCCCTCAGCACTGCAGAGCCCAGCACTGGGCTTGTTGGCAAGCCGTGGTGCCTGTCGCAAGCCAAGTAGCTCATGTCTCAGCTCCAGGGTGGAATTAATGTTGTATGAAGGAGAGAAAAGGAGAGAAACCAGGTAGCTGAGTGCTTGGCTAAGCCTTGAGCTGTAAGAGAGCTGGGCTCACCACCCAACTGTGCCCCACTATCTCACTGTGAACACTGATTTACAGGAAAAGGAACATTTCCAGCCTGCAGAATGGAAAAGCTCAGCTTTTCCAGTGTCCACCTGCAGTCTGAGAGACAGAGGTCTGGGCTTCACTTTCCATATGTTTCTTCCTAGGGAAAACCTAACACAACAACTAAATTACTATTTTCGACTTCATCATAGAACAAGCTTGAATTTTATTATCTTGTGAGTGAAAATAAGCACTGAAACCTCAGGACTCCCCATGCACAGGCTCTGCTGTGACAGGGACGTTTCCTCTGCCAACAGGAAAGAAGAACAAGCTGCGGGTGTATTATCTGTCCTGGCTGAGAAACAGGATTTTACACAATGACCCTGAGGTGGAGAAGAAGCAGGGCTGGATCACGGTCGGGGACCTGGAGGGATGCATCCACTACAAAGTTGGTGAGTGGCCTCTCTGGAAATAAATGTCTGAAGAGATGCTTTCTTGTTCTCTAGTTTTAGATCTGACCTGACAGTTTTATCTTAAAAGTGTGGGTAGGCCATAGCCACAAATAAATTTGGAATTCATCTGTACGTGTTAGGTGGACACTTTACATAGTGAGAACCAACAGACAGATGGCCAGAGAAGTGGTTCCTGGAGATGAGTTCAGTCTTGGAAAGAAAGTGAATGCTTTTAAAATTGGTTTTATTTTTATTTTAGTGAAATATGAAAGAATCAAGTTCTTGGTGATTGCCTTAAAGAACGCTGTAGAGATCTATGCTTGGGCTCCAAAACCGTATCACAAGTTTATGGCATTTAAGGTATGTCTGTCTTTTAACCAAAATACACTCAGTAATTGTAAATACAGGAGATTTCTGTGTGCTGCAGAGCTGCAAAGCTTCTTGCTTATGTAGCTGAGCTCCTCAGGATGCTTGGCAGGCATGAGAGATGGGATCCGTGCTGGCTGAAGAGATTGGATATGTTCTGTTTATGGCCAACAATGAAGTGTTAATATTAGCTTGTGCTGGCAGGCTTCACTTGGGGAGTTTGCAGAAAGCTGATCAAATGCATATGAGTAAAATTGAGTTGGAGATTTTGATGAGTGTTTTCTGTAGGAACTTTTTTGTGGATTTTTTAGGGTTTTTTTTTTAAGCTCTGACTAAATTTTCACATACCATACAAAAATATGTTGGCATGATTTTCCATTTTTATTTTGCAAGGTACTCTTTCCTTCTGCAGTGTGGATTCTGTTTAAAGACAGAAAGTTTGGGAGAATGACCCACTCTTTCTCCCTCTCACTTTGCCTTGGTTTCCTCAGTGAGACCTTTTCTTCTCTACAGCCTGCCAGTGGGTATTTTGTACTTAGTCCTTCAGAGCACTTTTTATCCTAAGCTCTGTGCAGAGAGGAGTCACAAGGGGCAATGCCTTGTGGGCATGTTCATGCTGAGTAATCTCATTTTGCATCCTTCTAGCACAAATGGGCTTATTCAGTATTAGGTCACATTTGCTTTTTCTGAACAAAAGCCAGACTAAATGGGCTCAGTGACATGGAGGGCTCAACAGCTTCAAAATGGCCTGGAATCCATCCTCTGCAGACTCTCAGGATGCTGGTTGGTGCTCCTGGTGCTGCTTCTCCAGCCTGTGGGAATGAACATCCTTTCCTTTCATTGTGGGCAGGGATTTGCTGGGAGAGAGGGAAATGCCACCTGCTGATTCTCCCTGTCAGGAGTCAGAGTGGTCCTTGCACAGAGAGCCAGGAGGGCTTTGCTCTCTCTGGGGATGTTTCACCCTCCTGCTGAGCACCTAAGTCATGGAGAGATACTCTGCCCTGGATCGATCCGTGGCTGGGGGCTGGTCCCAGCCTGCAGCCAGCAGGTTGGATTGAGCAGAGGAAACCTGGTCTTTGCTAAACTGACTCATTTTAGCTGCCCAAACCAGAGTGGTGCTCCCTGCCAACAGGGGAGGTGGGTGGTCACAGATCTCTGCTGACTGAACACACAGTCATGTAAAATTGAGCTGTCTCTTTTCTTTAGAGACCAAATCCTTGTGCTGGCCTCGGGCTCCTGTGGGAAAGAGCTGTTCTTGGCAAGGATCTTATCTGCTGGGATGGTTGGAGCAAGTGGGTAATACCCTCTGAGGCATCTGACATGAGAAATAGAGGCAGGAATAGAAATAACCATGTATTTATCAGGAAACACAGTCAAACAAATAAGATTTTGAAGCCATATCGGGCTGCTGCAACAGGGATCTGTTGGTTTTCTGTGGCACTCATGGAAGGGATTATAAAAGTCTTTTGCAGATCTCCAGCACAAGCCACTGCTGGTGGACCTCACTGTAGAAGAGGGTCAGAGGCTCAAGGTTATCTTTGGATCACACACTGGTTTCCATGTGATTGATGTGGATTCTGGGAACTCCTATGACATCTATATACCATCTCACGTGAGTACATGGCAAAGTGCTGCTGCATGAGTAACATGGGTCACCAGCAAGGTTTGGAGAGGCTCTTGGTGGCTCAGAAATGGTGACCAGTGATGGGTGTGACCTTCTCCAGTGCTGCCCTCATTGACAGTCATTTAAAGAGGACTCAGAGCTATCTCCTACTTCGTGTTCATTGTTTGCACAGGCTATTTCTGTCCTCATTCCCACGCAGTGAGGTTTGAGGTTGCCATGTCCCACAGGAAGGAGATTCTGTCTGTACACTGCTTGGACCAACAATGGAGCTCTCTGTAGGATTTTCTTACTGGCTTATTGAAGCTGTATCCATACTGCTGGCCCAGGATTAACTGGTGTAGGAGAAACTGTCACTAAACAAATCCAGGAACTGCTGAATCTGATCCAAGCAGCAGATCCTCCTCTGTGAGAGCTGGCAAGAGCATAGGGGAAAACACCAGGGTAGTTTGGGATGGTTTTGTGTTGTCTTAGCTTTGGAAGGGCAGATGTGGATGGAAAGTCACTGTAGCTGCCCTTGGAGCTAGAGACTATTTCTGAAAAATAGTATTTCCTCCCTCGGGCTGCCTATAAAATTCTGGGTTTATTTCCCTTGATTTAAACAGGAGATGGATTCATTGACTCAGTCACTTATTTGTGTTCCAGCCAAGTGTCAGCCATCAGTCTTGGGGGCGTATATGTTGTGATCTGTCTGTAATTACTGAACCTGTTTATCCTTGCCATGTCAGTCAGCTTTGATGGTATGGTAAACATGACAGTTTATTCCCCTTCCAGCTTATCTCTGAAAGCCAGTGCCTGTTTGGTGAATTGAGGGAGGGCTTTGTTCTCAAGTTGGTTTGGGCTTTTTTCCCCCCCAGGGCTCTGCTCCTTTTCCCTCCCCCCTTTCTCTACTCAATGTAACTCTGACTCTCTGGGTTTCTTTTACCTGCAGATTCAGGGCAATATTACTCCTCACGCCATTGTCATCCTGCCTAAGACAGACGGGATGGAGATGTTGGTGTGCTATGAGGATGAAGGTGTCTACGTGAACACCTACGGACGGATAACTAAAGATGTGGTGCTCCAGTGGGGAGAAATGCCTACTTCTGTGGGTAGGTCAACCTTCCTCTTCACCTGCTTAAAATACAAGTAAGATGAGGAGTCAAGAGTGCTGAGATGGGGTCAGTTGGGCTTTTGCTTAGCAAAGGAGATGTCTGTCTGCCAGCTGCAAGATGCAGTTGCTTAATTTCTACAATTTGGTCCTCCATCATAAAAGCAAGGGACTTGTTGAGGATGTGAGCTCTGGTTTATCTTGAGTATGAGATAAGATAATACAAACCAGTTGCACTGGTGGGATACTCTACTGAGTGGAAGAGGGGTTGGATGTTGAGCTGGGAGCACTTGGGTTGCTCTTCTGGCTTTGCTGTTGCTCAGCTCCACAACCCATGGGGGCAAACCACTGCCCATCTCCTCACCCCCTGAAACGGGAAGAAGTGATGTTTCTGTTTAAGTTGCTCAGCAGTGTCTGGATGAGGAGTGCTCTGAGAAAGCTCCTTTCCCTGTGGGCACCTGCCTGGGTGTCAGAGCTGTGGCATTGATCCACACAGGCTTTGAGTAAGAGCTGATGAGAACTTTTCTGCCTGCTGTGTAATATTCAACACGAGTTGTGACACCTGCCAAACGCTTCCTTTTGACAGCCTACATTCATTCCAATCAAATAATGGGCTGGGGAGAGAAAGCTATTGAAATCCGGTCAGTGGAGACAGGACATTTGGATGGAGTATTTATGCACAAGCGAGCTCAAAGGTTAAAGTTTCTATGTGAAAGAAATGATAAGGTAAGTCCACTTCAAAGTTTGTATCCGTGCTGTAAGCTGCAGGGTGCTTTTAGACTTTAAGTCTGGTTTATCTTGAGGTTAATAATTAATCTGAAGGTCCTGTTTAATAAGCAGTGCCCCTCAACCTGCTCCCAAATATTTTCCTCCAGTGGATGGAGACCTCAGCCTGCAAAATTATTTCTGTCACTAGCTGAGATCTTCATTCCCTTGGCTTGACTTTCTCCCAATTCTTTCATCTGAACATTAAGTCAAGGCTGCCAAGTAAACTCTCAAAGCTGAGAAATGGTAGCAGTGGGGGTGTGTGAGTGACCCTGCTTTGAACTCTGATACGGAAACATTTTGATGCACCTTAAATTGTTTTCTCCATGGAGCCTCATCCTTTCCTGTGGGCAGCACTGATAAATACTGCTCTGGAGGGTCACCAGAACTGCATGGCTGTCAGGTAGATGAGCCCTGCCATGATGTTGCAAGGGGAACATGGAGTGACGAGAAATTGCTGGAGGAAAAGGCGTATTTGCAAGGAAGAGATGACTGAATGCCACAATCTGTTTCTGCTGGTGGTGTTTCCTCATCTCACAAGGTTTCATTGAGATAAATCAGGACCATGCAGCGGGGAGATCTTCTGTAATGAACATGAACACAAAAGCAGTGAAGAAACCAATTGCTCTGTCCCCAGAGCAGGGTTTAATAATGTGCAGTGAATTAGTTTTGAGGCTACAAACAGCTGCTCATTTATTTGAGCACTGCCCTACCTGTGGCATGGAATTACACTGGAACTCTGCAGGGAAACATATCCTAGCCTTGCAGTTGACTCTGCCATGGGAAACTGCCCAAGAAGCTGGATTTAAGTTTAATTCAAGTGTAATTTAGTTATTACAAACCTGGAAAAAACACATCTTGCTCTTTCTAAAATACTGGAACCAACTGATGGGTTTGAAATACTAAACCCAGATGTTCCACTTTCTGAAGAACTGGTTAAACTGGTAGGATTGAGTAATTTCTGGTCTTAAAAAGGATAGAGGCTTCAGATCATCCCCTTCAGTATTTTGAAATTCTAACTTCTGATTTTTTCAAACTTCCCTTGGGATCAGACGCTGGTGGATCCTGCCAAAAGCACCAAACACTCTGTTCTTCATACAGTGTGTTGATGCATTTCTGTGCTTTGACCATGTTGAAGGGCAGTCGTTTTCCTGAGCTTTACTGTCAGGAACAGCTGAAACACCAGAACTAACTTTTCCAAAGAACACCATTTCAGACCAAAGCAGATGTCAGCCCAAATGGTGAACATTTAGGAAGATCCAGACCTGTTTTCTTAATGGTGTGTAATAAATGGTGCCATGGGAGTAAAAGGGGATAAACTTAGTATTTTTAAGGCATTCTAAGCTTTGCTCTTCTTGGTAGTTATAGAGAGGGAGGTTTATTGACTTCATTTACTAATAAAAGAGTTTGGTTTGATCCCAGTCTGTATGGGTTAGCTCCAGCCCCTCAACTCCATGGAAAACGGAGAACCAGGCAACGGGCTGTGTAAAATTTGTGGGGAAAAAAGGAGCAGGAAGGGAGGTTCAGGCAGAGGAAACCAATGGTGTGAGGCAGCTCCTGCTTTTCCTCACTCCCTGAGACAACAACAATAATAATAATTATAATGGGTTTCAACAACAGCAACAAAAATAATAATAATGATGATGATGATGATAATAGTAATAATAATAATAATAAAGGGGTTTTTCCTTCCAAATAGGTATTTTTTGCATCGGTGAGATCTGGAGGAAGCAGCCAAGTGTTTTTCATGACCCTCAACAGAAACTCCATGATGAACTGGTAACAGAGGAGCACTTGGCACTCACCGCCATGGCATTATTTCTAATTTAAAGGACATTAAAGACGTGGACTAACACTGTAGAGGCAGGTGTGGAGGGCGCCGAGGACCCCCCTCCCCACACTCCCCCGGCGCTGCCAGCCCCGGGGCGGGGACCGCGGCCAGGGATGGACTTCCACGCTTGGACCCCCCGAGGTCTCCTGATTACGCTGTGTTATAGTGGGTTATGAGTTTTCCTTTGTTTTGTTTTATTTTATTTTTTAGTTTTACTTTTTCTTTGTCCCCTACTTTGTAAGAACGGGGAGAGAAAACAGTGTCAAAAAGTCTGTTTTTAATTCTGTCTGCCTGCTAGCATCAAATATATAGTATGTTGTAAAGTTACCAATTAAATCTGGTGAGAGACAGCACAATAAATGTACCTTTTATCTTTGTGATGAAGGCCATAACCATATAGCTGGGTAATTTTAGACATCTTTTGCCTTCACCAACATTTTCATGTTGCTTTTGGCAGCAACGGCTTAACAGATTTTTAAAGAAGAGAAAAAATAATAGTTTTTTTTCCCCTCTTTTGGGAAATGGATTTTAAATGGCTAAACTACTAGCCTTAGACTAATAAAAATCAGCTACCATTTTTGTCAAGTCTGTCAATCCATATTTCTATATGGATCTTCACATAATGGTGTGTCTTGATAGGGGCAGAGGTGCCATTTCTTGTTGCTCTGGAGGTGCCCTCCTGCACCGGGGCTTGGGGGGACGGGGGATTGGAGGAGGAGAGGCTGGCAGAGCGGTCAGAGGAGCCCCGTGCTCGCCCCTGAGGTGGGATTTGTGGCCACAGACAGCTCCTGGGATGCCGTGGGTGCCGGACCCCCATGTCGAAGCCGGCACAAGCCGTGGGCACTCGTCCCCCTCCCCGAGCCCAGAGCCGGGCACTGGCGTGCGGGAGCAGCCGGCACAGGGGTGGGGATCACCAAACAAGCTGCCTGTCCCCCACGTTGCTGGATTGGGCTTGTAAAGAGCTTAAAAAAATATATATGTGTGTGGTTTCTTCGGCCAAGGGTCTGAATCTACTCGTTTTCCACCCCCTCCACTCCCTAGGAATTACCCAACATACAGTGAAAGACAACATCTGTGCCGAACTGTGTGTGTGTGTTTAGTTCAGGTTGAATCGTGTCCTTATAAACTCTGCTCAGTTGATTTCCGTTTTCGGTGCGTATCTGGGGTTTTCTTTCTCAGTAGCTGCAAGCATGGCCGCCTGTGGTGTTGGGGTGTCGCATAACAAGGTCTGTGTTGCTGGTTTTAACCTACCTCGTTTTGGTTGGGGTTTGTTTTTTGGTTTGGTTTGGTTTCTTTTTTTTTTTTTCCGTTCCGCTGTCGATCACAGCGCTGTTACCTCCAGCGACATATAGAGAGCTTAACTGGCAATCTTGGTGTACTCAGTAACGATGGCTTTATTAAAAAATGATTAAATCAACAGGACTTGGTCAAACTTGAATCTTTACGGAGGGTAAGAGGTGATGTGGGGTGGCGGGGATGGGATGGGATGGGCCACCCTCACCTGAAGCCTCCCGTGGGAAGGGTGTCCCGGTTTGGTACCACAGGGATCGCTGGTGGTGGGGCTTCCAGCAGGATGTGGAGTCCAGAGGAGCACAGGTGAGATGTGCTTGGTGGGTGCTTTCTTCAGGCACCCTGCTGCTGGGTCAGAGCAGCCTGCAGACTGTAGGGATGGCCATAGGACTACAATACCCATATTCAAACCCCATATGAGTCCCATCACAAACCGATTGCCACCAGCTCTTTATATTTTCATTGTGATTAAAATATAAATCACGTAAAGCCCAGAGCTTTTATTATGTTGCAAACCAATAACTAGTTTTGAGGGTTTTTTGGTCCCCCTTCAAGTGACAAATGCACAACTTTAGATGATTATTTTTTTATTGTGGGGGTTTGGGTACAGTGATGAAATAGAAGGAAGTCATGTCTAAACATAAGGTAGTTTGTGAATGTATTTTTAAAAATCTTAGAATAATTTGAAACAAAAGATCATGAGAAACCAGTGTTATCACAGTCTTATCTATGGCATGTGTGTATGGAGATACCACAAAGTAAACATTTTTCTGGTGCCAGCCACAATAAAACACAAAAAACTTCACGATTAAACTATGCCTTTTATGTTTGGGCAAATAAAACCTGGGGTGTTGGAGGACATGGAGGTAAAGGGGATTTTCAGGATTCCCAGTCGCAATGTTCTTTGCCTGGAGGTTCTTGGGAGAGCAGCATTCTGGAGCAAGATGAGTGCAGGGAGATGGGACGTGTCCCCTGGCCAGCACTCAGAGTGGCCAAGGGATGTCTTGACAGACCATTAATCTGAAAACTGCTCTTCTACAAAATCAACCCATGATTATTACAAAGACCCATTTTCTCCTTCAGATATTCCTGGCTTTGATTTGCTTGTCTTTTGCTGTAAGTAAAGGACACTTATGGTTGATCAATGCTCTGCAAAACTCCTTAATAGTAGTGTTTAAGGAAATAAAACCTGGGGCTGCTTCTGAAACCCTGTGCCTGGGAATTTTTACCTGGGAAAGGAAATTTTATTTGTTGAGCTGAGCAGACCTGCAGAAGGAAAAAGCAGTAATGTCTGTGCTTGCAGGAGTCACTTGGACCTGTTGCAGACTTAGTTACTTACAGAGTTGCTGTGAAATGTTGCATGAACTCCAGGAATGAGCCGTGGTAAATGGAAGAAAAGCCTCGAGAGCTGGTGCGAGGCCACATGAGGCCCTTGGTTACGCCCAGCACCCTGGGGAACTGTTGGGTACCACTCCAGGTGAAGGATGCTCAGAGGTAAGGCTGTTGCACCTGCTCCTGGGAACCAAGTGTTTTCAAAACTGTTTTTTATCAAATGGGATTTTTCTTGTTGCACGATGGATTGGAAGTTGATAGTAAATGACATTTTTGTGACAAGAGATGTGCATGGTGACCCTGAGCTGGTCTGGTTCCTGGAAATGGTTGAAATAATTGTTCTGCAATTCCTTGTCTCAATATGCAAGGTCCTTTCCTGCTCAGGCAACAGTTTGATGCTGTGTAATTGGGGCCAGTGTGAGCATCGTGTAGGCCAGCAGTGACTGGATCTGCCTGTTCCCGAAGGTATGGGGTGGACCTCCCTTCCATAACCTGTCTGTGCCCAGGGTAAGCCACCCACCAGGGTACAGCTCCTCTGAGGAGATCCAGCAGAGATGTTCTCAGCAGAAGGGATGTGGTTCCAGGTGTTGGATGCTTGTCACAGCCACTGCTGCCCCGTGGCATCCGTGTCCTGCCCTGTGTTCCCCTGCAGAGCTGCCACTTCCCCCTGCCCATCCAGGTGTCGTGACCTGCTGAAGAAAAGCTTTGCTGGGTTTGCTTTCCAGTTTTTGTTTTGGGAGATGCTGCACCACCCAGAGCTGGGGCTGGGAAAGGGCCCGTTAACCACCTCTGTTTTAACGCCACCTGTTTTTGTTGGGAGGTTGCAAGGCCACCACTCCGGTATCTTTACAACGGTGCTGTAAATGCACCAAATTCTCTCCTAAATGTGTTTTATCAGCCTGAAGCCACCACCCTGAGGGCGGCCCCAGCACCAGTGCCTGCCCTGGCTGCTGTGCTTGAAGAGGAAACATGAACATGTGTCATCTTTCTGTGCCAGCTGATGTGCCACATCTGTCTGCGCTTACCTGGAGAGCCAGAGATTTATGGACTTGATCTTGCTTTTTTCTTTCCTGTTTTGTTTCAGTTTATGGCAATATTTTTCCTTTTTTTAACATCAAAGCTGCCTCTGAATGACCCAGAGGCAGTAAAATGGGTGTGCAAATTACCCCGGCCACTGAGAAAGCCTAACTGTCCTGGAATCTCTAAATTCCTTCCACTGAGGTGACAAGCATGTTCAGCTGTTCAAAAGCAAAGCCCAACCATAAACTTTGGCTTTTATCACAGAGCATTAGGTTACTACCACCAACAGTTCTGCACACAACATAGAATAGGCAGTAAGCATGGCAATTCCACGTTATACATAGTCCTTATGCTTTATTATTTAAGTAAAGCATTAGCAGTAATGCAGGCACTGTTGTTTGCCAATCACCCACTGCCTGGCCAGGCTCAGCAGCCGTGGGATGGGTCAGTGCTGCTCTGTGCTGTGCTGCTCTCTGCACCCTCAGGACTGTGGTCACAACCAGCTGTCAGACATGCAACAGACCTGCTGGGCTGTTCAATCATCCTGGAGGAGCCTGGCCCTGTTCTGTAGGAATGTCGGTTCTTCTCAGCTATCAGTGAGCCCCTTTGGGAAGTGACTCCTGTGGGAGGCAGATTTACACACAGCCCTTTTCCACCTGTGAACCTCCGGACCAGCCTCGAGCTAATTGGCACATCCAGGGTCTGGAGTCTTAGTGCCACCAAGAGCTAAATATGTGCTTGGATTGCTCAGGGCCAGACTGTGGGAGAGTGTGCCCCAGCCCAGCTGGCATCAGCCAGGATCTCAAGGGGAGAGTGGCACCAGCTCGCAGCATCCAGCCTGGCAGGGCATGTTAGAGGGGCATGAGGGGATGGGAGAACCCTGGGATAACTTCACGCCTTTGGCCAGCAGACCTGTTTAAGGGATTCATGTGGCTGTGGAGCTTCCACAGTTTCCATGGAAGTCGCCAGGCCACTCCTGGGAAGGTGGCCAATGCTCAGCCACACCACCCCACTGCTGCTGCCCCAGCTGCTCTGCACCCTCTCACTGGAAGTGGAATTACAGGAGGGTTCAGCTCTGGAAGCAGGAGTGGGGAAGCCACGGAGAGGCCACACTGCTGTCTCCTCTCAGTATGTCACTGGCTTTTCACCCCTCTAACTCCAGTAGGCTGGGAAGAGTAGGGGTGGGAAGCATTACCCGCTCTTGGCCAGGCACCTGTGATGGGATGGGGATCCTGGAGGGGTACATGGGGGTCCTGGAGGGAGACACTGGTCCTGGCCAGGAATCTCCCAGCACCCAAAGGTTTCTGTTTGGGATCTTGGGTCAGAACTCATTTATTTCCTGATTCAAGCTTGTTAAAAAGCCTGGTAATTGTCAAATCCTGCCAGTCCCACTCTGGAGGCATTTGACTGCAATACAAAGAAACAGTGCTTGTAAATGCCTGGGTATCCACACACAGCGAGCAAACATCATGGGCAAGATCTCTGCTGGAAGGACAAATATTGGAGAAAACAAAAGCTCAGCCTCGGGTCTTTCTCCTCTCAGCTATGCCAGCCCAGGAGAGGAATGCAGGTGTTGTGGCTCGAATCAACACCTGCTTAATGCAATGAACTTTTCTCCTCCAGTTAAAGTTTTACTTTCCTGGGGAGCCCAGTACAAAGATTAGTGGTCTTACACTCATCTTTGTTTTTTTAATCTCTTGCTCTTCCTCTGTAGAAAGTACATTTTGTGCCTCTGTGAAGCCTGGATGGCTGAGAGCATCATCCAGTGAGTGCTGTAACTTGGCTGCTGGACCCATCAGAGACTGATCTGGGAGGTAATGGCTTTAATCAGCATTAATTACCTTCCAGTCTGACTCAGACTCTGGCACGTCCCTACTTACGGATGCCAGCATCCGCCCCAGCCCTGCAGCTCCTCTCACTGACCATGTCAAGGACAGCAAAGCCTGAGCCGGAGCAAGACCTGCTCAGACCAGCTTGTGCAGATGTGCAAAGTTCATGAAAAACGAGTGAGCCAAGCCAAAGATATTTGGCAGCATCAGTAGTATTTGCAGCATTGGCCATAGTTCACAGAATCAGCGATGTTTGACAGTGCAGAGATCAGCTGGTGATGCTGAAAGGCTCAGTGTTCATGCTGTTGTGGGCTTTTTCTAATGAAAACCTCTGTTATTGTAATATTCTGGGTAATTTTGCTATAACTCCATGTACCCAAACAGATGTCTCCTCTGACCACTCAGGCTGCACATACAGGTGTGGACTGGCACTACAGCTGGATACTGAGGGGGCTCTGTGCGTGCAGGTGTCTATGTATTGATACAGAGAGGCCTTTATACATCTGTGTTTATATATGTTTGGCTGTGTGTGTGATATACACACATAAATATATTTTAAAGCAGGTGCTAAGTGCTATCTAAATAAAACACTTAGTCATTTTCTCTCTGCTTTGCTACATATGCTGGGAGAGGTTCTTCTCCCTAATTCAGAAGGAGGTTTGTGATGTGGCATGTACACCCAGCACAGACACCGAGGAAGGTGTTGTGCATCTCAAAACAGGCTGTAGCGTGTTCCCAAGCCCCTGCCATGTCACATTCCCAAGTGTTCAGCTGAGGGACAGCCCCAAACCAGTCCTGCAGCTGGATCATTTGAATTTTCCAGGTCCACTCTATGCCTTTGTGGATCTCCTGTTGTTTTGTGCATGTCCCCAGACACAGGGATTGGTGGTGGCTGCTCTGAGCCGAGCGGTGGCCAAATAACGCATGGAAGGCTTGGGTTTCTCATTAACTCCAGAGCTGATATAGTCCCATCTCTCAGAGCATCAGCCAGTTTTCCTACCTCCATCCCTGCCTGGCTGTCCCTCCTTCCCTGCCCAAGCCCACACCTCGCTCCACAGCCCAGGACAGTGACCATTCCTGGGAGGACAGTGGAGAAGCTGCGGGATGGAAGAGAAAAGCAAAATGCACACGGAGAAGGTAACCATGCCTCACTGGCATTTTTGCACTAGGATTTCTGCAGGAGCCTATCATTGACCAATTCTGTGCCAAGACCAAAATCAACCAAAAAAAAAAATCCCCTCCCTTAATTAATTGCTCTCTGATGTCCACACCGAGCACAGGGGTAAAGGGGTCAAGGAGTTATTTTTTATTCTCAAGAGCTCTGTTGGACCATTGGATAACTTTATGTGTGATGGAAGGAAATAATGCTTGAAACAGCTCTGCTGAAACCCACCGTTTTGGTGGGGATTTTCCCCAGCTGTTGTGCTCCAGGGATGGGGATGGGGCAGGGCACACTGTTTCTGCCTGTGCTGCCATACCGGGCAGAGCTCTGGCTCCTGTGAGCTCCAGGGCCAGGGTGGGCAGTGCAGCAAGAGCTGGACTGCTCCTTGTGAGGCAACACTGCTCTGCCCCAGAGGTCTTGTATTTGCCCATCCCCAGGGGCTTTCCTTCCCCTTTGGAGCCAACCAAACCGCTTGTGTTGCTGCTGCAGCACCCCTGGGTGCCACTGTCCCAACGAGCTGGGCATTAGGGCACCCTGGGACAGGGAATGGGTGCAGCCTCCACAGGTTTGGGCAGGGTTAGGACAGCAGGGTGAGGCTGTTCTCTGCTTCCTTCCCCAGCACCTCACGGGAACGCTGGTCCTCTCTGTCTTTACTGCAGTGTTGGGCTTCTTCCAGTACGGCTACAGCCTGGGTGTCATTAACGCCCCCCAGAAGGTAAGTCTTGCTCCCCCAGGCCATGCACAGACAAGGAACAAGGGCTTCAGGGCAGGCAGGACCCATCTGTCCCTTGCAGAAACCCTCAAGAGAGCCCTGTCCCTTCCCCAGGCAGTTTCCTCTGCAGCACAAAGGCAGTGGGGTGAGAACACAGCCAGGACCCTCTGCTGCCACCTCGCCAGGGAAAGCAACAGGACTCTGCAGTCCTGGAGCCATCGTGGCCCCTGTGCCCAGGCTGAGGGACTTCGCCTCTCTGCTGGTGCTGAATCCGGACACCACCCTCTCCCCTGCCCAGGGAGGGAGGACACTGTGCCTTCCCTGTGGCACCTCCCCACTGGGCTCTGGGTGTTGGGGAGCTTGGGGGGACCCCGAGATTTCACCCTTGCAGACTCTGCAATGAAAAGATTTTCCTGCAGCAGGGAAAAAAGCCCCAAAAAACAAAAAACCAAAAACCGACAAACCAGAGGGTTGGGGTGGTTATACATCTGAGCTGACAGCATTTTCCCTCTTTGCCTGTCACAGGTGATAGAAGCACACTACGGGCGCGTGCTGGGCATCATCCCCCTGCATGGACACACCACCAACACCTCTGGGGAGGACGGCACGGACCCCCAGGCTGGCACTGGGGGCACACTGGCACCCCTGGCTGACACCAGTGAGGACCTGGCCAGCACCCCGCACATCCTCACCATGTACTGGTCCCTCTCTGTCTCCGTGTTTGCCGTCGGTGGAATGGTCTCCTCCTTCACCGTGGGCTGGATCGGTGACAGGCTCGGCAGGTGAGAACCCCCATGTCTGCTGTGACTCTGTGCCACAGCCAAGACCTTCTGTTTGATTTTTCTGTTATTTTCCTCAATTGTGGGAAAAAAAAAAAATCCAACTTCCAAAATACTGTTTCAACCACCACAGAGGTCAGGCTTATTAAAATCCTCAATTGTAAATCAGATGTTTTATTGCAATTTTAGCACTTCAGACAGCAGCTGACGAGCAGTCTTGATTAAATTCTGAATTCCCCCTTTTGTTTCCATGGCAAATGGGACAGGAGGGCATCTGAACGGTGTTTGCACAGGATGTAAAATACAATTTAAGACATAATTTTAACTGCTCTGATTGCACCCGGGCCCTATATTTTGCAGTGCCTACGATCATTAGTTTTGCCTCTGTGTCACTTACTAGCTCCACTTGCATGCTGCGAGGGCTGCTGTGGCCGAGCGAGGTGCCACAAGGAGCTGTGGTGTTGTTGCCTTGCAGGGTGAAAGCCATGCTGGTGGTGAACATCCTCTCCATCGTTGGGAACCTCCTCATGGGGCTGGCGAAATTCGGGCCATCTCACATCCTCATCATTGCTGGGAGAGCAGTCACGGGGCTGTACTGTGGTGAGTCCAGGCTGGGTCAAGCAGGGTGCTGGGTGCTCACTCCAGGGCTGCAGTTCAGAGATCCCTGTATTTTTAAATCTCTTTTCAGTTCAGAAGCAGTTTCACAGGTGGTAGTTTTCTTCTTCTCCTTCCTCTGCCTGTCCTTCTCAATCCAGGATCTTTCCCAGAAGTATTTGGGTTGGCTGTATGATGAAATTAATTTATTTCATATATGCTAGAAAGGAACAAGTCCCTGTATCTCAAGGCTGCATCTTGCTGGTGGCTGCTGTGACAGCACGTCATTAGCCAGGCTGGTTAACAGGTTCCCTAGACAGCAGTGCTGTCTAGCAGAGAGCACAGCAGCACTGCACATGGAGAGGATAAGACAGTCAGTAAATAATGTAGAATTACATTAGAGTTAGCTTAGAAATCACAGCTTGTTATCACTGTTACTGGTATGCACACACGATGCTCCACTCTGAGGTTTCAAGGCAAGTTTTAAGAAAGCTCTTGGCCCTGCAATAACTCCTCCCAGTGGACAGTCTCTGCTCTGTGCTTGTATGTGTGTGTGCAAGTATAAAGGCTTCCCAACTTGGGGCTCTGAATCCTGGGATATCCCAGCACTTTTCCATGGGGCAGGTGGTTCCCAGCCAGGCACGAGGGGTTTGGTGGGGTGTGGGATGAAGCACACAGGCTCCATCCTCCTTTCCCATTTGGGAAGTGGTTTCTGCTGGTTGCTGAGCCGTGTTCTCAAGGAGGTGACACCTGTGTGTGCTCCATGCAGGGCTTTCCTCTGGCCTAGTGCCCATGTACGTCAGCGAGGTCTCTCCCACGGCCCTTCGAGGAGCGCTGGGGACGCTGCACCAGCTCGCCATCGTCACGGGGATCCTCATCAGCCAGGTGAGAAGGAAAGCACAGGCATCCAGAGGGTGGTTCAGAGATTAGGGAGACCCCAATGATACACTGGGGTGTCACTCACTATTCCATCCCAAAACCGAAGGAGTGTGCAAAGCAATTTGCTCTAATGGGGTTATGCTTCTGCAAAAACCTTCTCCTTTCCCTGAGGAAGTTCTTTCAGCATCTCATCAGCGTCAGGCTGGATCCTGAGCATGAGACGCCTGAAAATCAGATTCTCCAAAATGGCTTCATCAGAGAAGAGGGAGCTCAAAGTCCCAGTCAGCTTTTCCCCACCACAGCAGGAATTCCAGCTATGCAATAGGTGGGCACATAAATGTACCAGGAACAAACACAACCAGGAAAAGAAATGATATTTGCTTCCAGTTTTCTTCCAGCTTGTCACTTCAAAACATGATGGTGGTCATTTGCTTTCTTTTCCTACGGTGCAAAATAATCATTTCAAACATGCTTTGATTATTCCAGGTCCTTGGACTAGACTTTCTCCTGGGCAATGATGAGATGTGGCCCCTACTCCTTGGTCTGTCGGGAGTGGCTGCCCTCCTGCAATTCTTCCTGCTCTTGCTGTGCCCCGAGAGCCCCCGATACCTTTACATCAAACTGGGGAAGGTGGAGGAAGCCAAAAAGAGTAAGACACATTCTGGGCTTGTCTAGAGTTGGGTTTGTACTGTATTAAGTATTAAACAGAAAGAAAAGCCCAGCTCAGGACTCACATGCAACTGTGTGGTTGCTCCATTCCATGCTCTGAGCTGCTGAGGTTCTGGACCAAAAACTATTGAGATGTTTGCATGGGACTAAGCAGCACTGCTGAGAGATGAGGCTTGAGCATGGTGTCTCACGGCTGGTGCAGAATTGAGGTGTTGCTGTCCCTGGCCAAGTAGACATATTTTGGATCCTTGATGTGCCATAGGGATCCTTAGAGTAAGAGGATATGACTGTCCATGTGGTTGGCCTACCCCCAGTTTTAGCTAGAGGTTCTTGTCCTTGCTTTGTGCCTTATCTGAAGATAAAATGTCAATTTTTTTTTTTGTAAGATCTGAAAAGGCTCAGAGGAAACTGTGACCCGATGAAAGAGATTGCAGAGATGGAAAAGGAAAAGCAAGAAGCTGCTAGTGAAAAGAAAGTCTCCATAAGACAGCTTTTCACCTCTTCCAAGTACAAGCAGGCTGTCATCGTGGCACTGATGGTGCAAATATCCCAGCAGTTCTCAGGAATCAACGCGGTGAGTCCCCCTGAAATGCTTGTCTTTAGAGAAATCCATGCTGAGCATGAGAAGGCAGCTCTGGCTCTGTCCGAGCTGTGCAGGGTGAAAGGTGGCCTTGCCAGTGGGCTCCTTGGCCACCACCATCCGTGCTGATGGTGGATTTCACTGCCAAGCTGGCTGTGGGAGGGCAGGAGAGTGGGGTGGAGAAGAGGGCAAGAGAGTTCAGCACAAAACCAGCTGGCACAGCAGGTCCTCACTGAGCTCTCCCATGACCTCTACCTACCTGAGTTTGACAGCAGTTTGCTCTCTTTAATGACTCTATACTCACTCCAGGAACCACAGAATCACTATTTTCTAGCTTTTTGTAACTAAACAGTTTGTGTGTCACGGCTTGGGGATATCAGAAACCATCATTTTACACCCAGAAGCATAGAGCCTCCTTTTCAAAATCTGCTAAAAATCGTATTTTTGAAAGTCAGGTGAAACTTGAGGCCTCTGTTTCACCAGATTTCAACACTCTGGGAGTGTTCCTTGCATCCCAAGGCACAGTGGCATGCAAGGGTGCCCAGCCTTGTGGGGCTGAACTGGGATAAGGATGTCACAGAGCCCAGCTGGGGGTCAACCACCCATTTACCTACTGCCCTTAACTTTCACCAGAAAAGAATCACCTTATTCTTGGAGATAGAGAAGAAAGAAGAGTTGTTCCATCTCAGGAAGAATATTTTAAAATTCATGTAAAACTCAGTCATGTTAAGATGTTTTACTTCAGTGCTTGGTGCTGGTGATCTGGCTTTAAGATTAAACATGGACTACATGATAAAAACCAGTTTTAATGTGCAAATGCAGTAATAGCTCAGGAGGGGAATTTCAACAGAATTTTTAACTCCCTCAGGCTCCTTTGAAATTTGCAGCTTTAATTATTATAACAAGCCATTAAAAATTGAAAAACTAATCATAATTAAATTACTTCACATCTCAGCCACACAAGTGCAACTCTTCCCTCAAGAGAACAAAAAGTTTCACCAGTCTTGTTGCCTAATCCTTCATCCTGATGTATTTTGATAGATCTTTTACTATTCTACAAACATTTTCGAGAGAGCTGGAGTTGACCAACCAGTTTACGCAACCATCGGTGTTGGGGTGGTGAACACAGTCTTCACTGTTATCTCTGTAAGTAAATACTTCTGCCACCCAAACTACAAAGTCACATAGGCTACAATATGATTTTGAAACATGATTTTATCCTGCAGCTGGGGCTGGGATTTGCAGTTTTTCAGGGCTGACCTTGGACACCTTATGGGGCAAATTCAAGCTTTGACACAGAGCCTGTTGCTATTAATCAGCACTGCTAAATGCCTCATGAGAGGAAATTGCATTCAGGGAAGCTCTGGTAACTCAGTATTGCCCCCCAAAATAAAAGCTGCCTTTGACACTGCAATTCTGCAGGTCCTATTCCCCCCAGGGAACAGGCAGAAGCTGGGGGCTGTGATGGGGAAGCCAAAAGCTCACAGTCTCCTTTACCTGTTATCTTCCAAACTGTTTTGTGTATGTACACAGCACCTGCACAAGGGATATCCAAAGGCTATTCTGCAGTAATAAAAGTAATCCAGCACCTATCCTCATCCTATCTATGCAGTGCTCTGCAGCAATAAAAGGATGGTTCATTTCCACAGACTTTCCCTTTGTTTTTCTCTCTCCTGAGAGGATTAACACAATTCTTATCAGCAGGCAATTAGATTTTTAATGTGGCCATTAATGTAAGATCAGGAAATGCCAAGCCCATTTCTCTCACATCTCCTGAGAGAGACTTAGGGAGTAAAGGACTATTACCCCCAACAAAGCAGAGCTGCAAGGTAGAAATACACAGCTCCAAGAGATTTAGGACAAGAAGGAATGGCTATAAAGTGACAGGAGGCAAGTTTAGATTAGATACTAGGAAGAAACAGACTGTGAGGGTGGTGAGGCATTGGAACAGATTGTCCACAGAAACAGAGGATGCCCCATCCGAAAAGGGTTCAAGGCCAGGCTGGACAGGACTTGGAGCAATCTGGTCTAGGGGAAGGTGTCCCTGCCCACGGCAGGAGGGGTTGGAATGAGATGATCTTCAGGGTCCCTTCCAACCCAAACCATTCTTACTACAGGATGTATGAGACAGGAGCTCTTGGGACGAACTTGCTTTAGAGAAAATACATCACAGGCCCCACAGTGAGGAGAAAATGTGATCTTTATTGTGAAATGAGGCTCAGAGGTGGAAGGAGCTGGAAGAAGACTTTCTCCAGCACGGAGGGTCCTCCTGCAGTTCAATCCCCACTCTGAGGCTCTGGTACTTGCAGCCTGAGGCATTTGCTCTTTGCTTCTTTTGGCTGTGAGAACTTAAAAATTACCTGCCTTTGTCAATAAATGACAGACCTCGCTCAAAAGGCAGAAGTGCTGACAGACAGGTGGACCTTGGCAGCGGGAGAAGGGAATGCAAAGGCTCATCCTCTGTGACTTCACGAGTCAGCAGGATGAGCTGCCTCCAGCAAAAGAGACGGTCTCTTGGAAGCATAAATCACGGATGTAGTGGCAGCAAAGGTTGAGCTGCTGGCCAGTGGTGTCTTTCAGAGCAGAGGGGCAGGAGAAGGCAGCCTCAGAGGCTTGTGCACAGTCAGGCCAGGCCAGCTGCATGGTGTCTGGTATAGACTCACGTATCTGTCACAAGCTGGGTGAGATGACTGGAATCCACCAAGGGAAGTTGAGAAGGAGAAAACTGAGATTTGTGGATACCAGAGAAACAAAAGAAGTCTGAGAGAAACTGGAGGAAAAATCCTGGCTCCAGCTGCCACACAACTATGCCTGCCCTAGGACAGGCAAGGTGCAATGGTCCATGATGTGACCTGAATCATGCTACATTTTAAAGGCTGATTTTAAACTGAGGCAGAACCAGGTCCTTTTTCCTTTCTGGGAAAAGAAAAAAAAAAAAAAAAAAAGAGAGACAGAGAGGAAAAGTCCACAGTCAGCAATACATATGTAAGAGCAGTGGGAAGTCCTGAGAGCTTGGAAACTCATGAGCTCTGAGTGTACGTGGCTTTGCCTTGCCCTTGGCAAGGTGACTGCTCAGTCTGGCTCCCCAGGAGCCACTGGCAGAGTTTCTGACACTTGGAAACCAGCATGTAAATCCCTACCACGAAAGCTAAAAGAGCAGGAGGGCAGTGTGGCAATGGTAACAGCTTGGTTATTGCTGATGGACCTGATCCTGAGAGCAACAGTGCTGGAGACTGAGCTGCTGCATGTGTTTCTACAGGTCTTTCTGGTGGAGAAGGCAGGCAGGCGGTCCCTGTTCCTGGCTGGTTTGATGGGCATGTTAGTCAGCGCCGTGGCCATGACAGTTGGACTTGTGCTCCTGGTAAGGATTTCTCTCCATTTTTTATCCTTTATTTGCAAACGAGAGAAGACAGCATCAAAGTCAGTCCAAACCACAGGGGCAAGCCCCTGTCAAGCTATAGCACCCAATAAGGGGTGACCTCCTTTACTGAACACCCTGGTTATTAAAGACAATACCTTTCTCTGTTGTCCTGGCCATGCTGCAGGCAAGGAGAGGGCTCAAAGGAACAGCTCAGTTGATGGTTGTGGCCTCCTGCAAGCAGCAACGCTGGCACCACATGCCCAGCCAGCACCTGGTACAAGAGTTGAGAGTCTTAATTATTCATGTCCAGTCCTCACTCATCTGAAAGGAAATAAATTTCTGAAAAAGGAGCTTAATTAATGTAATTAATGATAATTAATAAGAATTGTGTTGGGACTATAACACCAACCTCTCGCAGAGCCAGTTTGCCTGGATGAGCTATGTCAGCATGGTCGCAATCTTCCTCTTCGTCATCTTCTTTGAAGTCGGGCCTGGGCCCATCCCCTGGTTTATCGTGGCTGAGCTGTTCAGCCAAGGCCCCCGTCCCGCCGCCATCGCCGTCGCCGGCTTCTGCAACTGGGCCTGCAACTTCATCGTGGGAATGTGTTTCCAGTACATAGCGGTAAGAAACCCCTGGAACCAGACAAATAACTGACTGGCATGACCTGACCCACTGCTGGCTCCCAAAGCAGCCCAGTGGGATGCGGATGTACACCCCTAAGCCCTGCTGGGCAGCCTAGTCCCCCAGGGTAAGAGGCTATCCCTGCTGTGCTGATGGTGGTGTCCTCTGTTCCCCCTTGTCCCACTGCAGGATCTGTGTGGACCGTACGTGTTTGCGATCTTCGCGGCCCTGCTCCTGCTCTTCTTTCTGTTTGCATACTTCAAAGTACCAGAGACGAAAGGCAAGTCCTTCGAGGAGATCGCAGCTGTGTTCCGCCGCAAGAAGCTCTCAGCCAAAGTCATGACTGAGCTGCAAGACCTGCGAGCCGGCGAGGAGGCATAGCCGTCCCACGCACCCAGAAAGGAGGGACTGGGCGTGGACCTCCTCCAGGAGCCGTGGGAAGAATGCTGGGCAAAAGTCTCATTTCACAAAAACCTCGCAGCTGGCAGACCAGGAGAACCAATCCATTGGATTACCTCCGGCTGCCAAAGTTCACTTCTCCCAGATGCCAACCTGGTGTTTCAGTCTGAGACACTTGGTAAAACTGTACTGCAGGAAGAGCCAGGGAAAGGATGGGAGGAGTATGTTACCTGTGCGTATCCGTGTCCCAGCGTAAGAGCCTGACAGGATGATGCTTTTACCACATGGCCAGGTAGGGACATCACTCAGCTGCTGTGAAGGGAACAAGGGTCAGCTGATGCTGCAGCCTCATGTTTTCACCTTTTTGTGCCATGCTTGCTGCTTCCTTCTCCTGAGTGACCTGTTGCCTTGAGAAGCCAACTGCTAGTGCAGTCGAGTCACCAGCACACAGCACTGATCCCCTGAGGTGCTAAGGAAAACAGGTAGAGCAAACTCCCCCTTACTCTTGCCTGTGCAGAGGAAGGTGGATCCCACCTGAACTGGCTGGGATGCACCTCACCTGCTTTGCTGTCTGTGCATTATGGAATGGTGTCTGAGCTCATAAGGATTGTATTTTTAGGAGAATCTTAGCAACTGTGGTTGGGCTGATGGGCATTTTTCCCCCTTATGTTTCAGCCAAACTATTTAGCCCCCTCTTTTTTCCTAGGAAGCCTCTCCTCCCTCTTCTCCCTGGTGCAGCACAAGGCACAGCACAACACCGACCACACAAAGGGCTTGGGCACTCCTGACCCGTGGGTGAGGAGACTCAAGTCCTGCTGCCATCCCTGCCATGGTGTGACCACTACCAGGTCACCTCCTTCCCCATCCTCTGCACATGCCTTCCCTTCCTTTTGTACAGTGCTCCCACACACAGGCTTCAGTCTGAGTCAAAGGCTTGGGTTGCCAATACCGTAACAATTAATGATGACCCACAGGGTGAATGGGTACTGGAGGGTTAACTGGAAGGTGCCCACTGATCTGACGTCCACTTTGCACCACTTAGAATTCTGTTGGCTGGGTGTGCTGCAGCCAAGAAGTGCAAGCAGGAGGTCATACTGTTTCCATACCCTTGTTTCTGCTTCTTTTGCTTCTTTATGAGACATTTTTATGTCACAGAATCAAACTCCATGGATTTTTCTTCCTTTTTTGGGGGAATACGATGGAACCACTGTAAAAGCCTGCTCTCTGTTTGCTTGACTTTTAAGATTTGCATGTTCCTTGTTGTGATACCAAGTTACTTTCTAGCAACCTTCTCAGGATAGAAACCCATTATTTATTCAGAGATGAAACACCAGCATTCCCTGGTCACTGTGAGCTCAGGGCAGCTGCTGGTGAAGCGGCGGCCAAAATGTAACAGAGGATCAAGCCTAATGAAAAGCACAAGAGATGGGCCAAAGAGGATTGTGCTGCTGCTATGGGTTTGGTTTTAGGGAAAGTTCATGCTCCTTTCCATATGCCTGAATGTTTTTCTTTTGTAGACTTTACTCTCTTGGTATTTAGAACCTAAATCAAATTCCAGGCCCTTCCAAGTGACTGGAAGTGCAGCCATGATGTCCTCAGGGAGAAGTGTCTGGCCCCAGTGTGTGCACTGAAGCAGTAAGATTGCACCGAAGGCTTTCCTGAAGTGACTGCTGGGATTTAACTAGAGGAGAACTGGGTCAGCGCTGCCATGTGCTACAGCAGTGGGGGATCCAGGTCTGACATGAGGCATGCAGGGACCTGGGAACCAGGGCCCCAGGCTGGGATGCAGAAGAGAGCAGCAGAACTGGGGTACAGCCCTGGGCCGAACCCTCCATCTGTGTGCTGCAAACAGGGTCCTCCAGGAGAGACCAGCTGCCATGGCAGGCTCAGAAACTCTTCACAGTGTTTACTGCAGTTAGTTAAATATTACAATGGATTGGCTGAATGTAGAAAAAGAGAGGGAGGGAAGAGATGGTTTCTTGCTTTCAGCAATGTTATCCGTTTCTGTTAGATAAAAGTGACAATGAACAACATCTATGGCGTGTGTTGGCTTGAGCTGTTGTTTTTTCCCTCTGTGCATCTCAGATATATGTCCAGCACCAGACAGGACCTATTTTCCTGCCAGGAAAGATTTGCTCCATGGGCAGTAAATGCTGTGCAAGCCCTGAGGTAAACCTCTTTAAATGGATGGTCCAGAGGTGAGATTGTGGAGTCAGAGGCAGTCCTGGAGACAGTGGGACCTGGTTCTGTGTCGGGATGAACCCCCACTGGAGGTGTGCTGGTGCCTGCCCTCAGCTGTCCCCACCGCTCACTTCACCCCACTGTGAAAAACCTCTGCTTCTTGGCACTGGTGCAGCTTCAGATTTGGTGCTGGGGCCTCTACAGGCACAACTGACAGGAGGAGTATTTGGGGAGAGATGGGGTTCAAAGCAGATTTGCTGCTCTTTGAGGTAGGACCCAGAGCTTGGCCCTGTTGACCCTCTGTCCTCCCTGTGGCTGAGGTGGAAGAATCAAGCTGGGCTGAACTATCATAAGAGGACTTTTACCTTATGACAATGCAGGAAGGGGTCACTCAAGTCAGTTATATCTGCCAATATATTTACTTTTGTCTTGTCCCCTCAGGCCAGTAATTAGAACTGTACACTTTATCTGTCCTTGCTACATGCAAGTTCCAGTTAAGACTTGTTCTTGAGATACAGCTTGTTGAATCATTATTTTTATCTCTCACAGATTTACTAAGTTGCTAATCATTAAGAAAATTTAAAAGACTTATTAGCTAAATGGTTGTTGCATTTTAGTTAATGTGCGAAATATGTTCTCATACCATGCCTGGCTAATAATGCAATATAATTAATAATCCCTGGGAAAGCAACTTGTCAGCAAGAGCTTTGACTATGTTTTCCTAATGTGCTGAAACGACAGCCATTAAGACTTTCCTGTTGTGCCAACACTATCTGGTCTCCCACTCTCTAGGCTTAATTTTAAAATTAGTTTGACTTCCCTAATTCAATAAACTCAGGACATTTGGCCCCATTAACACTCTCCACACTAATTTATCACAGATTTTTCTGCCTCACTTCAACTTGTTTTTTCATCACTGAAAAGCACTACCCTCCACCTCCAGAGTCAAACAGCTGACAATGATGAAGTTAATCCAAGTACTGTGTATACAGGGGCCAAGTCTTTGAGGTACAATGAATTTTCCAAGGTGTTCAATGTCCTTATCTTTCACTGAAATCTATGGGACCTGAGGAATTTCAAGGTAGAACATCAGGTCCAGATCCAGCAGAATGTGTAAGCATGAGATTTAATTTAAGGCAGCTGAGTGTGCTCAAGTGTTTCACTAAATCCTGAAGCAACATTGGCAAATTTTACCCAGAGGCACAGCCTAAGTAGCTGTGCTGAAAAGGAAGGCATCTCCTCCACAGCAGAGGCAATAAATCCTGGCTGTAGATTGGCAGTCCTTAAATTTTACAGGCTGTAGACACAACTGTAGACCAGACACTTGGGTAGTGCCTGGTGTTTTCATCTCCCTGTATTCACTCTGGGAGAGGGAGCAGCTCTGTGACTGTGAAAAGCATCAGGACCCTCCAGGTCGTGGGTGGGATGTCACTCCACGAGCACTCCTGCAGTCCCAGGAGGAGGGAACAGCGGGAGTTACTTCGTGCTTTCCTTCTTCCCAAGTGGGGAAGTTACAGTTACAGTAGTTCCCGTGAGCTCAGTGTCCCTGCACTGTCACTGCTTACCTTTGGTCCCCAGTGTGTGCCCAGGGAAATTCCCTGGGTAACTGGGACACAGGCACAGCACTGGAAGCTGACGGAGAACAGCAGCAGTAAAGCACTGCCCGGAGCGGGGCGGGTGCCTATGGCAAGGTCACTGCAGAGGCTCCTGCCACACAGACGCTGCACGGGGGAGCTCAGAGGGCCCGCTGAGCACGGCACTGTCCCGTGCCGCGGGGAACCACCGATCCCCGCCTCTCACGTCCTCCTGCTCGGTGCTGCATCCAGGAGCCCGTGTGAACTCTCAACCCAGCAGTCAGGACACGGTGAGATCCCAGGAAAGGCAGCTCGGCGGCAGCAGCAGAGGCTGGCTCAGGCTAGAACAGGGCTGTTTACACTGCTTTGCTCGTGATCTGTTATTTCTGATCGTGTGACCTGAACCCATGGCTCGGGTGAGTGTGAACACCACCTCCTGTCTTCCAGCAGGCTGGCTGGAAACAAGGTGGGACGTTGCTGGAAACAAGGAGGGACATTTCTGGAAACAAGGTGGGATGTTTAGCCCAGTTCTGGCTGAAATGCATATTCTCAAGGCTGGGCTTTAATGAGGTGCTTTAGGGCATCAGACACTTTTCCAGAACATAACTGAGAACAGACACATCTCAGTTTAAAACATTCCACAAGTTTTCTAACCCCTCTTCTTGTATATAAAGACACAGATAGGAGAGCTAAATCTTGGATATCCTGAGCCTACTCAAAAGAAAAGGTGTGTGTGTGATCCAGCTGGGCAACACTGGAAAGGAAATACCTTTAAATGTGAAAGACCATGGCATTTCATTTACAAATGTGCTTTCAATCAAATTGCTGTTGTTGCATAGAAAAGGGAGATAATCACATTATTATTATCAAGAAACACATTTTAGAAAATAAATGTTGATCCAGACAAAGGAATGGTGCCTTCAGGCAATGACTCATGGATTGGATTTCCAATGTTTTGTATTGAATCTCTAATAAAGTCTGTCTTGGAGTATTTGTTTTGTGCCTGGAAAATAAATATCATGTACAGCTGTACTTCAGTAAAAAGACTTGATTTAGCTCAGAAGATCTCTCAAGTAATCCAAAATAAAGCTGTTAATTGTGGAAAATCAACCAAATTTATCAACAGATACTTGGAGGGAAAAATGTATCAGTAGTGCTTAGCCCAACCCTGCTGCAGTTTGGGTTCAGAGCAGTTGGTGGTTCTCTCACGATGTATTTTATTTGAAGAAAGCGAGCCCTGGGGCATGTGCCGCTTGTCACACACTTGCAGGTAACCAAACACACTCTGCACAATGTGAAAACACTTAACAGGATGGCCCAGACTCGGCTTATCAACTGAGGCAGCAGTAAAACGGGCAGGACAGAGCGTATCATCTCCAGAGCAGGCTGGGTGAGGCAGCATCCACGAAAAGCTGTGGTAACAGAGAGAACCACCGTGATGGCATCATGAAGTGGCCCCGTGTAAGTGACAGCCAAACCTTTTTCCTTTGGTACACGCTGTACAATTTGGAGTGGGATCTGTGCAACCAAGGGTGAACCACAGGCAAACAGATCACACAGAGAAGAACAGATTAAGTAAAACATCCCATGAGGAACCAATTAAAAATGTGTAAAAACTGCTGCCCCACTGGAACACAGACAACAAATCCAGCATCTCGGGGCAGAAAACATGGGACAGCACAGACCAGCCTGTGGTGGTGATGGCAGAGGCTGGTGCTGACAGTGCTGCCACAGAATTTCTGCTTTTTCCTGTTTCTGTGGTGTTCGTAGGGGCTCATCTGCCAGCTGCTCCACAGGACGATCTCCACATGACTTTTGTCAAACATCTCAAAGTATTGTGGCATCTGACTTGGAAAGCCTTAGTAAAAGCAGAATTTGGCCTCGCTTTGCTCAGGATCCCATGGGCACAGACCCCTTCTGAGGCAGTGCAGGAGTGGGTGTTGGCCTGGGCTGTGCCCTCAGCATTGCTGCTGAGGGGAGGGCACACCAGAACAGAATAGTTTAGACGGGAAAGCACCTTTCAGGATCAGCCAGTCTAAACTCCTGCTGCAGGCACAGACATTTCATTAGATCAGACTGCTCTAAACACATCCCCCCTGGCCTCGAACACTGCCAGTGATGGGACAGTCACAGGTTTTCTGGGCAGTTTTTCTATACCTACCCTCTTTCAGTTTAAAACCATTGCCCCTTGTCCTGTCATTACAGACCCTAGTAAAAAGTCTCTCTCTCTTATAACCCTCCATTATAAATCAGAATACTTCAAGCAGGTCTCCCTGGATCCAGGCTGAGCAACCTCAACTCTGTCACCCTTTCTTTGCAGAGTATCTTCATGACACTCCACTGGATCTGCTCCAACAAATCCATGTCTTTCCCATGTTGGGGACCCCAGAGCTGGACACAGTGCTCCAGTACTAATAATCCCACTATTAATGGAATATCACATCCATTAAAAAGCACAGGCCCTCACTGTGGATCTTGGCTGCCTCAGGCCCAGCTTGGCTGGTGACCGTGCTGGGAAAACTCTTAATTTCTGAATTCTGAGTGGGGACACACGAGGTGGACAAAAGGGCACAGTGTGGGTGCTTAACAAGCCACGCATTTCCCCTGCAAGCCCATGTGACACCATGGAACAGACTCCTCAGTCTCCATTCCTAATTCCCTCTTTCCTCTCCTGCCTAAGCAAAAAGGAGCGCCTGAGAATCATGAAAGGCTTATGTTGAGCCATGTAAACTTATTGCTTCTTGAAATAATTGCCAGTGACATAGTACAGAAAAACCCCAAGTTAACAGAGGCTTTGATGGAGGATTCACTGCTTACTTTTAGAGTGAAAGCCCTACTTTGTGAACTATGAAACTTTTTATACAGTCATATAAAAAGAACGTTATTTTAGCTATTACACCATCCATAACACTGTTGCTTCCTTGGAAAATGCACACAAAATTAGTGTTGAGGAGAAAAAACGATGCAGAAAGAACCGTGCCTCTCCAGTACCACCTATGGAGACCTTCTGCTGTGCTTTTTGCAGCCGGACTTGCCTATCCCGCATCAGCCTTATCAGCCATCAGTGCACTTGCAGCGAGCGTGGGGACAGCCCTCCCGAATCTTCGTTCGCGAAGCTGGGGGGACACAATGCAGGAAGGGATGGGCGACACACTGGGGGGAGTGGGGGACACAAGACGAGGGAAAGGGATGGGACACACGGCATGGTGGGGACACAGGGCAGGGGAGGGATGGGGGACACACTGAGGGAAGTAGGGGACACACAGTGAGGGAAAGGGAGGGATACACGGCATGGTGGGGATACACAACATGGTGGGGATACATGGCAGGGGAGGGGATGGGGGATGCACTGGGAGGAGTGGGGGACACACAGCACGGGAAAGGAAGGAAATACACGGCATGGTAAGGACACACAGCATGGCAGGGACCCAAGGGATGGAGGGGACACACGGCAGGGGAGGGGCTGGGCACGGAAGGGGAACGGACATGACGACGGTGACGATACCATCCCAGCCACGCTCGTACGCGCCGGTTTTATTTCCCGGACCGCCCCTGCGGGGCTGGGTTCGCCTCAGCCGCCCAAGATGGCGGCGGGCCGTGAGGGGGAGCGGGGGGCGGTGGCGGGGCGTGGCGCCCGCC